>OZ025253.1:886136-1058590 GCA_964019135.1 Arenicola marina | reverse complement strand
CCCCTGAGACCAGCTCCCTGTCCTCACCCCATCATCTGCTACCCTCTCCCCCCCCCCCTCCCCCTGAGACCAGCTCCCTGTCCTCACCCCATCATCTGCTACCCTCTCCCCCCCCCCCCTCCCCCCTGAGACCAGCTCCCTGTCCTCACCCCATCATCTGCTACCCTCTCCCCCCCCCCCTCCCCCCTGAGACCAGCTCCCTGTCCTCACCCCATCATCTGCTACCCTCTCCCCCCCCCCTCCCCCCTGAGACCAGCTCCCTGTCCTCACCCCATCATCTGCTACCCTCTCCCCCCCCCCTCCCCCCTGAGACCAGCTCCCTGTCCTCACCCCATCATCTGCTACCCTCTCCCCCCCCCCTCCCCCCTGAGACCAGCTCCCTGTCCTCACCCCATCATCTGCTACCCTCTCCCCCCCCCCTCCCCCCTGAGACCAGCTCCCTGTCCTCACCCCATCATCTGCTACCCTCCCCCCCCCCCTCCCCACTGAGACCAGCTCCCTGTCCTCACCCCATCATCTGCTACCCTCTCCCACCCCCTCCCCCCTGAGACCAGCTCCCTGTCCTCACCCCATCATCTGCTACCCTCTCCCACCCCTCCCCACTGAGACCAGCTCCCTGTCCTCACCCCATCATCTGCTACCCTCTCCCCCCCCCCTCCCCCCTGAGACCAGCTCCCTGTCCTCACCCCATCATCTGCTACCCTCTCCCCCCCCCCTCCCCCTGAGACCAGCTCCCTGTCCTCACCCCATCATCTGCTACCCTCTCCCCCCCCCCCCTCCCCCCTGAGACCAGCTCCCTGTCCTCACCCCATCATCTGCTACCCTCTCCCCCCCCCCCTCCCCCCTGAGACCAGCTCCCTGTCCTCACCCCATCATCTGCTACCCTCTCCCCCCCCCCCTCCCCCCTGAGACCAGCTCCCTGTCCTCACCCCAAGAAGCCTATAGTTGACGTCGTTCAGCCACAACATAATATGAGTATGGTATCCCTCCCCACCCACAAACCCATGCCATGCAAGCTTCAATTTCCAGAAATCTTAAGTAATGGCGCCGAAAAAAGCCTGTGCGATCCAGTTTCCTGGACCTGAGGTTACGAACCGTGCCTGCCGCACAGGACAGCGGCCAGGGAGGAGCACACACTGGCTGGCTGTGGGAAACAGGGCCAGGGAGGAGCACACACTGGCTGGCCGTGGGAAACAGGGCCAGGGAGGAGCACACACTGGCTGGGTGTGGGAAACAGGGCCAGGGAGGAGCACACACTGGCTGGCTGCGGGAAACAGGGCCAGGGAGGAGCACACACTCGCTGGCTGCGGGAAACAGGGCCAGGGAGGAGCACACACTCGCTGGCTGCGGGAAACAGGGCCAGGGAGGAGCACACACTGGCTGGGTGTGGGAAACAGGGCCAGGGAGGAGCACACACTGGCTGGCTGCGGGAAACAGGGCCAGGGAGGAGCACACACTGGCTGGCTGCGGGAAACAGGGCCAGGGAGGAGCACACACTGGCTGGCTGCGGGAAACAGGGCCAGGGGGGAGCACACACTGGCTGGATGCGGGAAACAGGGCCAGGGAGGGGCACACACTGGCTGGCTGCGGGAAACAGGGCCAGAGAGGGGCACACACTGGCTGGCTGCGGGAAACAGGGCCAGGGAGGAGCACACACTGGCTGGCTGGCTGGGCCAGAGAGGAGCACACACTGGCTGGCTGCGGGAAACAGGGCCAGGGAGGAGCACACACTGGCTGGCTGGCTGGGCCAGAGAGGGGCACACACTCGCTGGCTGCGGGAAACAGGGCCAGGGAGGAGCACACACTGGCTGGCTGGCTGGGCCAGAGAGGGGCACACACTCGCTGGCTGCGGGAAACAGGGCCAGGGAGGAGCACACACTGGCTGGCTGCGGGAAACAGAGCCAGGGAGGAACACACATTGGCTGGCTGCGGGAAACAGGGCCAGGGAGGAGCACACAGTGGCCTGCTGCGGGAAACAGGGCCAGGGAGGAGCACACACTGGCTGGCTGCGGGAAACAGGGCCAGGGAGGGGCACACACTCGCTGGCTGCGGGAAACAGGGCCAGGGAGGAGCACACACTCGCTGGCTGTGGGAAACAGGGCCAGGGAGGAGCACACACTGGCTGGGTGTGGGAAACAGGGCCAGGGAGGAGCACACACTGGCTGGGTGTGGGAAACAGGGCCAGGGAGGAGCACACAGTGGCTGTCTGTGAGAAACAGGGCCAGGGAGGAGCACACACTCGCTGGCTGCGGAAAACAGGGCCAGGGAGGAGCACACACTGGCTGGCTGCGGGAAACAGGGCCAGGGGGGAGCACACACTGGCTGGCTGCGGGAAACAGGGCCAGGGAGGAGCACACACTGGCTGGCTGCGGGAAACAGGGCCAGGGAGGGGCACACACTGGCTGGCTGGCTGGGCCAGAGAGGAGCACACACTGGCTGGCTGTGGGAAACAGGGCCAGGGAGGAGCACACACTGGCTGGCCGTGGGAAACAGGGCCAGGGAGGAGCACACACTGGCTGGGTGTGGGAAACAGGGCCAGGGAGGAGCACACACTGGCTGGCTGCGGGAAACAGGGCCAGGGAGGAGCACACACTCGCTGGCTGCGGGAAACAGGGCCAGGGAGGAGCACACACTCGCTGGCTGCGGGAAACAGGGCCAGGGAGGAGCACACACTGGCTGGGTGTGGGAAACAGGGCCAGGGAGGAGCACACACTGGCTGGCTGCGGGAAACAGGGCCAGGGAGGAGCACACACTGGCTGGCTGCGGGAAACAGGGCCAGGGAGGAGCACACACTGGCTGGCTGCGGGAAACAGGGCCAGGGGGGAGCACACACTGGCTGGATGCGGGAAACAGGGCCAGGGAGGGGCACACACTGGCTGGCTGCGGGAAACAGGGCCAGAGAGGGGCACACACTGGCTGGCTGCGGGAAACAGGGCCAGGGAGGAGCACACACTGGCTGGCTGGCTGGGCCAGAGAGGAGCACACACTGGCTGGCTGCGGGAAACAGGGCCAGGGAGGAGCACACACTGGCTGGCTGGCTGGGCCAGAGAGGGGCACACACTCGCTGGCTGCGGGAAACAGGGCCAGGGAGGAGCACACACTGGCTGGCTGGCTGGGCCAGAGAGGGGCACACACTCGCTGGCTGCGGGAAACAGGGCCAGGGAGGAGCACACACTGGCTGGCTGCGGGAAACAGAGCCAGGGAGGAACACACATTGGCTGGCTGCGGGAAACAGGGCCAGGGAGGAGCACACAGTGGCCTGCTGCGGGAAACAGGGCCAGGGAGGAGCACACACTGGCTGGCTGCGGGAAACAGGGCCAGGGAGGGGCACACACTCGCTGGCTGCGGGAAACAGGGCCAGGGAGGAGCACACACTCGCTGGCTGTGGGAAACAGGGCCAGGGAGGAGCACACACTGGCTGGGTGTGGGAAACAGGGCCAGGGAGGAGCACACACTGGCTGGGTGTGGGAAACAGGGCCAGGGAGGAGCACACAGTGGCTGTCTGTGAGAAACAGGGCCAGGGAGGAGCACACACTCGCTGGCTGCGGAAAACAGGGCCAGGGAGGAGCACACACTGGCTGGCTGCGGGAAACAGGGCCAGGGGGGAGCACACACTGGCTGGCTGCGGGAAACAGGGCCAGGGAGGAGCACACACTGGCTGGCTGCGGGAAACAGGGCCAGGGAGGGGCACACACTGGCTGGCTGCGGGAAACAGGGCCAGGGAGGGGCACACACTCGCTGGCTGCGGGAAACAGGGCCAGGGAGGAGCACACACTGGCTGGCTGGCTGGGCCAGAGGGGAGCACACACTGGCTGGCTGCGGGAAACAGGGCCAGGGAGGAGCACACACTGGCTGGCTGCGGGAAACAGGGCCAGGGAGGAGCACACACTGGCTGGCTGCGGGAAACAGAGCCAGGGAGGAGCACACACTGGCTGGCTGCGGGAAACAGGGCCAGGGAGGAGCACACACTGGCCTGCTGCGGGAAACAGAGCCAGGGAGGAGCACACACTGGCTGGCTGCGGGAAACAGGGCCAGGGAGGAGAACACACTGGCTGGCTGTGGGAAACAGGGCCAGGGAGGAGCACACACTCGCTGGCTGCGGGAAACAGGGCCAGGGAGGAGCACACACTCGCTGGCTGCGGGAAACAGGGCCAGGGAGGAGCACACACTGGCTGGCTGGCTGGGCCAGGGAGGAGCACACACTCGCTGGCTGCGGGAAACAGGGCCAGGGAGGAGCACACACTGGCTGGCTGGCTGGGCCAGGGAGGAGCACACAGTGGCTGGCTGTGGGAAACAGGGCCAGGGAGGAGCACACACTGGCTGGCTGCGGGAAACAGGGCCAGGGAGGAGCACACACTGGCTGGCTGGCTGGGCCAGGGAGGAGCACACACTGGCTGGCTGCGGGAAACAGGGCCAGGGAGGAGCACACACTGGCTGGCTGGCTGGGCCAGGGAGGAGCACACACTGGCTGGCTGTGGGAAACAGGGCCAGGGAGGAGCACACACTGGCTGGCTGCGGGAAACAGGGCCAGGGAGGGGCACACACTGGCTGGCTGCGGGAAACAGGGCCAGGGGGGAGCACACACTGGCTGGCTGCGGGAAACAGGGCCAGGGAGGAGCACACACCGGCTGGCTGGCTGGGTCAGAGAGGAGCACACACTGGCTGGCTGCGGGAAACAGGGCCAGGGAGGAGCACACACTGGCTGGCTGCGGGAAACAGGGCCAGGGAGGGGCACACACTGGCTGGCTGCGGGAAACAGGGCCAGGGAGGAGCACACACTGGCTGGCTGCGGGAAACAGGGCCAGGGAGGAGCACACACTGGCTGGGTGTGGGAAACAGGGCCAGGGAGGAGCACACACTGGCTGGCTGGCTGGGCCAGAGGGGAGCACACACTGGCTGGCTGCGGGAAACAGGGCCAGGGAGGAGCACACACTGGCTGGCTGCGGGAAACAGGGCCAGGGAGGAGCACACACTGGCTGGCTGCGGGAAACAGAGCCAGGGAGGAGCACACACTGGCTGGCTGCGGGAAACAGGGCCAGGGAGGAGCACACACTGGCCTGCTGCGGGAAACAGAGCCAGGGAGGAGCACACACTGGCTGGCTGCGGGAAACAGGGCCAGGGAGGAGAACACACTGGCTGGCTGTGGGAAACAGGGCCAGGGAGGAGCACACACTCGCTGGCTGCGGGAAACAGGGCCAGGGAGGAGCACACACTCGCTGGCTGCGGGAAACAGGGCCAGGGAGGAGCACACACTGGCTGGCTGGCTGGGCCAGGGAGGAGCACACACTCGCTGGCTGCGGGAAACAGGGCCAGGGAGGAGCACACACTGGCTGGCTGGCTGGGCCAGGGAGGAGCACACAGTGGCTGGCTGTGGGAAACAGGGCCAGGGAGGAGCACACACTGGCTGGCTGCGGGAAACAGGGCCAGGGAGGAGCACACACTGGCTGGCTGGCTGGGCCAGGGAGGAGCACACACTGGCTGGCTGCGGGAAACAGGGCCAGGGAGGAGCACACACTGGCTGGCTGGCTGGGCCAGGGAGGAGCACACACTGGCTGGCTGTGGGAAACAGGGCCAGGGAGGAGCACACACTGGCTGGCTGCGGGAAACAGGGCCAGGGAGGGGCACACACTGGCTGGCTGCGGGAAACAGGGCCAGGGGGGAGCACACACTGGCTGGCTGCGGGAAACAGGGCCAGGGAGGAGCACACACTGGCTGGCTGGCTGGGTCAGGGAGGAGCACACACTGGCTGGCTGCGGGAAACAGGGCCAGGGAGGAGCACACACTGGCTGGCTGCGGGAAACAGGGCCAGGGAGGGGCACACACTGGCTGGCTGCGGGAAACAGGGCCAGGGAGGAGCACACACTGGCTGGCTGCGGGAAACAGGGCCAGGGAGGAGCACACACTGCCTGGGTGTGGGAAACAGGGCCAGGGAGGAGCACACAGTGGCTGGCTGCGGGAAACAGGGCCAGGGAGGAGCACACACTGGCTGGCTGCGGGAAACAGGGCCAGGGAGGGGCACACACTGGCTGGCTGCGGGAAACAGGGCCAGGGAGGAGCACACACTGGCTGGCTGCGGGAAACAGAGCCAGGGAGGAGCACACACTGGCTGGCTGCGGGAAACAGGGCCAGGGAGGAGCACACACTGGCTGGCTGCGGGAAACAGGGCCAGGGAGGAGCACACACTGGCTGGGTGTGGGAAACAGGGCCAGGGAGGAGCACACAGTGGCTGGCTGCGGGAAACAGGGCCAGGGAGGAGCACACACTGGCTGGCTGCGGGAAACAGGGCCAGGGAGGGGCACACACTGGCTGGCTGCGGGAAACAGGGCCAGGGAGGAGCACACACTGGCTGGCTGCGGGAAACAGAGCCAGGGAGGAGCACACACTGGCTGGCTGCGGGACACAGGGCCAGGGAGGAACACACACTGGCCTGCTGCGGGAAACAGGGCCAGGGAGGAGCACACACTGACTGGCTGCGGGAAACAGGGCCAGGGAGGAGCACACACTGGCTGGGTGTGGGAAACAGGGCCAGGGAGGAGCACACAGTGGCTGGCTGCGGGAAACAGGGCCAGGGAGGGGCACACACTGGCTGGCTGCGGGAAACAGGGCCAGGGAGGAGCACACACTGGCTGGCTGCGGGAAACAGGGCCAGGGAGGAGCACACACTGGCTGGCTGCGGGAAACAGGGCCAGGGAGGAGCACACACTGGCTGGGTGTGGGAAACAGGGCCAGGGAGGAGCACACAGTGGCTGGCTGCGGGAAACAGGGCCAGGGAGGAGCACACACTGGCTGGCTGCGGGAAACAGGGCCAGGGAGGAGCACACACTGGCTGGGTGTGGGAAACAGGGCCAGGGAGGAGCACACAGTGGCTGGCTGCGGGAAACAGGGCCAGGGAGGAGCACACACTGGCTGGCTGCGGGAAACAGGGCCAGGGAGGGGCACACACTGGCTGGCTGCGGGAAACAGGGCCAGGGAGGAGCACACACTGGCTGGCTGCGGGAAACAGAGCCAGGGAGGAGCACACACTGGCTGGCTGCGGGACACAGGGCCAGGGAGGAACACACACTGGCCTGCTGCGGGAAACAGGGCCAGGGAGGAGCACACACTGACTGGCTGCGGGAAACAGGGCCAGGGAGGAGCACACACTGGCTGGGTGTGGGAAACAGGGCCAGGGAGGAGCACACAGTGGCTGGCTGCGGGAAACAGGGCCAGGGAGGGGCACACACTGGCTGGCTGCGGGAAACAGGGCCAGGGAGGAGCACACACTGGCTGGCTGCGGGAAACAGGGCCAGGGAGGAGCACACACTGGCTGGCTGCGGGAAACAGGGCCAGGGAGGAGCACACACTGGCTGGCTGCGGGAAACAGGGCCAGGGAGGAGCACACACTGGCTGGGTGTGGGAAACAGGGCCAGGGAGGAGCACACACTGGCTGGCTGCGGGAAACAGGGCCAGGGAGGAGCACACACTGGCTGGCTGCGGGAAACAGGGCCAGGGAGGAGCACACACTGGCTGGCTGCGGGAAACAGGGCCAGGGAGGAGCACACACTGGCTGGGTGTGGGAAACAGGGCCAGGGAGGAGCACACAGTGGCTGGCTGCGGGAAACAGGGCCAGGGAGGGGCACACACTGGCTGGCTGCGGGAAACAGGGCCAGGGAGGAGCACACAGTGGCTGGCTGCGGGAAACAGGGCCAGGGAGGCTATATGTGTAGCGCAGAGTAAGCTCGCCCAGATTGCACTGCAGTTGTACCTTGTCACAGACAGTGGTCGGGAAGCACCAGATCGATACTGCTGGCACCGTCACCCCCCTTCCCTCCCCCCACCCCCACTATCCGCAGCTGGCACCGCCCCCCTCCCTCCCTCACCCTCCCCTGCTGGCACCACGACACAACGTCCCCACCCCTGCTGCCCCCCCCCCCCCAACGCCGGCACCACGACACATCGTCCCCCCAACTGCTGGCACCGCCCTACACACCACTGCTGGCAGCGCCCTACACACGAGTAAGCCCCCACCCCACCACCCAGTCCCTGCCAGCGGGCGGGCGGCCACCCCCCACCACCCAGTCCCTGCCAGCGGGCGGGCGGCCACCCGGTCCAGCCCGCCATTGACATAATGCATGCAGACGGCGACACGGTGGGAAGGCCCTTATACAGCAAGCTAGAAATAGCAAGCGTCTAAAGGTGGAGGCGGATGGGAAGATCAAAGACTAACGTCACAGCGACAGACGGCTGCGTAATAGTGCCATATTGCACACATCTGTATGAATCTAGACATCTGTCTGAACCCTTACATACACCAGCCATACAGCTGGCCACCCACTCGTTGCAAGACATTGGTTATTGTTGTTTGGCGGAAGCGATTATGTAGCAATGATGACGTAAATGGAATTAATATGTCGATCACAACAGCAGGGTTCCATCTATTCATACCATTTGTATTATATTATATTTTTAATAAATGGGGTCTAAAAACAATGGCGTTATCAAGCCTCGTTCAACGCGGTGTCCCAGTGACCCGATATGGCGCCCACACCAGCCACGGTGAGAGGTCGGGGGTTCGCGCCCCGCCCACACCAGCCACGGTGAGAGGTCGGGGCTTCGCGCCCACACCAGCCACGGTGAGAGGTTGGGGGTTCGCGCCCCGCCCACACCAGCCACGGTGAGAGGTCGGGGGTTCGCGCCCACACCAGCCACGGTGAGAGGTTGGGGGTTCGCGCCCCGCCCACACCAGCCACGGTGAGAGGTTGGGGGTTCGCGCCCCGCCCACACCAGCCACGGTGAGAGGTCGGGGGTCCGTGCCCACATCAGCCACGGTGGCAGGTCGGGGGTTCGCGCCCACACCAGCCACGGTGAGAGGTTGGGGGTTCGCGCCCCGCCCACACCAGCCACGGTGAGGGGTTGGGGGTTCGCGCCCCGCCCACACCAGCCACGGTGAGAGGTTGGGGGTTCGCGCCCCGCCCACACCAGCCACGGTGAGAGGTCGGGGGTTCGCGCCCCGCCCACACCAGCCACGGTGAGAGGTCGGGAGTTCGCGCCCACACCAGCCACGGTGAGAGGTCGGGAGTTCGCGCCCACACCAGCCACGGTGAGAGGTCGGGGGGTCGCGCCCCGCCTGGTTACACCAGCCATCGTTAGAGGTCGGAGGGGGGGAGGGGGGGTCGCGCCCCGCTAACACCCCTGGTCCATCCTTCTTACAGACCATGAGAGAATGTAACCCCAACCCTGGTCCATCATTATATCAGACCATGAGAGAATGTAACCCCAACCCTGGTCCATCATTATATCAGACCATGAGATAATGTAACCCCAACTCTGGTCCATCATTATATCAGACCATGAGATAATGTAACCCCAACCCTGGTCCATCGTTATATCAGACCATGACAGAATGTAACCCCAACCCTGGTCCATACTTATCACAGACTATGACAGAATGTAACCCAAACCCTGGTCCATACTTATAACAGACCATGGGAGAATTAATGTAACCACAACCCTGGTCCATCATTATATCAGACCGTGAGAGAATGTTACCCAACCCTGGTCCATCCTTATAACAGACCATGGGAGAATGTAACCCCAACCCTGGTCCATGTTTATATCAGACCATGACAGAATGTAACCCTAACCCTAGTCCATTTTATATCAGTCCATGGGAGAATGTAACCCCAGCCCTGGTCCATTGTTATATCAGACCATGGGAGAATGTAACCCTAGCCCTGGTCCATCGTTATATCAGACCATTCAGCCGGGACTTTAGTTGCAATGCAATGGTGAGCTTGAATACATATTTAATCCTGCCAAACAGACCGCAAGGCAGGAGCTACATATATCTATATTGATAAATACTTTGGCATATATGATACAGCAAGTTGGCTATAAAAAACCTGCCCAAGAATTTCCATTTACCTCACCCGAGCTCTTCTTTCAATGCTTCACATCACAATTTATGCAATCAACCAAGCCTCACACAATGACAAGCCCTATATAACTCTTGTAATCCATTGATCAAGACTGAACTATAACAAGGCTCATGAACAACTAGATTG
Organism: Arenicola marina; assembly: GCA_964019135.1. Classification (NCBI taxonomy): domain Eukaryota; kingdom Metazoa; phylum Annelida; class Polychaeta; family Arenicolidae; genus Arenicola; species Arenicola marina. The sequence continues at coordinate 1,048,547 of OZ025253.1, read as the reverse complement.
CCCTTGTCATTATGTTACCAGTGATGTACACTCCCACTTGCCTGGTTGACAACTGAACTTCATCCTACACATTTATAAACATGCCTGATGTTATCATAGCGATATAACAGCATAGCCATAGTTTCAAACCATTTCATTATGTCTAAGGCATGAAGGGACCATTGCTAAGCAAGTTTCTCATACCAGGGTATATGTGTACAGTGGTCCCTGCATTATAAGGTCCCTACATTGTACAATTCCCTCTGTTATCCGGTCTTTTTGCTGTGTACGGAACACTTTTACAGGTTGAAGCCCCTTTATTACGAGACTCCTTTGCTAACGTGACTTATGACAAACATTTCGCCTTGCTATACAACTGGCACACAATTTAATCCCCTTGTTAACTCTGGCTGGAAGATGCAAGCAAAATGTTTAAACTTAGGAGCAGCATGTCAATGCAGTTTAATGGCACAGAGCCGAAAAAAAACTTAATCAGCATATCAGCTTTGTTAGACTGAATGCTGATGCTATCATGCATAAGTGGGAAAGAGGAGCCAGAGCCATATCAAAGACTGCAGCTTAGGAAATATTGTATGATGAGCTTTACAGACTGACGTTTGACTGATTCAGCACAGCAGTCCAAGAACATTCCTCTGATGGGAAAGCTCTTATATATTGATCTTCTCACTGGACCTAGGCTTAAATGATTTCAACACTTGCAAGGGGTGGTTGTAAAGCTTCCAGCAACGCCACAATGTAAAAGCATCAGTGGGGATTGGAGAGTCCGCCGAAGTTAACTCGAAGACAACTGCTGATTGGTGTTCAAGATACCCGAGTGAAAACTGCCCATCTCTGGGCATCCCTCTATTATACGACCCCTCTATTATGCAGTCTTTTCGGGCTGGCAGAAAAGAAGTGGTATAACGCAGGAACCACTGTATAGATGATTGTAATAAATTGGGCCTCCAGAAATTTAACTCCAACCCTGGTCTAAGTTAGTGGTCCACAGTGGAGGAACAGAAATTAACATGTAAGACCGGTTTAGATGGCATATGGGACAGGGCAAAAATTGTATTCCTTAATACCTTATTTCTCTTTAAATTGATCTCAAAATTATAATTTTTCCTTCAATTTATATATTGTATATCTTTTATGAGATTTAAACAGAACAGAGTATTCTAATATTGGTCTATAAGACATATACCTAGCTTATGGCCAAGCTCATTGAAAGGGATAGTTACCGTCATTTTTGTATGTTTTGGAACACCAAAAATGTCTCTATGTTTTGGAACACCCCAATTTTGGAAAAAATAATAATTTTTTGTGGCTGTATGTTTTAGTACACCACAGATGGTGGGTAATTTTTTTGCATCAATGTTTTAGTACACCCTAATTTTCCAGAAATAGATTTATTTACTTAGGTCACTGCCATGAAGATATAAGACATATAACATTGAAATCGGTCTCAATAAGGGAGCATCAACCTCCGATCCAGCACCCTCCCAACTTTTAGGCATCAGTTCCCACGCTTACCGCCCATCCAATATCACTCAATCTACTCAAATGGGTAATATTGTAAAGGAGTTGTGTTCTTTTCGGGGCATATCAAATGTCAGTCAAAACTCACGGTGGTACCCATGTATTCATTGTATATATGTCTGTGCTGCCTGACTGACTGTTGCTCTCAGCTCGCCAAGTACCTGCGGTGACGAAGAGGCTAAGTTTGTGACATCTCCCCCCTCCCCCTCCTTCTCGACCGATCCCTTTACACTCGTGCCAGGCTTTGTTTGACAAGAAGCAAGGAAGCTAAATACTGTGTGCTGACCTTACCCCACCCTGCCGCTTACACGCATCCTGTGGTGGCTACGGCTACGGAAGCTTTTAATTAATTGGGCTGACTGACCCTACAAGCTCCCTACCCTTTACCACACCCAAAAAAAAGTATCAAAGTTTTGGAACAGCTGCAAAATTAATTAATTTTTTTGACTGTATGTTTTGGAACACCCAGGTTTGTAATTATTTTTTGGGTGTTCCAAAAGATACGTAAATGACGGTATATATAAATTCTAACAGTTATTTCATATTTCTTATTTTTAAGAATAACATCAATACAACCTAGGTTAATGTTATGCAAACAATTTAATGAAACTAAACTTAACTAGGGTATATTAATATTCTCTAAATCAGTAATGGACACTTGGTAAAGTTGTCTGGTACCCATTCTGGCTTCCAACTTATGAAAATTTAGTCACCTGGGTAAAGTTCTAGCGGCCAGAATTTGTAGTCATCCATACATATATAAAACCAATGCCTGGCAATTCCATCTTGACACCTTGGGCGTTATCAAATAGTTTTAAACGTGGCTTTACTGCACACAAACCTATGGCTATGATAACGTATGGTAAAAGCATAAAGGATGATGTCAAAGTTTCTGGGGGCTAAAGAATTAATTAAAAAATGAAAGTAACTATACATAAGACAGATTAGCCAAAATAATTTTAAAACAATTTATTATGGAGAGCAGCTATAGAGAAAGATAGTTGTCAAATTGGCACAAGATTTTTTCAAAAACCAAATGAAAATCCAATTTGTCAATGGCAATATTGCAAGTACTTGGCACTAAATTACCCTAGATTGGCTGCTGTTAAATAAATTATAAATACATAAATAGCTTATAGCTACCATCTAGATCTATATAATTATATCACATTATCATGCATAATTTAGAAAGGCCGTTGCGATGACTGTGGTAAGCTCTGTCGATCACAGATAGGCTTACTCAGTCATAAGCGTAAATGCCGCGTTATGAATCGTATAACTTAAACCAAACAAAGCTGCAAATTTATCGTCTTTCTCAGATGGATGGATGCCAACAACCAATTTAGGATTAAGAAATAGTCCGTTATTTTAGTCTCTATGCTACAAACAGAGTCCCTCTCCCCCATGTCCTACTCAAATTAAATGTCTGAGGTATAGACCTGTCTATTCAACTATTGTATAGCTATATGGTCTATACAACAACAGAATTACCTGGCTAAATTGCATCACTGCCACTGGTTTAATTCAGTGACTATATATGAAAGATTTCCCCAGGGTTCTGCTACCTTGTTTATCAGGCCAGCCTCCCGAGACTGCCAGAGTGTCAGAGGCATGTGACTAGAGAAATGCGGCCAGCTTCCAAAATCACAAAATGAGATGCTGACAGCTGACAGCGAATGTCAAATTATGAATGGAGGATATTGAATTAGATTCTCCACATACCTTTCCGATGTTAGTTAATTTATATTCAATATGTTGCAGCGTACTTACGGTTAAAAAAAATTCAGCATCAGGTTCGGTTCAAGCGTAAATACAGCTATATTTTCTCCTTATCCAGACGATTGCAAGTCCTATGACTGTCTATTATGTTTATAAACAGGTATCCCCTGGGCGCATGCGTATTAGAGCATCTACGGTACAGGCAATGTGATTGGCTAAATATGAAATACGTCATTTCCGGGCTCACACTCCCGCCAAAATGACGTCATTAGCCTCTTTAAAAGCCCTGGGAATCCCCAAAGCCTGTCTTTCCACATCTCGCTTTGATCTGGGAGGGTGAAATTGTTCGCCCTCCCGGTCATCTAACCCTAGCTTTTATACCATGCCCTTCAGTGCACTTCGTCTGTCGTTTTCTCAGGCCTGCTTTCGACAGACATGAACGGGAAGTACCCAAAAATAAAAAGCAGGCCCTGCGAGATATGGAATATGTCGGGCCACCACGTCAGTACATCGACCAGTGACGGTCAGTGTACAGGGTGGCTCAACAACTCCCGGGCCCTGAACAGGCAGCTTATCCGGCTTGAAGTGACCTTGTGTTATCAGCTGTGAAATTCGTTTTCGGAGTTGGTATTCTTGGTTGTGGTTTCATGGCGGTTTGCTGACCAAACAGAGATTAAATACCATTGCCGAGAAGACAGTACAGATGCCCCTTTCCAGTTCGGAGGCCATCTTTGTCGGACCGGCAAACAAACACAATCACGTCTTCGAATTCTGTGTGTTTTGTTTGTTCAGGGTCTTTTGAATGAACGGCGCGTTGGGCGCCACGAGATAACTTAGTCTACATCAGAGCTTATCAGCTGCTTATAGGTTGTCACTGCGGAGGTGTAACTTATACGTATGGAACGTACATCCCCGGGAGGTATAACCGGAGTACTTAGCCTCTGGAGACCGTTTCCCGAGGCTAAGGACGGCTGCTGGACATGCAGTTAGCATCGTGTGGATCTAGATAAGAAGGGGGGGGGGGGGGGTACCCCCGGTTATTACCCCAAGCATTTGATCCCCAATAATTGCCAACAGCTAATCTCGAATCTCAAGAATGCCAATCGCGGAGACCGGAAAAAGTATCCCCTTCTAGATACTTTCTATCGGTTTAATATGACGTTATAATATGTCGGCCCATTTATCACAAATATCACTTGCTCATCCATTTTGAAATAGATAGTTGTCGATGGTTGTTGACCCTCCCCCCCCCCCCCCCTGGTTTATCCCCGTGCACGTGTGCTCGGTGGGGGGGTGATTCTGACCCAGGCCTAGTTCCGACTGGGGAGAGGGGGTGGCAGTGTAGGTAAGTTATTGTATAGTGGGCTCTGTTAGGCGAGCCCAAGCGGCCGGTGGGTGATTTGAGCCCCACCTGTGCAAACATATGTAGGAGAGACGGTTGGGGGTTACTCCCGGGGACCTGGCTCCTCTCTACGCTGACCAGGAGACAGTTGGGGGTTACTCCCGGGGCATGGCTCCTCTCTACGCTGACTCGCCCCAATGTCGCCAAGTCATTTACAGAGGTTAACGAGTCCTAATTACCGGTAAAACCAATTCCGCACTTAGATTGAGTTGAGAATCAATCTGACTGATATAGACAATGCGATATATCTCAACAAATCCACCTTTTTTTTTACCTCATTCGTGCTAATTTCAACTACAGTGTGCAAAGACCACTTCTGGGTTTGGTTTGTAGAATGCCTTCGATGGAAAGTATGAGATGTCTGCAGTCGTCTCCTTTCCTCGGAACGTTTGCCTAAACGTCAACCTTTGTGAAAACACTATACATGATAAATCGATACAGTCAATATGATATGGCCACTGTAACTTCATTCTTATTTTATGATATTGGATCTAATAACTTTAAAGCAATCGGTCTGGTATCTGTCTGATCCGTCGGGTGTTTGACGCTCAACGTGTAGCAGGAAAGAAGATTCAACATGGCGGCTAAAGAGAACAGAACTTTTATTGATTCGTACCGGCGAAATGACAATTTACGATCTGCACTGTATACTTTCTATGCATATATGTAAATCAGTTTAACGTCTCCCTTGCAACCACATTTGCAAGCCAACCCATGACCTTGTGACCGCTTGGCATGGACAGGTCGACCGCCGTCGAACACCATTTCGCGAAAACTAGGATAACAGCGGCACTCTGCGGTGGGCGGGTGGCACGTGACCGCTGCCGAACGACCTGTTTGTGTATGTATGGACCAGAAACATTATCGCAGATTAATGGTCAATCAGTACCATTGTTTTCGCTACTGTAACAAGGGAAAGTACTTCATAACGCCAACTCAATAGACAGATAAAAGTATGGATAATATCCCAGTCTCATTGATGTATTGCGTGTCCTCTATTTACAAAAAAAAAGATGGAAATTGGGTAAAGATTTTTGGATCATGATAGACAATATACAAGCCTGGATGACGGTACAGGTATGCCAGAGAAGGCATGTGTGTACACAAATCTCCGAGATCTTTGTCCGAGCAAACCTAAATACTTTTACATCTAGGTACCCTGTTGTCCACCAGACTAACTACTCGGAGATAGGACTCTTCTGTAGACTTGTTATGAATCTCTTGGCTCGTGGCATAGAAGACGGATTTCGCATGACAACGCACTGCGGCCAAGGATAACAGCGAATAAAAAAATAAATAACAGATGCATATATCATGTATGTATATATATAGAACATATATATATATAACGTATATATATATATATAGAACATATATATATATAACGTATATATATATATAGAACATATATATATAGAACATTTGCATATATAACATGTATATATAGAACATATATATATAGAACATATATATAGAGAACATATATATATAGAACATATATATATATATAACGTATGTATATATAGAATATATATATATACATGTATCAAACACTTTCACGCAAGGCAACAACTACATCATTTAAAATTGTATAAGTTTACCTGATTCAGTCCCTAACTATGTTCCCCTATGATACAAACATTCAGCGTGTCTCCTTATCTCCAGTGACGGAAGCTAGTTCCCGGAGCGCTATCTACTGTTAAGACTTTATCATGTGAAGGATACGCCGTTAAACCTGGCTGCCACCAGCTCCCCACAGAGAGTCGTAATACCGGCTGGGAAAACGGTGCCCTATGTTGATATGTTGAGACTGTGAACCAGCATCAGTCCGATACCACGTGATGGACACGTGACCATTGCGCTGTGTTATAGATACGAACGACACATCAGGTTTGTGAAACCATCATTAAATCAAAACCGAAAGTTTAACGCAATATACCTACATGCGCCATCTTAGATTTTTTACATTTCAGAATCAAGACTGAAAGTATCTAAGAATGACGATGCATATATGTTTCATATCTCTGAGAGTCTGTAAAACCACAATTTCAACATAAAACTGCACGGTATATTTATATCGCGCGCGGACGTAATAGCGAGCCGCGGTCGACATTACACACAAAATACCGAAGAGCGAACAGGCGCACAGGGATATAAAGCCGGCCACCAACTTCTGTTCTGGTGACCAAATTGCTTCTCTCCGAATAGGCCACAGGCTTTCAGGATTTAAATTTAAGACAGAATATACTTGGGGAAGAGGTTGATAATACAAAACATTACGGAACATATTGCTTTAATAGTAATTTCTATATGAAACAATATACTTCATTGCTGACAAATAGTAATTTAGTAGTAAGTTTTATCTAATCTTAAATTCGAGACTGAACTTGTTTAATATACGTAACAAAGATCCAACATTTAAACTATCCACCATAATGCCTGCAAGTGAACCATGATGTGGAAAAGCTGGCTTGAAGAATTACACACAACGGAGAGGTGCTATTTAAACACTATAAGACAGCTCAGAGATAAAAAAACCGATTCCGTGCAAGAACTTGACTGGTCCTAACATCATCATCAACACCCCAGTAAATAATTAGCATTTCTCAACATCAGACCTCTGTGAGATAAACTACAAAGTATATATAATTCCCTTGTGAACAACTGCACCACTTCACTCTCCAGCCCTTCACTCTTCACTCTCCAGCCCTTAGACAACATAAACATACACAGGGGCCGTACTTCTTCGTTCGGCCGGGGAATATTGCATAAACCCAAAATTACTCCCCCCAATGACCTGTCATTGACGCTATTAACAGGGACCAGAGTAAATATGGCTTGGACCTTGTTTCACTGGGCGAGGGGAGTGTCCCCCGCACCTTGGCTTCCCACATTGTTGTTCCCCTCCCTGCTTTGCAGTCCGGCGGACTTCTTCACGGCCACCGAGTCGCCCTCCCTACCGCTGTCACCATCCGTCACCGGGGGGGAGGAACGCGCGTCCTCGTTCCCAATGACCTCCTCAAGGCCATCAGTGTACGAACTGGACGCTGGACTCTTAACGGCATCTTGGCTTACATGTCCTTCCTCGTCTGTAGTTGGCGTTTGCTGCGGACTGTGGTCTGTGCTGTAGGAATGTTGACGCGACGACTCCGCACTTTGGTCAGGAGAACTAGATACATCGTCAATTGCAATGTCCTTTCCTGGAAGATCTGAAATTGGTGAGTCGTTATATGTGGATCCTAGGCAGTCTTTTGTGTCCCCATCCGAAACAATCTTTTCTTCAGGATTCATTATATGTAGACGTGGAATCTCTTCCGAAACGTCTCTAGTATCCACAATGTCATCCTGCTTGACCTTGACCTTCACATCCTTCGGAATATCTCCACCCTTCAGGGATCCAGACTTGGTTCCCGAGGCCGCCTTCTGCGCCAGTTTCTCCTGCGTGGAGCTCTTCTGGATCTGGACCCACTGGCGGAGCGAGTCCGGCGCCCGCTGCTCGGCGTGTTCCTTCGTCCGGATCCCGACCACACACAGGATGTCGTCGATCTTCTTCTGGTAATCCATGTGTCCGGTCACCTGGGGGAGAGGACAATCTGGATCACGACAAACCCACAAGCTCCACACCTGGGGCAGAGGACAATCTGGATCACGACAAACCCACAAGCTCCACACCTGGGGGAGAGGACAATCTGGATCACAACAAACCCACAAGCTCCACACCTGGGGGAGAGGACAATCTGGATCACAACAAACCCATAAGCTCCACACCTGGGGGAGAGGACAATCTGGATCACAACAAACCCATAAGCTCCACACCTGGGGGAGAGGACAATCTGGATCACAACAAACCCATAAGCTCCACACCTGGGGGAGAGGACAATCTGGATCACAACAAACCCATAAGCTCCACACCTGGGGGAGAGGACAATCTGGATCACAACAAACCCATAAGCTCCACACCTGGGGGAGAGGACAATCTGGATCACAACAAACCCATAAGCTCCACACCTGGGGGAGAGGACAATCTGGATCACAACAAACCCATAAGCTCCACACCTGGGGGAGAAGACAATCTGGATCACAACAAACCCACAAGCTCCACACCTGGGGGAGAGGACAATCTGGATCACAACAAACCCATAAGCTCCACACCTGGGGGAGAGGACAATCTGGATCACAACAAACCCACAAGCTCCACAGATTATCGCTGTATTTGCTGCGGACGTAGCAACGGGATCGGGTCTCAGGCGTTGGACGTTCACTACACTACGGAATGTTTCTCCCTCCCTGACCGGTGAGTGTTGGGAAGATTCACTCTTTCGGATATACTGAAGGGAGATAATCATAGGGCTGCTACCTGCTTCAGCACGTACCAGGAACAAAAAAGCGCGAGATTACGACATCACGAGGTTGCTAAGTTCACAACGCACAACTCACGGTGTTGCTAAGGGTCACAATACACTACTCAGGGGTTGCCAAGGGACAACGCACATCTCGCGGTGTTGCTAAGGAACACGTTGCGCCATTGATAATGTTGCCAAGGGATACTCACGAGGTAGCTGAGGTCGACGTTGTGCATGCGGCGGTCCTCCCAGTCGATGGCCTTCAGCCCCGCGATACTCATCTGTGCCGACGCCGTTCTGTAGAGGAACTTCAGCAGCCAGTCACCTCTGAAGGACAGGTGACATTGACACGTATGTAAATCTACAAGCCAACTCCACGGCATGGTAACAATTGTCAAAACTTTAGGTCAATAATTCCTGGATGAGCAGCTTTAAGTTTTATAACGTTTCGTACATCCCACAAACTAAACTACTCAGTGCACACAAAATGTAATGTGTAATACGAAATTGAAGAAATAATTAGTATGTGAGAATTAACTATGGCAACATTGCATATGCACTCCTATTACACACGGGAAACGATTCTGCACAGTAGTTTGGCACATAACGTCATAACGTAAGGACATACATAGAGTTCACAGGAGAATATGAAGGCAATACCGTGGTATAAGGCTTTCAATGTTCCCTTTAAATGGCGTCACAAAGCCAGTTGGACACGGGACTTACTTGCAGTAACCGTTGACGATCTTGCCGGCGACTACTCTGGCTAACGGTTGCCACTCCTTTGGGTTACCAGTCACCGGAGCCCCCAACAACACCACGTCCTCCACGATACCCTCCGAGTCTGTAGAGAACAGGGCATTCAGCTAAGTCTAGAGGTCCCCAACAACACCGCGTCCTCCACGATACCCTCCGAGTCTGTAGAGAACAGGGCATTCAGCTGTCTAGAGGCCCCCAACAACACCACGTCCTCTACGATACCCTCCGAGTCTGTAGAGAACAGGGCATTCAGCTGTCTAGAGGCCCCCAACAACACCACGTCCTCCACGATACCCTCCGAGTCTGTAGAGAACAGGGCATTCAGCTAAGTCTAGAGGTCCCCAACAACACCGCGTCCTCCACGATACCCTCCGAGTCTGTAGAGAACAGGGCATTCAGCTAAGTCTAGAGGCCCCCAACAACACCACGTCCTCTACGATACCCTCCGAGTCTGTAGAGAACAGGGCATTCAGCTGTCTAGAGGCCCCCAACAACACCACGTCCTCTACGATACCCTCCGAGTCTGTAGAGAACAGGGCATTCAGCTAAGTCTAGAGGCCCCCAACAACACCGCGTCCTCCACGATACCCTCCGAGTCTGTAGAGAACAGGGCATTCAGCTGTCTAGAGGCCCCCAACAACACCGTGTCCTCTACGATACCCTCCGAGTCTGTAGAGAACAGGGCATTCAGCTAAGTCTAGAGGCCCCCAACAACACCGCGTCCTCCACGATACCCTCCGAGTCTGTAGAGAACAGGGCATTCAGCTAAGTCTAGAGGTCCCCAACAACACCGTGTCCTCCACGATACCCTCCGAGTCTGTCGAGAACAGGGCATTCAGCTAAGTCTAGAGGCCCCCAACAACACCGCGTCCTCGACGATACCCTCCGAGTCTGTAGAGAACAGGGCATTCAGCTGTCTAGAGGCCCCCAACAACACCACGTCCTCTACGATACCCTCCGAGTCTGTAGAGAACAGGGCATTCAGCTGTCTAGAGGCCCCCAACAACACCACGTCCTCTACGATACCCTCCGAGTCTGTAGAGAACAGGGCATTCAGCTAAGTCTAGAGGCCCCCAACAACACCACGTCCTCTACGATACCCTCCGAGTCTGTAGAGAACAGGGCATTCAGCTAAGTCTAGAGGCCCCCAACAACACCGCGTCCTCCACGATACCCTCCGAGTCTGTAGAGAACAGGGCATTCAGCTAAGTCTAGAGGCCCCCAACAACACCGCGTCCTCTACGATACCCTCCGAGTCTGTAGAGAACAGGGCATTCAGCTAAGTCTAGAGGCCCTCAACAACACCGCGTCCTCCACGATACCCTCCGAGTCTGTAGAGAACAGGGCATTCAGCTAAGTCTAGAGGCCCCCAACAACACCGCGTCCTCCACGATACCCTCCGAGTCTGTAGAGAACAGGGCATTCAGCTAGGTCTAGCGGCCCCCAACAACACCGCGTCCTCCACGATACCCTCCGAGTCTGTAGAGAACAGGGCATTCAGCTAAGTCTAGAGGCCCCCAACAACACCGCGTCCTCCACGATACCCTCCGAGTCTGTAGAGAACAGGGCATTCAGCTAAGTCTAGAGGCCCCCAACAACACCGCGTCCTCCACGATACCCTCCGAGTCTGTAGAGAACAGGGCATTCAGCTGTCTAGAGGCCCCCAACAACACCGCGTCCTCCACGATACCCTCCGAGTCTGCAGAGAACAGGGCATTCAGCTGTCTAGAGGCCCCCAACAACACCACGTCCTCTACGATACCCTCCGCGTCTGTAGAGAACAGGGCATTCAGCTAAGTCTAGAGGCCCCCAACAACACCGCGTCCTCCACGATACCCTCCGAGTCTGTAGAGAACAGGGCATTCAGCTAAGTCTAGAGGCATCCAACAACGCCACGTCCTCCACGATACCCTCCGAGTCTGTAGAGAACAGGGCATTCAGCTAAGTCTAGAGACATCCAACAACGCCACGTCCTCCACGATACCCTCCGAGTCTGTAGAGAACAGGGCATTCAGCTGTCTAGAGGCCCCCAACAACACCGCGTCCTCCACGATACCCTCCGAGTCTGTAGAGAACAGGGCATTCAGCTAAGTCTAGAGGCATCCAACAACGCCACGTCCTCCACGATACCCTCTGAGTTTGTAGAGAACAGGGCATTCAGCTGTCTAGAGGCCCCCAACAACACCGCGTCCTCCACGATACCCTCCGAGTCTGCAGAGAACAGGGCATTCAGCTGTCTAGAGGCCCCCAACAACACCACGTCCTCCACGATACCCTCCGAGTCTGTAGAGAACAGGGCATTCAGCTGTCTAGAGGCCCCCAACAACACCGCGTCCTCCACGATACCCTCCGAGTCTGTAGAGAACAGGGCATTCAGCTAAGTCTAGAGGCATCCAACAACACCGCGTCCTCTACGATACCCTCCGCGTCTGTAGAGAACAGGGCATTCAGCTGTCTAGAGGCCCCCAACAACACCACGTCCTCCACGATACCCTCCGAGTCTGTAGAGAACAGGGCATTCAGCTGTCTAGAGGCCCCCAACAACACCACGTCCTCCACGATACCCTCCGAGTCTGTAGAGAACAGGGCATTCAGCTAGGTCTAGAGGCCCCCAACAACACCGCGTCCTCCACGATACCCTCCGCGTCTGCAGAGAACAGGGCATTCAGCTGTCTAGAGGCCCGCAACAACACCGCGTCCTCCACGATACCCTCCGAGTCTGTAGAGAACAGAGCATTCAGCTAAGTCTAGAGGCCCGCAACAACACCGCGTCCTCCACGATACCCTCCGAGTCTGCAGAGAACAGGGCATTCAGCTGTCTAGAGGCCCCCAACAACACCGCGTCCTCCACGATACCCTCCGAGTCTGTAGAGAATAGGGCATTCAGCTAAGTCTAGAGGCCCGCAACAACACCGCGTCCTCCACGATACCCTCCGAGTTTGTAGAGAACAGGGCATTCAGCTAAGTCTAGAGGCCCCCAACAACACCGCGTCCTCCACGATACCCTCCGAGTCTGCAGAGAACAGGGCATTCAGCTGTCTAGAGGCCCCCAACAACACCGCGTCCTCCACGATACCCTCCGAGTCTGTAGAGAACAGGGCATTCAGCTAAGTCTAGAGGCCCGCAACAACACCGCGTCCTCCACGATACCCTCCGAGTTTGTAGAGAACAGGGCATTCAGCTAAGTCTAGAGGCCCCCAACAACACCACGTCCTCTACGATACCCTCCGAGTTTGTAGAGAACAGGGCATTCAGCTAAGTCTAGAGGCCCCCAACAACACCACGTCCTCTACGATACCCTCCGAGTCTGTAGAGAACAGGGCATTCAGCTAAGTCTAGAGGCCCCCAACAACACCACGTCCTGCACGATAACCTCCGAGTCTGTAGAGAACAGGGCATTCAGCTGTCTAGAGGCCCCCAACAACACCGCGTCCTCCACGATACCCTCCGAGTCTGCAGAGAACAGGGCATTCAGCTGTCTAGAGGCCCCCACGTCCTCCACGATACTATGGAGGTATCGGAGCCAGTACGTATCGTGGTCTACCTATATTACTGTGACCATCGTGCAGTACACGACATCAATGTGAATTCTATACATGGGACCTCGTGACTTACTTTTGCGCTTGGCCAGTTCCTGGAGACAGTAGAAGATGACGCGCGCTCCGAGGCTGAAGCCGATCAGTGTCACTGGACGCTTGCCCTGCGACAGGGAGACAAATCTAATGTAATACAAGGGGACTTCAATGCTGGATGAGATGCAGTGACAGCTGTGGAAGCCAATATCTGCAACGATTGAGGTATGCTCGACATTCCGATTGTCTGACGTAACGCTGAGACTAAGTCATCATTCTCTGGCTTCGTACCAAAGGGGCTTGTACCACCGACAGTACCGCCTTCTCGATGGCCACCACATTACGTTGGTATGGAAACTTAGCACCCGACAAGCCGTTCGCAATACTTGTTTCAGTCGGTCATACAGGAGTGGCCAACACAGTACATTGCTCACCTGTTGCCGTGACAACAGGACCTCTGCCAGCTGCCGCCCGGCGCCCACAGCTCGCTGGGCACACACACTCCACGGGTTGTCAATGACAGCAGCCGCTGACAGCAGCGCCGCCGGCCAGGCGACGGCTGCCAGGATACCTGGAAGATCATAAGACAGAGGCTGTCAGGATACCTGGAATGATCATAAGACAGAGGCTGTCGGGATACCTGGAAGGATCAAAAGACAGAGGCTGTCAGGGTACCTGGAAGGATCATAAGACAGAGGCTGTCAGGATACTTGGAAGGATCAAAAGACAGAGGCTGTCAGGGTACCTGGAAGGATCATAACACAGAGGCTGTCAGGATACCTGAAAGGATCATAAGACAGAGGCTGTCAGGATACCTGGAAGGATCATAAGACAGAGGCTGTCAGGATACCTGGAAGAATCATAAGACAGAGGCTGTCAGGATACATGGAAGGATCATAAGACAGAGGCTGTCAGGATATCTGGAAAGATCATAAGACAGAGACTGTCAGGATACCTGGAAGGATCATAAGACAAGAGGCTGTCAGGATACCTGGAAGGATCATAAGACAGAGGCTGTCAGGATACCTGGAAGGATCATAAGACAGAGGCTGTCAGGATACCTGGAAGGATCATAAGACAGAGGCTGTCAGGATACCTGGAAGGATCATAAGACAGAGGCTGTCAGGATACCTGGAAGGATCATAAGACAGAGGCTGTCAGGATACCTGGAAGGATCATAAGACAGAGGCTGTCAGGATACCTGGAAAAGTCATAAGACAGAGGCTGTCAGGATTCCTGGAAGGATCATAAGACAGAGGCTGTCAGGATACCTGGAAGGATCATACGACAGAGGCTGTCAGGATACCTGGAAGGATCATAAGACAGAGGCTGTCAGGATACCTGGAAGGATCATAAGACAGAGGTTGTCAAGATACCTGGAAGGATTATAAGACAGAGGCTGTCAGGATACCTGGAAGGATCATAAGACAGAGGCTGTCAGGATACCTGGAAAGATCATAAGACAGAGGCTGTCAGGATACCTGAAAGGATCATAAGACAGAGGCTGTCAGGATACCTGGAAGGACCATAAGACAGAGGCTGTCAGGATACCTGGAAGGATCATAAGACAGAGGCTGTCAGGATACCTGGAAGGATCATAAGACAGAGGCTGTCAGGATACTTGGAAGGACCATAAGACAGAGGCTGTCAGGATACCTGGAAGGACCATAAGACAGAGGCTGTCAGGATACTTGGAAGGATCATAAGACAGAGGCTGTCAGGATACCTGGAAGGATCATAAGACAGAGGCTGTCAGGATACCTGGAAGGATCATAAGACAGAGGCTGTCAGGATACTTGGAAGGATCAAAAGACAAGAGGCTGTCAGGATACTTGGAAGGATCAAAAGACAGAGGCTGTCAGGGTACCTGGAAGGATCATAAGACAGAGGCTGTCAGGATACCTGAAAGGATCATAAGACAGAGGCTGTCAGGATACCTGGAAGGATCATAAGACAGAGGCTGTCAGGATACCTGGAAGAATCATAAGACAGAGGCTGTCAGGATACATGGAAGGATCATAAGACAGAGGCTGTCAGGATATCTGGAAGGATCATAAGACAGAGACTGTCAGGATACCTGGAAGGATCATAAGACAAGAGGCTGTCAGGATACCTGGAAGGATCATAAGACAGAGGCTGTCAGGATACCTGGAAGGATCATAAGACAGAGGCTGTCAGGATACCTGGAAGGATCATAAGACAGAGGCTGTCAGGATACCTGGAAGGATCATAAGACAGAGGCTGTCAGGATACCTGGAAGGATCATAAGACAGAGGCTGTCAGGATACCTGGAAGGATCATAAGACAGAGGCTGTCAGGATACCTGGAAGGATCATAAGACAGAGGCTGTCAGGATACCTGGAAAAGTCATAAGACAGAGGCTGTCAGGATACCTGGAAGGATCATAAGACAGAGGCTGTCAGGATACCTGGAAGGATCATACGACAGAGGCTGTCAGGATACCTGGAAGGATCATAAGACAGAGGCTGTCAGGATACCTCGAAGGATCATAAGACAGAGGCTGTCAGGATACCTGAAAGAATCATAAGACAGAGGCTGTCAGGATACCTGGAAGGATGATAAGACAGAGGCTGTCAGGATACCTGGAAGGATCATAAGACAGAGGCTGTCAGGATGCATGGAAGGATCATAAGACAGAGGCTGCCAGGGTACCTAGAAGGATCATAACACAGAGGCTGTCAGGATACTTGGAAGGACCATAAGACAGAGGCTGTCAGGATACATGGAAGGATCATAAGACAGAGGCTGTCAGGATACCTGGAAGGATCATAAGACAGAGGTTGTCAAGATACCTGGAAGGATCATAAGACAGAGGCTGTCAGGATACCTGGAAGGATCATAAGACAGAGGCTGTCAGGATACCTGGAAAGATCATAAGACAGAGGCTGTCAGGATACCTGAAAGGATCATAAGACAGAGGCTGCCAGGGTACCTAGAAGGATCATAAGACAGAGGCTGTCAGGATACTTGGAAGGACCATAAGACAGAGGCTGTCAGGATACCTGGAAGGATCATAAGACAGAGGCTGTCAGGATACCTGGAAAGATCATAAGACAGAGGCTGTCAGGATACCTGGAAGCATCATAAGACAGAGGCTGTCAGTATGGTGTGGTGAACTTGAGGGCCGCTTGTAACCTGGGGCCGTACCTGAGAGTATGGTGAATTTGAGGGCCTCCTGTAACCTGGGGACGTACCTAAGAATATGGTCAACTTGAGGGCCTCCTGTAACCTGGGGCCGTACCTGAGAGTATGGTGAATTTGAGGGCCTTCTTTAACCTGGGGCCGTACCTGAGAGTATGGTGAATTTGAGGGCCTCCTTTAACCTGGGGCCGTACCTGAGAGTATGGTGAATTTGAGGGCCGCCTGTAACCTGGGGACGTACCTGAGAGTATGATGAATTTGAGGGCCTCCTGTAACCTGGGGACGTACCTGAGAGTATGGTGAATTTGAGGGCCTCCTTTAACCTGGGGCCATACCTGAGAGTATGGTGAATTTTAGGGCCTCCTTTAACCTGGGGCCGTACCTGAGAGTATGGTGAATTTGAGGGCCTCCTGTAACCTAGGGCCGTACCTGAGAGTATGGTGAATTTTAGGGCCTCCTTTAACCTGGGGCCGTACCTGAGAGTATGGTGAATTTGAGGGCCTCCTTTAACCTGGGGCCATACCTGAGAGTATGGTGAATTTTAGGGCCTCCTTTAACCTGGGGCCGTACCTGATAGTATGGTGAATTTGAGGGCCTCCTGTAACCTGGGGCCGTACCTGAGAGTATGGTGAATTTGAGGGCCTCCTGTAACCTGGCGACGTACCTGAGAGTATGGTAAATTTGAGGGCCTCCTTTAACCTGGGGCCGTACCTGGGAGTATGGTGAATTTGAGGGCCTCCTTTAACCTGGGGACGTACCTGAGAGTATGGTGAAATTGAGGGCCTCCTTTAACCTGGGGCCGTACCTGAGCGTATGGTGAATTTGAAGGCCTCCTGTAACCTGGGGACGTACCTGAGAGTATGGTAAACTTAAGGGCCTCCTGTGTGGCGGCCTTGATGGCGATGTCCATGAGGTAGCTGATGGCCTTGCCCAGCTCCAGCAGGTACTTGGACTCGTAGCGCAACACGTACTGCTCGCGGCCGTTGTTCAACCCGCGCCACGCCGCCTTGAAATCTGCAACAGGTGGTGGGGGGCATGTATGAACGATGTTCACGTAATAGGGCTGTACAGTTCTCGCGGGTTCTGTTTCCGGTTTAGGTCTTTTGGGGACCAACAAAAAAACACGTGCTCTTAGAACGAGTGCGCATCACGCTGGTGCCTTGCTGCAACTGCGTGACACGCACTCATTGTAGTCAACGTTTTAGTGTTGGGAACCGGCCAGCTGCGCGGTTTGTGCCTAAAGAATCGAGTGGGTGTGAAACTATTTTTTGTTTGCTTTGGTCCAGGCATTGTTAACTATAAAATCATAATATAGTTAAAGACAAGACATTTATCTTTCCATAATACATGTGGTCCGTTCGATGAGATCGTTGGAAGCGTTGTATTTTGAGCCAAATCATCGATGTTTACAGTTCTACGACAAACGGAGCACCATTGTCCTCACCTGCTCAGTCCATATAAGGAGCGTTGTTACGTAACCATAGATACCGCGCGCAGACACGCGCGTCATGATGATTATTACGTCATACGACATGGAAAACCCCGCGCAGCACATTAGATCGCCTGACACTGACAGTCACTCGTGAGACAACCGCATACTGGTTTATCAACTGCCTAACCGCTCATACATTGCATAAATCTACTCGGATGGTTATAATTCGGATATGCACAGAACTTCAGTGGTTAGTTGTGCTTCCAAGGACAGCTTTAGCCGATCTTGTGTGTGAGGCGAGGCAAGGCAAACAACCGGAAGGTAAGCAACACGTACAGGCCGTTGATGCTAGGCATTGACGCAGGGCATAGGTATCCCCGTCTCGTGGGGTCTCGATAAGATCCCGAAGTGACTGTACAGCCCTATCCCTTGTTATGTGAAGTGAACGTCGCTACGGTAACGATTGTCATGAGAAGTGAACGTCGCTAAGGTTACGATTTTCATGTTAAGTAAACGTCGCTACGGTAACAATTGTCATGTGAAGAAATCGTCCTACGGTAACGATTGTCATGCGAAGTAAACGTCGCTACGGTAACGATTGTCATGTGAAGTAAACGTCGCTACGGTAACGATTGTCATGTACATGCAGCATTGCTAAGGTAACCGATTGGCTTGTATATAAAACGTCGTGAAGGGAATAGTTGGACATTAAATAGGTCATGGTCATTAAACGTACACCTCACTTGGCTTGGCCTTACCCGGCACGTCTTCCGTCAGCCAGCCAGACACCGCTAGAGTGACGTGGAGCTGTCGACCCTCACTGAGGGGCTCGAACTCAAACTCCTCCACGTTTCCCACGCGCTTCTTCATCTTGTAGCCTGGAGCAGGAGGACCGGGTCAAACGGGAGGCATTTATCTGGTTGTGGGGAACGTCACCAGCGCATATCTTTAACGTACCATTGTAAATAAGTAACTTTCTTGCAATTAAAAGAAAGAGATTATCACATATGATAAACGTACAAACGAAATATAGATGCCAAGGAGATTTGAAGCGTCGCTGCGCGTGAGGCCTTCTTACCGCCCAGTCCGACTCCGGCGACCCCGAACAGTGAGCCGATGATAGCGACCCCCGCCACGGACCCCAGGGCGGCCGCCCCCGCACTCCCTATCACGGCGCCCGCCCCCGCCGCGATCAGCGGGGCCGCCAAGCCGCCAGTCAACCCTGGGGAGGAAAGGGTGAGAGATTGAGGCTAAATCGTGTAGTGAAAAGGGGTTGGGTGTAATGTACAACTGGGCTGGAAGCCACCCCAGACCGCGTGGTCTGTAGCTCAGCCTGCGTACTGAATAAGATAGCGACCCCCCCCCCCCCCCCAAAAAAAAAATTAAAATCAAGGATATATACATGTAGTTTTTGCATGAACAAATATAATAAACATTGCAAAATAACTCAGAGCCCTATGTAATTTAACACTAAATTCTTCTGTAATTTAAATGGAAAAATAGGTTTCCAAACGAAAAACCAAAATGGGCAATTTTTCACTTTAATGGATGCATTTCCTGCTTTGATAATAAGTAATATATATGGGATGTCTACCTTCAACAGGCCAACCTGTCCCAGTGCCTCACCTAACAACGTCCCAGTGCCTCGCCTAACAACGTCCCAGTGCCTCGCCTAACAACGTCCCAGTGCCTCACCTAACAACGTCCCAGTGCCTCGCCTAACAACGTCCCAGTGCCTCGCCTAACAACGTCCCAGTGCCCCGCCTAACAACGTCCCAGTGCCCCACCTAACAACGTCCCATTGCCTGACCTAACAACGTCCCAGTGCCCCACCTAACAACGTCCTAGTGCCTCACCTAACAACGTCCCAGTGCCTCACCTAACAACGTCCCAGTGCCCCACCTAACAACGTCCCAGTGCCTCACCTAACAACGTCCCAGTGCCTCACCTAACAACGTCCCAGTGCCCCACCTAACAACGTCCCAGTGCCTCACCTAACAACGTCCCAGTGCCCCACCTAACAACGTCCCAGTGCCTCACCTAACAACGTCCCAGTGCCCCACCTAACAACGTCCTAGTGCCTCACCTAACAACGTCCCAGTGCCTCACCTAACAACGTCCCAGTGCCTCACCTAACAACGTCCCAGTGCCCCACCTAACAACGTCCCAGTGCCTCACCTAACAACGTCCCAGTGCCTCGCCTAACAACGTCCCAGTGCCTCACCTAACAACGTCCCAGTGCCCCACCTAACAACGTCCCAGTGCCTCGCCTAACAACGTCCCAGTGCCCCACCTAACAACGTCCCAGTGCCTCGCCTAACAACGTCCCAGTGCCTCACCTAACAACGTCCCAGTGCCCCACCTAACAACGTCCCAGTGCCTCACCTAACAACGTCCCAGTACCGATAGCCGCGGCGGTTATCAAAGCAATCCTCTTGATTTTCCGTATCTTCCCTTTAGAGTCCCTCTCCTTTTTCTCTTCCCTGAAACGAAATTGACACAAGTAAACTACAACAGGAGTCGAAAGTACACGATTCTTATTTTATGCCTGTTTTGTGCGCACGAGGGTTTCGAACCAAGGACCTCGATCCGCAGCCGAGTGTTCTACCAATTGGCCGCGGAACCCCAATATTACAACACGATATGGCAGAAAGAGTCCATTCCGGACATTCAACTTGGAGACCAGTGTATTACTGATAGTAACTGTGTGTGATACCAGGGGGAGAGTGCTCACTCTGAGAGCTCGTGCTCCAGCTCCTGGAGCCGGGCCACCACCGAGTCTTCGAAGACCTCCACTCCCTCCCAGTCCACGCGCAGCAGCAGGCTCACATACTTCAGCATAGTGCGCATGCGCGCGTCGTAGACACCTGCGGAAACATGTGCAAGTTATTAACGTCAGACACTTTGACACTCGTCTCAAATAGCAAGACACATGCACTTCTTCACTTTTACTGGATAAATATCTTGAGCCCCAGTCCTTGATGGAAAACAAAGAACACAGCCGTTAGGAACAAGATAAGGGTTATTGTTAATTCCATTCGGTCTGTCAACAAATATAAGCCTACGTTTACATCTTTTACGCGTACATATATTTTAAACTGCAATTAATGAAGTCAATGTTAAACCAAAAGATATACATGTATATATAAGGTATAAGAGACAGAAGTATCGATAAGTACACGCCCTACACAATATCAGCGTGAAAACATAGTTGGGGAGACACCTAACCCTAAGAAAAGTGTACAAAGCGAGGGTAAACCGGCAAGATGTAATTAACCCTTATATACCATAAGATATTGGAGGCGAGATGTTGACAGTTAACTGGGACAAGGGGGTCGCAGTCTCGGCTAGCGGACCAAGGTCGACAAAACCCACATGGGACCGAAAAATAACTGAATGTATTTTTCAAAGGAACATGTATCATGCATATACGTTGCTTGCACAGTTTAGATGCTAACACACAAGAGCTTGGGTGGTTGGGTAGAAATGGGCGGCAGGGGGGTAGGTCACATGACCTACACAGGGGGGTAGGTCACATGACCTACACAGGGGGGTAGGTCACATGACCCTTCATATATAAGGAGAATGGAGTACTTTTTCCCGGGCTGATGGAAGACCGACCGGAATTGAATGTATTTATCATATATATGATATAAGCGTTGTAACCTCCCCCAATCACGGGTCCTACATCAACAATAAGTCCGCCAAGAAAAACGGGGGGAACACTTTATATTAACCAGATTTTTAGTAATAAATTCGCATATCTTGTCAGATATATTTATTTGTAAGGCAAGCAAGTACCACTACACATATATCTTATCTTCCTTATAGTTTCTACAATGCCATCATTTAGGAAAGGTGAGAAAGTTCACAACGTCCAAAGAATATAAGAAGGGTAGATTAGTCTACAGGGAGTACACCTTACCAGCGGAACAAGGGCCTGCATCGTATGCATTGAAACACAAGACAGATCTGTTCATGTACCCACAGCAATAGCATTAAATGAAAACAATGTTTCTAAAAGATAACATATGTAACCTCAGCTGTTACTGTCCACACGAGGAGGATGCTTAGGGTAGTCGTGTTATTGGTGAATCACTGAATCACTTTGCATTCCATAATTTAGTCAGACATCAAATCATTCACAAAGATAATCACGAAAGATTACAGCCAAACGATAGATTTAATGTTTGATAACCGTATCTAACATATAACAGATAACATCTGTGTTCTTCAGTCAAAATTATTTACAACAATCACAGAAGAGAGGACTCCGAAACAACGACAGTTTATATGAAATGACTGATTGCACAGGTTACGTGACCCTCACCTTCCTTGAGGGCCAAGGTCACCAGGTCTTCTGC
Source organism: Arenicola marina (assembly GCA_964019135.1). Classification (NCBI taxonomy): domain Eukaryota; kingdom Metazoa; phylum Annelida; class Polychaeta; family Arenicolidae; genus Arenicola; species Arenicola marina. The sequence continues at coordinate 1,026,276 of OZ025253.1, read as the reverse complement.
CACCACGTGCACGCCATGGGTGTGGATATAGGGGTCGACCTTGAGTGTGTCGACGAAGGGGTCACCATCACAGATTGGCACCTCGCCTACACCAATGGCGATCATGGTCTCCGTGGACTGGTCACAACAGAACAAAGACATGCCATCAAAAAGCCTAAAGAGCGACAGGAAAAGGTAGGATGCAACAAAAAGTCTAACAGCAAAACTTTGAGCTTAAAGAGTTTTCAGTTCGATCCCCAATCTGCTTGAGCCTGGCAACCATTTGTCACATAAATAAAACATTGATACTCATATTAATTGAAAATTAATTCATAACCTGATAAAATTACTAAGAAAATATTACAGTTGATCAGTTATGCATATGCATGGATATTGTATGTTGCATTGTCCTTGCCCACATCTGAACCAATGAAAGTAAAGAAAATTATGTTCAAAACTGTACAAAGCTGCACAAGATGCAAACCGATGTGAAATGGTATTATACTAACTACATTACAAATGTTATTTGCAGTGTATATTTTGTAGAGGTCAAAATAAAGAAATGTCTTTATATATAACAGAACCGTGCAAGCAAAATGATAAAAATGAAATAAATGAAATAAAAAACAGTTTTGCCACTCACAACATCTGTTTGTCCAATGTGTTCAATAATTGTCTTAATCCATTTTGTTATAAAAGCCCTGCAGAGGAAAAGAATTAAGTTGTAAAATTTGTTTACATTTATTGTTATTGTTACATGCACAAAGAACCAAGAATATTTATTGACATTTACCCGTAAGCAAAAGTTTTATATGCATTTAATGTCTGAGGATAAAACATGGCTCTTTTTTTTTATCAGCTAACTGATCTAACATTGCTAGTCTAGTAACATGTGTACAGTACATACAGGATTTGGTCCATCAAAAACAACATCCATGAACAAAAACAAAACATTGTGGGTTTCAGTAAAAATATATATCTCGCTACTTTAAAAGTATGTAGTAATATGGAAGGAGTCCCCTTTCTATGTTCGAGCAAACCATTGTTCCTGTGTACTTCATATATGACACAAGCTTAACAATTCCAATGAAAGTACTTCGAGCTGGAAGGACCAAATAAGGATACTTGTCTTGCTCAAGAAACAACTTTTATTTAGAGAATACAAGATGGGCTAGAAACCAACAGATAAAGACTGATAACTTGATAATGAGAAGAGAGTACAAACTCAATGGCTGGCATAGTGCTAAGACAGTGAATACATGTCACCAACAGTTCTACCTGTCAGTGGCAGATCCTCCATAGAGCTTGCCAAATGCATAAGAACACAGGGCTGCATAGGCATATTGGCCAACATCAGTCAGATGGCTGCTGGGTATAAATGTGGATTCTGCTTCCTTCAGTGCAGACTGTGGATCTTCATTAACATCTGCCATCTTGCATTTTGTAACTACCCTACGATGCCTGAAAAAAATTGTTTATTTATCATTATTATTTTTCATACAAGTTCGGAGCTATATTCATCCATTTATATCTATATATATACTTCTTAGTTATTAAAAATACATGATTAATGAGTTGGCTGTATAAGGTCTTACGTTCACCCAATATACATGACTGAAAATCGACTGGTAAGGATATATTGCATGACTCATTTGACCATAGTACCAAAAGAGACCACAAAGGCTTTATATGCCGGCAACTAAACAACAAATGTTCTATAGTTTCTGGTTCGCTTCCGCAAAAATCACATCTATCATTGGGTTTTAACTTACATTTATGAAGAAAAATATTCGTCACAAGTGCTCGATGTAAGGTTAAATACTGGAAACTTCTCGTACTTTCATTAATGGTACAGTGCAATGGTAAATTATATATTTGACTCCATTTGCAGCTATCTATTTGCTCGTTAAACACTGCTGCCCACTTTTCTTCATTCTTAACATGATAATCCAAGGACCCAACCAGTTTTCTATGAACATATTTGCATAGGTGTTGTGAATTTAAAATAGATGCTGTCCAGCTCCAAGGTACATGTGGTAGTTTTACATTTGCATTTTTACACGCCTCTTTCCATTCGCGTGGTATACAATGAATCAAGCTATAAAAGTCTACGAAATTTAGATCTGCATGATGTTTCTGTACAAACGTTTCCCAACCGAATAAATTTCCGTTGGCATCAACAAGATCATTAATAAACATCTCGCCACATCTAATAAGGTCGTGTTTTCGCTTTCGAAGATTATCGTTTTTCATAAAGAACGAGTTCCAAAGTGGATATTCAAAAACCGTTTGCACCTCATTTAAGCTCGATCTGTATTTATACCATGCCATAAAGACTTCGGCCCAGAAAGGATTTGATACCGTTGTAAACAGTTTTAAAGAAAGGAGATCCAATTCCCAGCACATTCGACGTTCACTACATATAGTCTCACAGAAGAGTTCTTGCCATGAACCTTCGTTGGATATTAGTCTTTGTATCCATGTTATCTTAAGAGCTTGTATCTTCAGTTGTATTAGAGGCAGGTTTACTCCGCCATTTTCGACAGATTGGGCCATTCTATTCAGAGATATTCTGGGTTTTTTGTTGTTCCACACAAACCTACGAATGACATTGTTTATTCTATCAATATATTGTTTTCCGGGCGTTGGAAGTACGGTTAAGACATGGATAAGTTTTGGCAAGGCGATCACTTTAACAACAGTCACTCTCCCTCGTAGAGAGAGATTTCTCTTGCCATATATCATTTAAACTTTTTCAAATTCTGCTACCTTGTGGCTATAATTAATGCTAATCATATCTTGTAGATTTACACAAAATTTAATACCCAGCAAGGTAAACTCTTCCCCCCAAGAAATTGGCAGCTCCGAACATATAGGTTTTCTTTCTGGATCTCTTTTCCCCAGCCAGACAGCTTTAGTTTTTTCTACATTAACCTTTAAACCCGAAAATATGCCAAACTTATCCAACAGGTGTAAAGCATTTCTAACAGACAGCTCACTGCCATCGAGTAACAGAAACGTATCATCAGCATATTGTCCAATTTTATACTCCCTTTCCAACACCGTAATGCCCTTAATCCCCTTGTCACGTTTTAGCGCCATCGCGAGCGGTTCAATACAGAGTATAAAAAGGTAAGGTGACAACGGGTCGCCCTGTCGGCAACCTCTGCCCAAGGAGAAAAAACGTGAGAAAAAGCCATTGTTGATAACACAACTAGACGCACCATTGTACAGAATATTAACGAACCTGGAGAAAGACCTTCCGAAACCATATGAATGAAGCACCTGATTTACATACTTCCAACTTAAAGTATCAAAAGCTTTTTCGAAATCTATTAGAAGTAACATTCCAGACCTTTTGTTGTCTATTAAATAATGCATGATGTCATACACCATCCTGGTGTTTTCACCTATATATCTACCTTTCAAGAAGCCTTTTTGGTCTGAACTTACTATATCTGGCAACACTATTTTAATACGATGCGCTAATACACCAGACAATATTTTGTAGTCAGTATTTAGCAGTGAGATTGGGCGCCAATTCTTCATAAAAGCTCTTGGCTTATCTCCCTTTGGTAGACACGTAATCACCCCCTGTCTTATGCATACTGGAGGCTTTTTAATAGAAACGGTCCTATATCTTTCCAAAAGAATTTATAAAACTCAACGGGAAACCCATCACTGCCAGGTGACTTATCATTTTTCATATGCATCACAACATCTGCCATTTCGTTCATCTCAATATCCCCTTCACACAACTCGCTTTGTGCAACGCTTAATTTTTTCACATTTTCATTATTTAAGAAAGATGCCACATGACAGTCAGCTTTTTTCTCATCTTGCTTTCTGTACAAAGATTCATAGTAGTGCATTTGTTCCTTCAATATTTCTTCTTGCTTAACAATTTCTTTTCCATTTACAAATAACCTATGAATAAGCTTATTCACATAGTTTTGCTTCTCTAAATTACAAAAAAACCTACTAGCCTTTTCCCCTTCTTCATAATACCAGGATTTGGATCTCAGAAACACACCTTTCATGCGCGGCAGTCTTACCTGTTTCAATTTAAATTTAAGTTCATCTAATCGTTCCTGACCCGATTGGCTATCTTCATTGCATGTTTCAAGTTCATTGATTTGTTGCTCTAAACTAATCTCTTCCTGCTGCAAAACCCTTTTCTTATGACTACTGTAGCTTATTGTTTTCCCCCTGATTTCCAACTTTAGCATTTCAAAGAACAACTGATCATTAATTATCAAATTAGTGCTGCCAGTACTATTATTCTCAGCCGAAACTTGGTACCTTTCAATTGTATGTAAAATACATTCGGCTACCAGCTGTCCATATTCAGAATCTCTCAAAAGCGATGTGTTAAATTTCCAAAATCCTTTACCTCTATCTGCCCGATAAAAATCAACGTTAACGCTAACTAAGGAGTGATCTGTTCTATACCCTGATCTAATATCTGCCCTCTGCACAGCAGCATGTATGTCTGAGGATATGTATGATAGATTTTTCATACAAGTTAGTAGTAAAGGGTGATGCAATGTAGCATATAGTAGTTGAAGTTGTATATCAAGTTCTTTCCCACCAAAACTAAGCCCAGGCGAAATTGTTATAAAGTTTGCAGAAAACTTGATTGTTTCATCTTATAAATTTAGAAACCTGATAAACATCGCCATTTCGGCTATGGTGTGGCAAACATGTCTATCCCAGGACCCTACAGAACTCTGTCATGGCACTGCTACTTATACCAAAGCATTGTGAAGTATATAAATTGATGATGTTTACCACTAAAATGAAGACTTGTGGTAAATTGATATCAAGTCATGCCATAAACCGATATGCATATGGCATTGCGTCGAGTGCGAGATGGGTTTATCTCAGCACAAGTCTCCAAAATCCTGGAAATTTCGGAGATGCATGCTGAGATAAACCCATCTTGCATGAGAAGCAATGCCATATGTATTTTCTCGCTTGAATAGAACTTTAAACGTCGCCATTAAGTTAACATAGAGATCTAATGATGACAATAATACTCACGACTGCACTAAATATTTGGTCAAAATCATAACAGTGGTGCTCAATAGCACCAGTAACTAAGTGTTCGTGCGACGTGTTTCCCTGGAGATATGCCATCGTCAAAGTGATTACACCTCAACGGCAGAGGTAGGCCTAACTAACATATTATTTTAGGCAAAATGGTATATATTTCTTAACATAAACCTTCTGTTTCATAAATAGTAGCTATTATTTCTATAGTTGGAGTTCATATGATTTAGGTCCATAGCTATTAAGTTCGGTGGGTTTGTTGAACTATTTATGTAAATATCAGTTACGTGTATTGACACCGCTGTGAACACTGAGTGACAAGATCTCTAACGTAAATGGCGGCAGCAAAACAACGCACGATTGGAAAACTAAGATGGCTTTTACAAAGGAAGTTTCAGCTTCTAAGCCGCCAAACTTCGCCACATGAACTAATTTATCCAACTGTAACATAATATGATAAAATCTCAATTTCTGACACGTATACCGGGATGGGTTTTTCCCGGAACTGGTGTCAACATTGGCCACTGACAACACAGTGTGAGAATACTACGCAATGGCACCTAAGTATTAAATGTGGTTATTTAATATATAAACATGATATGGGAAACTTTTAGTACAGATCCAGGTTTTTAAAATATAGGCTATTTCATGGAGGATATTTTTCCGGTGACCAATTTCCGAGCGGGTTTGCTTCTTTTCAAGTCTTTGACCAGCAGATAGGCCTATCAGTTTTTGGTGTCTTTAGACTAAAGTTTAGTACTTCAACTTGAAACCTCCTGTCAGCGATGACACTGACAAAAGTGACAGCTTACAAAGTTAGACCTTCTTACCGTTTGTCGCCCATCGGTTGTCTGGTTGTTGCTGCATCCCGGAAATTAGCCCCATATGTGACGTTGTTGGTTTCACGCAAGTGCGGAGCAACAACTTGTGAACCAGCCTGCTGGGGGCTGTGGAGGGTGAGGGTGGAGGGTGGAGGAGGACTACCCAGAATGTTGCTTTTACCGCTAGGTGTCGTTGATTATGCGGGTTCCTGGCGAGAAAGCAGTAAACCATACCGGGATTATTTCTTGTTCTACACCAAATGATGGCTAGAGAAAAAGAGTCGAAAGGAATAAAATATTCAACATTTGTGTAAGCTTAGCAGGTTAAATGGAATTAAAAAAGGGTGAATTTTTCTGAATCACAACAAAATTATCAAAAATGTTATAAACATTGATCGTAAATAATAACTTCGAAGTTTACTATTGCGTGCTACAGTTGCCCAATGGCGGGAAAAGTTTGTTTTCCGTGACGAATAGGCCTATAGATAAGTATGCCTTAGTGTCGCTGAGACGATTTAAAGTCTATGTAGATTGTTAACGCCTTTGTATGTCACGTTGCGTCAGTGCACTCCTACATTCTACTGATCAATGCTGAAGTCACGATCACTAGATCTAGATAGAGCTAGAATTACGAAGAGTTTTACCGTCGGCGGGAAAGTTTGGCGATAGATGGTTGATGCGATGGGAGTCGGGAGAGGATAGCCTATATTGCAAAATTCAATTTCAGATATCTTGAATTCAATTTCAGATATCTTCAAATCATTTAAGATAGACTATCTTGAATTCAATTTCAGATATCTGAAATTACTTACTAGTTATCCCAATTTCTATTGTATTCCAGATATCTTAAAATGACTTGAAGATATCTTGAAATTACACCTATGTTTTATGAGAAAAAATAGATGTCACATATCCATATTTGAATTGAAGATATCTTGAAATCACACCTATTTTTTATGAGAAAAAATTGATGTGAAAAATAGATGTTGAATTAAATTTTAGATAGATCTATCTTGAATTCAATTTCAGATATCTTTAATTCAATTTCAGATATCTTTAATTCAATTTCAGATATCTTTAATTCAATTTCAGATATCTTCAAATCTTTTTAAGATATCTTCAAATCATTTAAAGACATCTTTTCTTCAATTTAAGATATCTTCAAATCATTTAAAGACATATTTACTTCAATTTAAGATATCTTTAATCCAATTTAAGATATCTGGAATACAATTGAAATTGTGATAACTAGCAAGTAATTTCAGATATCTGAAATTGAATTTAAGATTTCTTACGATCTGAAGATCTGAAATTGAATTCAAGATATCTAAAATAAAATTCAAGATATCTTGAATCGGTGATTTTTTTTTTAAACTGCTTGCGATACGGTAGGCTCGTTGTCATAATCGACAATCATTCATCAAAGTGAGCTGGGTAATGCATTACTACTTTTTTTACCATGTTTTTTATTTTTTACCCTTCTGCCTATAAGCTTGTTGTCAGAAGGGTCAAGTTTACTGGGCTAAATTCATCTGGAATAACTGCCCAGAGTGTGACACGCTTTAGGCGTAGATGTACCACATTATATCTTTTGTTTATTTAACTTTTTTTGTTTCAGTACACTGAGCAAGTTTGATCGAATTCACGACTGCAAAGCAGCACATAATTCTGCGTATGAAAATCATCCTTGCGTGATCCTGAAATTCCGATTTGAGGAATGTTTAGTCTGAGAGAATCATGGCCTCAAAACGACACGTGACTTTTCGGCATCCACGTGACCCTTGGTCGTTCAGTGGCAGTGAGACCAGTTTTCAGTCTCTCATCTGCCACGGCTGCGGCTTCTTGTTTCACAGGGTCGCGACGCTCTATGATCACACGTGTAACGTTAGATCTCCTCCAGGCCGGCCACCGAACATCGAATGTCCCGACTTGTGGTCTCCGGGAACGAGAAAACGACCCAAACCGATTCACAGAGAACTGTATGCGAACGCAACCGGATATGGTGATATCTGTAATAAGGTCCCGAAAGTACCTGCCGATGCGTCTCAAAATATATCTGGCACATATGATTCGAGTGCGGAAAACATCGCCTCTTCAACAACTGAGAGTTCGTCGGAAGTGTGTGAAATTGGACGTGGCGCTGATGAATTTTCTAGTGGTTCCTTGTGCACTGCAACTGGTAGAGCTCAACTGAACGGATTGCAGCCAACCAAGGTCACTGCTGCGAGAGTCCAGGAACCTCTGTATCAATGTTGTGAAACGAATTTCATGAATAACCTCAGTTTTGCCGACCACCTTCTGCGGGGACACCGTGCTTTACTCTGTGAAACATGCTGCACCGTATTCTCTGTGAACGACTGCGCGCAGCACTGCGCTGTCGGCCATTCCGCGACTATCGCGGCAGGACATGCGGAAATCGCACAGTCGAGCAAGTTCATATGTCCTTGGCCGAGCTGCTCGAAAAAGCACACTTCAGTGGCATCTGTCATTGCTCATGTATGGAACCACCATAAATCTGATACGTGTCACGGCGAAATTGATGCGTGGCGCGTTCCTGCTGTCATGGCCAGTCCACCACCATGTGAAGTCGTTGTTCTATCCGACATCAGCGACAGCGAAGTTGAATATGGAGACACTGATGGGGAAACCAGTTCAGGTAGCGACGTCGTGTGTGACGCGGATTCAGGTACTGAATTGCAAGATTATGAAGGTATACGTATGAAATATCGACTTGAGAAGTATCATAAGTCTCTTAATTTGAAGCTTCGTAACTCCAGTGCGACGAGGAAGGCTCGCATGGAGTATCGCGTACCGCGAGATGACAAGCTGCGTGAAGTCGAACAAAGTGGGACTGGATATCCCAGAGTTCTGAAAACGAAATCAACGCCGCATGCGATCGAACACACGGCAGAAGGTCTGAGACTAATGAAGTCTAAGGAGACTAAGGAAGCTAACGAGGCTGCTCAGATTGATGCGGTCCAGGGTAGTTGGCGTGATGCCGTGCCCAGTCTGCATGTATTGATCACGAGGCTGAGCGAAGACTTGGGCGACGGTTTTATCGTTTCGCCTAACAGCGAGGCTCATGGCGATGCCACCAGGTGCCCTGGGTGGGGCGCCTGTGACTTCGGTCGAGTTGACCATTACCACACCCGGATAGACAGTGGGGTAGAACTGACGGTCTGCGACCTACCTGAGGTCGTACCTCCTGGTGTCGCTGATATAAACAACAACGACACATTGGCAAACGGAAAGGAGGCATCCGGTGACTTGGGGAGCGGCAGTGGTGCACTGCTGGTGAAGGGGGAGACTCCCGCAGTTTGCGGGGAGAGCGGCAGCTCGTTGATGGACTGCGACTCGCGGTGCAACAGATATCATGTCCTGACGACAAAGACGGGGGATAACACTGTAACCCCTGGACGTCAAGTAAAGGAGGGAAAGTTAGAGTTGCGGGAAAGCAACGTGACTGACTCAAAAATGGAAGGGCGTGCTGTCATTGCTTCGACAAAAGCGATTCATTCCGAGCTACTTATAAACAATTGTGATTCTCGAAATAACTCTGAATCGGTCGCCAGTGAAGTTGACGGAAATCATAAGCGCGAGTCAAAGAAGCGTGCGCCGAAGAGGAGCACCTTGAAGTCGACCAAAGAGCAGACTTGCTCGAAGTGTTCGTTCGTGGGGATGAAGATAGACCTGCGGATCCACAACGAGGCTGTCCACCATTCGGGTATCGAGCGCCGGTTTCGGTGTCCGTGGGACGGTTGCACTCTGGCATATCGTCAGCGACACATTCTCTGGACACACATGCTACGACACTCCGACATCATGCCGTTCCACTGCAAGTTTTGTCCCTACTCGTGCAGACAGCTAATCAGCATCGGGAAGCACGTCAGAAAGTTTCACCCCCAGTGGCTCGCAATTCGCGCGATGCGGAGCTGCTACCGCCTGGTGGAGTGTGACGCCCAGCTGAAGGCTCTCTACTCGTCGGCCGTCGCTCAGGCCAAACAGCCTTGCGAGGCGAGCCGCGAATGATGACAGGGTATTGGACGTGCTTTGTTGTAGTCCTCTGCAGCATGTGTTTGTATTGCAGTCACCTTGAGGCAAGTGGCTGAATGACCTGTATCGCGTGCACTGGAGCTTATCATATAAAACATTTCCCAACGGGGTGAACGTTTATCGCTCTTGTTTGCTAGAAAAGATTGATTTGACATCATGTCCATGCTTTACAACTGCTACGTTTACCAGAGATTGTTGGTTAGTAACGATAATCCCACTTGTTGTCCGCGACTTGTACCCTGCGCGTGTGAATGGGAAGGTTTGCTTATTTACACATCGTGGCTATGATCAGACCAGTTGTGTTAGTATTCTCATTGGTCCATCCATGTACATATGTTCACGTATGTTTCAATTTTACTATGTAAATATGTTCTGTAGGAAAAAAATAGATATACAAATATTTTCTAAAATTTGTTTACAAAAACAGCTGAAGTCAAATCGGATCTCATTCTTCTCTTACTAGTCTTTTAGCCGGGTATGAACGCTACGGGAGTAATCTTTATTGAAATATAGGGTAAGGCAGCACCATTTTTCTTTTACTTGTCAAGGCGGTGTGTGGAAAATCACCCACATTTGCTTGACATATTGTGGTGTAATCAAGATTCTCGTGTTGTTTCTGTGTACCCCAGTGGTGTGTACCCCAGTGGTGTACCCCAGTGGTGTGTACCCCAGTGGTGTGTACCCCAGCGGTGTGTACCCCAGTGGTGTACCCCAGTGGTGTGTACCCCAGTGGTGTACCCCAGTGGTGTGTACCCCAGTGGTGTGTACCCCAGTGGTGTGTACTCCAGTGGTGTGTACCCCAGTGGTGTGTACCCCAGTGGTGTGTACCCCAGTGGTGTGTACACCCCAGTGGTGTGTACCCCAGTGGTGTGTACCCCAGTGGTGTGTACCCCAGTGGTGTGTACCGGGATGCATCTTGCATGACTGTTGCAATTAATAATAAATTATCTTTTTGTTTTTGTTATTTAGGTGGAGATGTTTCGCCGTTTATTCACTTTTATTAATAAAGTTACAAGTTCTATTACGATTACATTCGCCTTTACGGGGGTTGGAAATCTGACGATATATATATATGTGAGTGCTGCATAAACAATAGTGCTTAGGTTGTCGACACCTCTTTGATAAAGCCTTAGGCAATATAGGATATTAAATGTAACATGTATTTACAAAAATCTATCAAATCGGTCGCCTAAATCAACTTCCAATCCGAAACGTATCGATGGCTTATTAGTGACACTGCTTGTGCCAGATTTGGGTACTTTTATCGAGAGGTTTTGTGACTTGAAAAATGCGCTTAGATTGGTGTTAGACGTAAATCAGGACAAAGTGGCGGCCATTATACTTACATTGACCATTATCTGAGGCTTTGACTTGGAGATGGACGAGATTGAGAAGTTTTGGCGAAGGACACGTTTCGTGCGTAACCGTTAATGAGTTACTTGTCTTGATCTTCGCAAAATGTGCATCATCAAATTTATCCAACGTTGCAAAGTATATCTCACTTTAGGGCAAATCTAACAAGAGAAAAATATGTTGCAACGAACCTCACTGGACATGTAACACGTAGCCACCTTATTGCGCCAAGACCGTTACTAAGACCTATTTCTTGATAATACCATTTTCAACATTTGCGAAATAACAACAAACTGGCCAAACGCATAGTAACGCTATCCCATTCAATGGGTTTCCATTACAGTAACTAGATTCAGGAGGCACGGGACACTCTTAACAAATGAATCTCACGAAGAATGACAAATGCTCTTTTTTATCTGAGGTTTTATATAAGTTCACGAAAAGCACATCTGTTACGCGTGAAATCACGCACTGATTCAACTAAGCCAACCCCGGTGTCCTCACACACAATAAGCTGCACATAAACACTAAGACCGTACAACAATACAGCGGTTGGCAGATCACCTGCAACCGCTAAACACCACAACAGATAACAAAGTGTCACATGTAGTTATAGTTTAAACAGTCTAATAACACACGGATTCCCGCATGACCCTTGCCACGAGTCTACGCCAAAATACAATTCACACATGTTAATTCCCGGCCGCTGGTACCCGCGGCCAAACAACTACCACGAGGGTAGGAATAACATGTTGCCACTAACCGCCCGAACCCATCATGGGCCACACTGGGCGGCGATTGACCAATAACAGCAACGGTATTTGCTATTGGTCAATCGTCGGGAATTAAGTTTTTCCGCTTTCACACCTCTTGAATTACACACTTGAGACCTCCAGCTTGTAAGTTAATAATGTTAATTAACATACACGGAATACAATTGAGTTCTTATTGCACTTTTTATTGGACAAATCCCCAACTGATAAACATATATTTCAATTGTGAAAACGTATGTGGCACAAACAAATCTACCTAATTCACACCTCCAGCTTTGAAGTGTATTTTCCCAATTGCACTCAACTGTCAACATCAGTTGCGTATGTCGATGTCATTGCTTTATTGAGCTCTGTGATTGCAATTGTCAACAGTTGACCTGGCTTGTGATATGCCTGTGCGGATCGATGCATCTTACTGAATACATAATCTTGAGCACATCATCTTGAGCACATCGTCATCCTAAAAGAGTATATTAGGGGTTGTTTATCAGATGGACATCATTCTGTCGCCATATGTTCACTATGTGCAAAAAAGTGCAATAAGAACTCAATTGTATTTCGTTAATGTTAATCCCAAGCCACATCAAACATTATTAACTTACAAGCTGGAGGTATCAACGGTTTAATTCAAGAGGTGTGAAAGCGGGACGGCCGCCAATATTCCATCTTGAACATCAACGGGTGCAGGTGTCGTTCACACCTCTTTGTAAGCATAACACGACGCCAACGCAATGGCGGTCGGCAACAACAGAGTGACGCTAAATCGTAGACGACACGCCGAAAAAATGGTTTTACTATTCTTCAAACTGTCCCAATTTTATCTGCAAACCTCTCAAATAGTCATACTAACCATGATGCATCGATATGAATTGCTTATTTCACGATACCTAACGTATTTATATATAATATCGTCTAACTGGAAGTCGTCCAACTGGAAGTACCAAAATGGGGTGTCGTCCAAGTGGAAGTCGTCCAACTGGAAGCACACCTTAAGTTAGTATAAATAAATGTGGAAGGCGAGCCTCGGGGAGGAGCTCAAGCCGACCACGGACACCCCAACTACAACAGTGCACATCTCTCAGCTTAGTACAAGGTTGGTTACACTTTTTATGTCGACATTATATTTGTATATTGTACTTGTCCATATCCGCTATTATTATTATTATTATTATTATTATTATTATTATTATTATTATTATTATTATTATCACCATTAAAACCCATCAGTATTATTATTATAAACGGTCGTTAGAGTTGGTTTATGGAATCCGCACAGGTCGAATCGGTATCCTCCCGCCAAGCGAGTTCCCCCTACATTAGTCTCTAGATAAGCGAGAAGGGCAAGTTTAACACTGGTGGAGTTATCCTGATCTCTGTCGTATATTGCGACTAAGGCGGTTCTTAGTATTGTAGACCTCTGCTTGCGGTTCTATGAACCATACTCTTATTTATATGCGCAAACCAAATCTAAATACCCCGGGCAATCAAAAGAAACTAGAGCACTCCTATCATGGCCGTACTCGATCTCACGCTTCGTTGCCGACTCGACAGTTAAACTACGTGACCTACAAAGTGGCCGATACCTCAAAAAGTCTGTTCACGTATCCAGACTAAAGCCAGGCATTGTCCGCCTACCCGTCAACACATGGGACCCACTGTCTCCGCTCGACGACCATAACCCAGCCGAACCAGCGACCCATATACCCCGTCACAGAAAACAAGTCGCACACCGCAGACCACCAACACACCAACCTTATCCCCCGCCCCACAGAAATCCCCCACAACACCCACCCCTCTCATGGAGATACCCATAATCCGCACCCCATCAAAGCACAACCCACTAGCTACTAGACAACATCCAGCAACAGCCGATTCCGTCTACGAGCCTATCCACGATCTCACCGATGCATGCTACTCAGGTGACCACGGTATGCGAATCAAGGTGACCTTCGCCGACAAAACCCACAAATGGCTCCCAATCACATGCCTAAACAAAGCCGCGAGGCATATGTTTTACAGTAAACAACTCCAAATACAGAACGTTCCAAACTTACGCTCACGACCGTAAGAACCCCACAAAAATCTTTAGCCCTTCACATCATGAGCTATCCTAAACTACTAGACATCATGAGCTACCCTGCATTACACCCCGTGTAGTGTAGCACACCACACCACATTCCCAGTTTCATTTCCCTTTAAAAACTCTACTAGCTCCTACAAACGGGTTTACTGTCAATCGTCGGTCAAACGAACTCGCGCAACGTGCCTTCTTACTTTCAGTAGTCGGATCGATTTTTTTGGCTACAATGCAGCTTGCTTTAGTCAGCTGACTGCCTGTATCACGGTCGTCACCGGCAGGTACCGCCGGTTCGACCTAAGAGTTACATGACATATGATTGATATATGAACCACAATGATAGAGCTAAAATATTACATCTAGACATTATCCGAAATAATAACAATCCAACCGATAACCCGACATGACCTCGCACCCTCTTCGACAGCGTTAACAAGACAAATTCTACCGGGACAAAGCCGTACCAACGCTACGGTTACGCGATCGTAACAAGCCAAATCGCTCAACCCCGTCCACATAGTGTTGCATCATGCCTAAAACTGACACCTTCATTGTGTATTTAGTGTAAAAACAATGGCTTCAAACATGACGCGATGCTAGGTATATAATTTGGGTGTATATCACCCCATTGTTATCACGATTGCATGCCACATGTGCTAACAAACCTTTATTACAGCTTATCTCAAGCGGGAAGTGCCAACTCCCTGTAACCACCCACGCCCTCAGTGTCTCGCGAGTCAGCGCACACTGTTATAACAATTAAGCGTCATCCAGCATTGCGATCGCCCCTAGACACCCCCCAAACCACACCCAAGCCCCCCCCCCCCACACCCCCCCGCCCGCCATGCCCCATTGGTTTCTTCTACAGTTAAAAGCCAAGCTGAAACCACTTTTGAACACATTCCGCTACACGGCTACGTTTAACCATCCGAACGGAAAAATAACGGTTTTGTCTAAAGAAGAGTGCCGAACCCAGTGAGTATATCGGTGAGTATATCAGTGAGTACAGCGGTCAGTATATCGGTGAGTATAGCGGTGAGTATAATCATGTTCCCCTTTTGCTTCATTTTTATACTGTCAACTGCCGGTTGACTGCGACGCTAGCTCTAACACCCCCTCTTTGATACGCACACGTCACTTTATCAACCCTACGGCATACTCTTCGAGAAGCGACCTTAGCCATTGTGCACACATCGACTTCATGTTTCGCATCCCGATCTCATCCCTGCCAGAAATCATTTCTAACCGTACATCCAGAACCATGCTTTCGCAACCTTCGGATGCCTCCTCAGGACCCCCAATACTGGAAAATAATTTCCAGCTTATTTGGGCCATAACAACCCTCAACACACGACCCGTTTTCCAACAGCCGTGCAAACAGCGTCTATGCCCCTCCTGAACGCGCACCGTACACCCCGACTGCTCCTTGTCCCCTGACACCGCATACCAGGACCAAACCATCGCTCCATTATTCATGCCAAGTGCACTTCCGACACGAAGAACGCGTTTCTTAACGTAGAACTCCTCTCTTCCAAATTAAATAACTGTCACAAATTCCTTAGCATTTACGATGCTGGCAGACGATTCCGCCCTGAGATCCCACCTCAGGCCGGCAACCATCCTCCTGGGACGAAGCCGCTCCTCCCCACGGGTTCAGGCCAGGCCATCTCTTTCAGCAATCAATAAGGTTATATGTCGTTCTTCTTTACCACTCTCGCTTTGTGTCTACAATGTATCGATTTCGCCTTATGTCGATAAGTATACTCCAATACCGTTTACCCTTATGTCGACGTGCATAATCTTATATGGCTTTCGGTTATGTCGATATGTATAATCTAAGATTGCCTCCGTTTTATGTCGATATGTATAATCTAAGATTGCCTCCGTTTTATGTCGATATGCATAATATTATATCGCTTTCTCGGCACTTCAGTTACTGCTGTTGGTCCTTTTCGATGTGTTTGGACCTTTGACGTACAGTAGCCATCCAACGGGTGTTATATCACTCCGCCATTGGACTTGCCTATCAGTGTTTATATGTTCTAAATACATGTTACAACATAAAATATGTCTTCTGCCGCCTAAAATAGACAGAAAAGGTCACTCGAATGCAAAAACTGTAAACCGTCGATCAAGACCTCATCTTTTGTCAGCATCTCGTCTCGTCAGGTCGACATTTTGATAGCGAAATGGGGCTTACCAATCTCGATTCATTCTGTTCGTCGGTTTGATAGACAGCCTGCATGTAACAAAACTAATTTTAATGATTGCAAGGGATGGGGGTAGGCTGTGGGTGGCATGCTTTGTCATCGGTGCAGATGTTTACGCATTAAATGCTATTATTCCACCGAGATTGTATATGGGTATCCCAGCTCATATGCCCCATTTGCTACTTTTGTCAGCGCAATTTACATTCTGATACGTTGTAAACATCTATTTTTACATCAACAAATGCATCAGAATTTGTTTGCTTAAAGTGACCGACTGCGTCCGAGGCAGTTGTAGTCCTGTGTGACGTTGTCTTTGAATTGGGCGACTTGGGGCTAAGGTCGTGGTACTTAGGCCCATGTACACTGAAAAAAACCCGGCAGTACGCAGCTTAAGCGTCCCCGACAAAGGCCGACCGTTTTTATACAGCAACTCTTCACAATGTCGTTTAAAGCTGTTGACCCAACAGTCTTTTTCTCATGTCGTATAACGTAGGAGAAAGAAGCTGTATACTTTTTACAAACGTGTATATGCAGTGGTCCGGCGTCAACATCTCGGCACTTCAGCCGGGACAAAACAAACCATGGAGGTCAACATACTAAGTCACAAGACTCTTTATGTTATAGTCCTATTGTACGAGTGTGCTGGTTACAACATTCCTTTAATTAGATACACAGATACGAAATTCCGCCCCCTTCAGCCTCTGGTATCAGGGGCGATGCTCCATATTCATAGTCTGGGCCCGCCTAGGGTTCGCGGCCTCGGTTGAGTGGCTTTTATAGCGTCACAGTGACAACCCCGCCCCCTCCCTGCTGCTGTTACCCATGTGACGTCCCAGGTTTTGCGCGTCGTATGCAGTGGGCGGCAGCTGGCGCAGCGAGGCTCGGGTCTGCGCGTGGAGTGTTTATCAAAGTGAGGGCATGGCGGAATACGGACGTGCCCGCGACGAAACACGTAGCTAATATTGACTCAATGCTTGTTCTGCTCCAAGCAAAATGGGTAAAATTCAAAGTAAGTTTCAACACTTATCATTACTACTATGTGGAAAGTACAGGATTATTGTCAGAGGCGAGCGTGTACCGATGGCTTTTCTACAGGCCTATTCACTCGGATTAGCAGCAGACCACTGGCTGTCAGTGCTGAGTGTGATTGTCATAGTCATAAGCGAGATAAGGCTCCTTCCTACCTGAGTCACAATGCACTTCTTGCTCTCAGCCTCAGTATACTCAGCACTTAAATTTGCCAGGATCAAGCTGTTTTGCTATTTTTGAATGTCAATTTTGCGTATAAGATCACAAACCTAAGTAGCCTCTCCGGAGGAGAATACTCCTTTTCTTGGGTTACTTGCAAACTAGAGTGCATCTATGATCTCTAGATCTATGAAATTAAAATCATTAAAAAATATTAATAAATAAAAAAGTTATGCTACTTTCTAGATTTTAGACAGTGGTCTCATTTCTGGCATAAGTTGTGTGAAATTTAATCCAAAATATAAGTCTTAGGCCTACTTGTTTTAGCTGTATCTCAATTATCACTAGCGATAAATGCATAAAATTTTCTACTTACATACAGTGATATATATCACACTAAATCTACCCATCTGTTATAATTAAAAATAATTATAAGAATTCGATTTAAATTTTAATATCTAACTTATATACCCTTTTTTTATAATAAAAATTTATAACAAAAGACCCTAGAATAATGCTATTTAATATTAAATATACATTATATATAGTATGATATTATAGTATAAACCTTTTAAATTTAACTGGTAAAAGGTTACAAAGTTTAAAATTTAGTTAATCAAATAATAAATAAAAATAATAATAAGTTTAATAATATATATTTTTTTAAATGTGTTCTCAAAAAAGGTAGGGAGGGGGGTTGTAGTAGTTATCAGGGCTCCAGCATGTAGTTTCTAGGATTCCTATCTCTGATCTCGGTTGAAGGATTGGTGCAGGGGGAGGGGATGGGGTAGGGGGAGGGGCCGGGGTGAGTGAGGGGCTGCCACCAACTCCCGCTGCAACCCCTGTCAGATATGAAATAATTTTTTACTCACTATTCATCAATTGACTAATTAACTAAGATTCATGAAGCTGCTATGTTGTCAAGAGTGTGCCAAAGCCTGCCAGGAAGGTTATAAGGCAAGGAACAAATTTACAACCGAAGACCAACAATTTACACAAAAATGGTCATTTTTTAAATAGAAACTTTCACATTAAATTGATAAATTGAATGAATATAAACTGTCTCAAAGTAGCAAAGAAGCCTTTGTTTATACGTTTTAGTATTTAATAGGACAGAAGGAGAGGAATAAACGTAGGATGATAACGGATAACGGCAACACTCTGAGGCTAATCGGGAGCCCAACAAATTTAAATGGCGCGGGTCCGAAAATCACCCATTATCGCTTACTAGCCTTTGCGCTTCAACTTTCAAGCCATCAGTGCAAGTTTAGAATGTGATCGATGATGAAGAAAATGTGTTATTTCTTGACAATAGGTATCAAAGACTCTCATGAGTTGCGCGAAAAAAAAATTATGACAAAATTTCTTTAATTTTAGCCATTTTCAAAAGTTCAAATCGCCATAAACAAAAATTGAATTCATATTTCAACTAGCGGCAGTCGCCATCTTGTACCTCAAAGCATCAGGCAACAGACCAGAAAGAGAAAATACTTCTAAAAGCCGAATTTACCTTGCGGAAAATGTGAATAGTAAGTGCACCCACTAAAAACCAGAAATGCGACCACCCAAAGCGGGTCGATCGCAGCGCACCTAGCGTCTACGGCAGAGACTAACCTAAGGCCTTAACTTGGCTTAAGGTTATAAACACCTACCACAGTCCATATCCAGCACCAATTATCTGCCAATGACCAATATAATCCAACTTCCTAAATTTTCCCTCCACAAAAGTGAAAACTTGTTATGTGGCTTTTGTGAAATATAAAGATATATAAGATAGATTATTTCCCGGCAGAAGGCATTCTGCTAATACTATGCAGTCGATGATATTATTTTTCTTTCAACCTCTTGTCTTTGATAAATATCACTGAGTATTGAATGTATTTATTATCAGCACCAGAGAGTGGGTGCAGGATTGTGCCTACAATGGAGAGGGGGAAAACTTATGTTAACCCAGAGCAGGAGGATCAGATGGTAAGTCAAATCAGTTCAGTATACATCTAACATGTACAGAGATTTCTTCTTCAGAATTATCTTTCATGGTAGACTTTTAACATTTATCTAAAAAAAATAGACCAGTTAAATATTTGGTAGACATTGTTTACCTTACCTGTCATAATCTACCCTATTAAACTGACCACTTGTATATACCGGTAGGTAATATACTAGTCTATGATCAGGATGCAACTAGTAATGCATAACTTTTACATTGTGACTTTTGGGGTAGGAAAGCTATTGTAGTAATAATTTCTTCATATTTTATATTACAGGAGGTGACTGGCTTCAAGTTAGACAGGCGGAAACAGATTGTAACCTGGATATTTATTGTGCTGACTGTGGGTTTGCTGAGACTGGTGTTTTACTGGAAGCCGTCCTGGTTCCTGCTGTCTACACACACCCAGTGTCGACTCGACCAGGCCTCATGCATCCTACTTAGGGTAGGTTATTAGTTTATTCCAGCAGTTTCTGTAAGTGGCAGTGATCTGTTACTTGTCTATAACGTGGAGAGTAATCAATATCTAGTATAATCACCAACTTGTCACAACATGCCATTTAGAAGCCTGATTAGCATTGATAAAGAAAATAGAAAGGTATTTAATGCATTTACTAGTCATTTGACTTTGTTCTTATTTGTTACTATTTCATAAAGAAAATATAAAATGTTGAAATATGTTTACTATCAATTTGTTTTACCTCTTAGGACCAGTATATGCAGCAGTTTGTTGAGCCAGTCCAGCTAGAGACAGAGTTAGGACAAAGGTTTGTCATGATTCAAAAATGGTGATGGATAATTTCAGGCCATTTAACACTTAATATTTACGTAAAATGTCACCTTAGTACTGTGTTGACTGATGTCATTAAAGACTATAAAATATAGGTATGTGTATATAAATTGTCGTGATTTGTAACTGAAGAAATTATTAAGAGTTATATTCATTTCAGTCGCAAATTGTAAGCAGTGGGGAGAGAGCAGTTATAAATAGCTTCATTGGTATGTGGCATTGGCAGTAATTTATTATCAATGTAGTACATACTGTCACATTGTTTTATTGGAAATTAACCTGGTTCAATGTTGTGTCAATGAACCGAACAATTCTTTCTTTACTTTTTAGGCTGGAAGGCTCTGTTCTACGTGACATGAAAGATGTGGCTCGTGATAATGGCCTAGTGTCAGACATGAAGGTAAAGTGGTCCACAGTCAGAAATAAAGTGAATATTGTCTGGTGTCAGAAAGTATCATTCTCATCACAGATTAATGTATCTTGTTAAATAGGCAACTTTACTTGACTTGCCTGCATTATTTGGCAATGTAAAGTGCCATATATATGTGCCATATATATGTGGCATGACATTCAAGGTCGTTCATGAATCCTTGATGAACCATGCATGTCTTTCTGTTAATGTGCCATATAAACCTACGCCATTCTATGTGCACCACTGACTCACACACACTGGGCCCCGCTCCAGGGAGAAGTCATCCGGCTGTTTGTCCCATTCTATGTGCACCACTGACTCACACACACTGGGCCCCGCTCCAGGGAGAAGTCATCCGGCTGTTTGTCCCATTCTATGTGCACCACTGACTCACACACACTGGGCCCCGCTCCAGGGAGAAGTCATCCGGCTGTTTGTCCCATTCTATGTGCACCACTGACTCACACACACTGGGCCCCGCTCCAGGGAGAAGTCATCCGGCTGTTTGTCCCATTCTATGTGCACCACTGACTCACACACACTGGGCCCCGCTCCAGGGAGAAGTCATCCGGCTGTTTGTCCCATTCTATGTGCACCACTGACTCACACACACTGGGCCCCGCTCCAGGGAGAAGTCATCCGGCTGTTTGTCCCATTCTATGTGCACCACTGACTCACACATACTGGGCCCCGCTCCAGGGAGAAGTCATCCGGCTGTTTGTCCCATTCTATGTGCACCACTGACTCACACACACTGGGCCCCGCTCCAGGGAGAAGTCATCCGGCTGTTTGTCCCATTCTATGTGCACCACTGACTCACACATACTGGGCCCCGCTCCAGGGAGAAGTCATCCGGCTGTTTGTCCCATTCTATGTGCACCACTGACTCACACACACTGGGCCCCGCTCCAGGGAGAAGTCATCCGGCTGTTTGTCCCATTCTATGTGCACCACTGACTCACACACACTGGGCCCCGCTCCAGGGAGAAGTCATCCGGCTGTTTGTCCCATTCTATGTGCACCACTGACTCACACACACTGGGCCCCGCTCCAGGGAGAAGTCATCCGGCTGTTTGTCAACAAGAAGCTCAAGTACATCTGGCACGATGCCAGCAACAGCTTTCAAAAGCTCAAGTAAGTCTCTCTTGCTGTGTAATAGATACTACTGTGTTTGTACATGTTGCTGCATTGGGTTTGAACAAAGATGTGGATTGTGGATGTGGATTCAAATTAAGTGTAATTAACTAGGCTTGAGAACGTTTCTGTTTCTTGGCAGCTATGATATGTGTATTTTGTTTGGTTTGTTTGAGCCTGTAACTACACTGCTCAAAATATATATTTAAGGGAGCACAGGTTTGAGTGATTGTAAATCGGTGATCAATTTCTGAACCCAATTCATAATCATTGCAACATTTTGAGCATCCATTTGAGTAGTTTTCCAGTATATTTAAACCAATTGGAATGCGCTTTTGCAATAAAAATGAGTGCCGGCACGCACGCACCCTATTTAAGGTTTGAAATGGATGGCTCCCAGTGTCATTTCTTGTTTTCATTTGCCCCAAGAAATGATGTTTCTAACTAATGTTTTGGCCATTTTGTTCAATATGATGAAATTGACTTTGTTGGATTCGTATGGTTAAGTCATTCTTCTTTTAGGGGTATGTGTACCCTGATCCTTATTTCGCTTTAAAGTCAACTTCGCAGATTACCTGCTGATAGCCATAAGTTCGGTAGTAAAACTAATGTTGTAAATATGTTATGACCAAGAAATCTATATAATCAATATTTATGCTTGTTTTGGGGTGTTGATTTCTCTATCCCTCCCTATGACACTGTCACCCTTCCCTATGACACTGTCACCCTTCCCTATGCCACTGTCACCCTTCCGTATGACACTGTCACCCTTCCCTATGACACTCAGCCTTCCGTATGACACTGTCACCCTTCCCTATGACACTCAGCCTTCCCTATGACACTGTCACCCTTCCCTATGACACTGTCACCCTTCTCTATGACACTGTCACCCTTCCCTATGGCACTGTCACACTTCCCTATGGCACTGTCACCCTTGCCTATCCCACTGTCACCCTTGCCTGTGACACTGTCACCCTTGCCTATGACACTGTCACCCTTCCCTATGGCACTGTCACCCTTCTCTATGACACTGTCACCCTTGCCTATGACACTGTCACCCTTGCCTATGACACTGTCACTCTTGCCTATGGCGCTGTCACCCTTGCCTATGACACTGTCACCGTTGCCTATGACACTGTCACCCTTGCCTATGGCACTGTCACCCTTGCCTATGCCACTGTCACCCTTGCCTATGGCACTGTCACCCTTCTCGATCACACTGTCACCCTTGCCTATGACACTGTCACCCTTGCCTATGGCACTGTCACCCTTGCCTATTCCACTGTCACCCTTGCCTATGGCACTGTCACAATTCTCGATCACACTGTCCCTCTTCCCTATTCCACTGTCACCCTTGCCTATGACTGTCCCCCTTCCCTATCTCCCTTTACACTAGTAACTCTGCTTACTGCTGACAGGGGCCAGGACAGTGGACGCAGCTGTGCAGACTTCCACGAAGCTTCACCGATTGACGAGTACACGCGGCAGCGGAGGTAGGTATAGCACTGACTATATCAGGGCGGCCCGTGGGTGTGTGTGGTGGAGGTAGGTATAGCACTGACTATATCAGGGCGGCCCGTGGGTCTGTGTGGTGGAGGTAGTTATAGCACTGACTATATCAGGGCGGCCCGTGGGTGTGTGTGGTGGAGGTAGGTATAGCACTGACTATATCAGGGCGGCCCGTGGGTGTGTGTGGTGGAGGTAGGAATAGCACTGACTATATCAGGGCGGCCCGTGGGTGTGTGTGGTGGAGGTATGTATAGCACTGACTATATCAGGGCGGCCCGTGGGTGTGTGTGGTGGAGGTAGGAATAGCACTGACTATATCAGGGCGGCCCGTGGGTCTGTGTGGTGGAGGTAGGTATAGCACTGACTATATCAGGGCGGCCCGTGGGTCTGTGTGGTGGAGGTAGGAATAGCACTGACTATATCAGGGCGGCCCGTGGGTGTGTGTGATGGAGGTATGTATAGCACTGACTATATCAGGGCGGCCCGTGGGTCTGTGGTGGAGGTAGGTATAGCACTGACTATATCAGGGCGGCCCGTGGGTCTGTGTGGTGGAGGTAGGAATAGCACTGACTATATCAGGGCGGCCCGTGGGTGTGTGTGATGGAGGTATGTATAGCACTGACTATATCAGGGCGGCCCGTGGGTGTGTGTGGTGGAGGTAGGTATAGCACTGACTATATCAGGGCGGCCCGTGGGTGTGTGTGGTGGAGGTAGGAATAGCACTGACTATATCAGGGCGGCCCGTGGGTGTGTGTGGTGGAGGTATGTATAGCACTGACTATATCAGGACGGCCCGTGGGTGTGTGTGGTGGAGGTAGGAATAGCACTGACTATATCAGGGCGGCCCGTGGGTCTGTGTGGTGGAGGTAGGTATAGCACTGACTATATCAGGGCGGCCCGTGGGTCTGTGTGGTGGAGGTAGGAATAGCACTGACTATATCAGGGCGGCCCGTGGGTGTGTGTGGTGGAGGTAGGAATAGCACTGACTATATCAGGGCGGCCCGTGGGTGTGTGTGGTGGAGGTATGTATAGCACTGACTATATCAGGGCGGCCCGTGGGTGTGTGTGGTGGAGGTAGGAATAGCACTGACTATATCAGGGCGGCCCGTGGGTCTGTGTGGTGGCGGTAGGTATAGCACTGACTATATCAGGGCGGCCCGTGGGTGTGTGTGGTGGAGGTATGTATAGCACTGACTATATCAGGGCGGCCCGTGGGTGTGTGTGGTGGAGGTAGGAATAGCACTGACTATATCAGGGCGGCCCGTGGGTCTGTGTGGTGGAGGTAGGTATAGCACTGACTATATCAGGGCGGCCCGTGGGTCTGTGTGGTGGAGGTAGGAATAGCACTGACTATATCAGGGCGGCCCGTGGGTGTGTGTGGTGGAGGTAGGTATAGCACTGACTATATCAGGGCGGCCCGTGGGTGTGTGTGGTGGAGGTAGGTATAGCACTGACTATATCAGGGCGGCCCGTGGGTGTGTGTGGTGGAGGTAGGAATAGCACTGACTATATCAGGGCGGCCCGTGGGTGTGTGTGGTGAGGTAGGAATAGCACTGACTATATCAGGGCGGCCCGTGGGTGTGTGTGGTGGAGGTAGGAATAGCACTGACTATATCAGGGCGGCCCGTGGGTGTGTGTGGTGGAGGTAGGAATAACACTGACTATATCAGGGCGGCCCGTGGGTCTGTGTGGTGGAGGTAGGTATAGCACTGACTATATCAGGGCGGCCCGTGGGTCTGTGTGGTGGAGGTAGGAATAGCACTGACTATATCAGGGCGGCCCGTGGGTGTGTGTGATGGAGGTATGTATAGCACTGACTATATCAGGGCGGCCCGTGGGTGTGTGTGGTGGAGGTAGGTATAGCACTGACTATATCAGGGCGGCCCGTGGGTGTGTGGTGGAGGTAGGAATAGCACTGACTATATCAGGGCGGCCCGTGGGTGTGTGTGGTGGAGGTATGTATAGCACTGACTATATCAGGACGGCCCGTGGGTGTGTGTGGTGGAGGTAGGAATAGCACTGACTATATCAGGGCGGCCCGTGGGTCTGTGTGGTGGAGGTAGGTATCGCACTGACTATATCAGGGCGGCCCGTGGGTCTGTGTGGTGGA
This sequence comes from Arenicola marina, assembly GCA_964019135.1. NCBI lineage: Eukaryota > Metazoa > Annelida > Polychaeta > Arenicolidae > Arenicola > Arenicola marina. Next base: position 1,000,825 of record OZ025253.1, on the reverse strand, counting down.
GGTAGGAATAGCACTGACTATATCAGGGCGGCCCGTGGGTGTGTGTGGTGGAGGTAGGAATAGCACTGACTATATCAGGGCGGCCCGTGGGTGTGTGTGGTGGAGGTATGTATAGCACTGACTATATCAGGGCGGCCCGTGGGTGTGTGTGGTGGAGGTAGGAATAGCACTGACTATATCAGGGCGGCCCGTGGGTCTGTGTGGTGGAGGTAGGTATAGCACTGACTATATCAGGGCGGCCCGTGGGTGTGTGTGGTGGAGGTATGTATAGCACTGACTATATCAGGGCGGCCCGTGGGTGTGTGTGGTGGAGGTAGGAATAGCACTGACTATATCAGGGCGGCCCGTGGGTCTGTGTGGTGGAGGTAGGTATAGCACTGACTATATCAGGGCGGCCCGTGGGTCTGTGTGGTGGAGGTAGGAATAGCACTGACTATATCAGGGCGGCCCGTGGGTGTGTGTGGTGGAGGTAGGTATAGCACTGACTATATCAGGGCGGCCCGTGGGTGTGTGTGGTGGAGGTAGGTATAGCACTGACTATATCAGGGCGGCCCGTGGGTGTGTGTGGTGGAGGTAGGAATAGCACTGACTATATCAGGGCGGCCCGTGGGTGTGTGTGGTGAGGTAGGAATAGCACTGACTATATCAGGGCGGCCCGTGGGTGTGTGTGGTGGAGGTAGGAATAGCACTGACTATATCAGGGCGGCCCGTGGGTCTGTGTGGTGGAGGTAGGTATAGCACTGACTATATCAGGGCGGCCCGTGGGTCTGTGTGGTGGAGGTAGGTATAGCACTGACTATATCAGGGCGGCCCGTGGGTCTGTGTGGTGGAGGTAGGTATAGCACTGACTATATCAGGGCGGCCCGTGGGTGTGTGTGGTGGAGGTAGGAATAGCACTGACTATATCAGGGCGGCCCGTGGGTGTGTGTGGTGGAGGTAGGTATAGCACTGACTATATCAGGGCGGCCCGTGGGTCTGTATGGTGGAGGTAGGTATAGCACTGACTATATCAGGGCGGCCCGTGGGTGTGTGTGGTGGAGGTAGGTATTGACATCAGCACTGACTATATCGGCGGCCCGTGGGTCTGTGTGGTGGAGGTAGGTATTGACATCAGCACTGACTATATCAGGGCGGCCCGTGGGTCTGTGTGGTGAAGGTAGGTATAGCACTGACTATATCAGGGCGGCCCGTGGGTCTGTGTGGTGGAGGTAGGTATTGACATCAGCACTGACTATATCGGCGGCCCGTGGGTCTGTGTGGTGGAGGTAGGTATTGACATCAGCACTGACTATATCAGGGCGGCCCGTGGGTCTGTGGTGGAGGTAGGTATTGACATCAGCACTGACGATATCGGCGGCCCGTGGGTCTGTGTGGTGGAGGTGGGTATTGACATCAGCACTGACTATATCAGGGCGGCCCGTGGGTCTGTGTGGTGGAGTATTGACGTATTTCTTTGTTTAAGGCAGTGCCAGTGCAATATATATAACATCTGACGCATGTGTTGTTTTAATATAATCAAGAACTAAGTAATAAGCCCTGGGTGAGAACGATAAGCAGCTTACGGAGCCTGTCCTTCCCTAGGCCCGGGAGGAGCCTTGGCCCTACCCAAGGCAATATGTGGCCTGAGCCCTCGTCACTTCCTGTCCTCAGCCACCCAAGGCAATGTGTGGCCTGAGCCCCCAGCACTTCCTGTCCTCAGCCACCCAAGGCAATGTGTGGCCTGAGCCCCCAGCACTTCCTGTCCTCAGCCACCCAAGGCAATATGTGGCCTGAGCCCCCAGCACTTCCTGTCCTCAGCCACCCAAGGCAATATGTGGCCTGAGCCCCCAGCACTTCCTGTCCTCAGCCACCCAAGGCAATGTGTGGCCTGAGCCCCCAGCACTTCCTGTCCTCAGCCACCCAAGGCAATGTGTGGCCTGAGCCCCCAGCACTTCCTGTCCTCAGCCACCCAAGGCAATGTGTGGCCTGAGCCCCCAGCACTTCCTGTCCTCAGCCACCCAAGGCAATGTGTGGCCTGAGCCCCCAGCACTTCCTGTCCTCAGCCACCCAAGGCAATATGTGGCCTGAGCCGCCATCACTTCCTGTCCTCAGCCACCCAAGGCAATGTGTGGCCTGAGCCGCCATCACTTCCTGTCCTCAGCCACCCAAGGCAATGTGTGGCCTGAGCCGCCATCACTTCCTGTCCTCAGCCACCCAAGGCAATGTGTGGCCTGAGCCCCCAGCACTTCCTGTCCTCAGCCACCCAAGGCAATATGTGGCCTGAGCCGCCATCACTTCCTGTCCTCAGCCACCCAAGGCAATGTGTGGCCTGAGCCGCCATCACTTCCTGTCCTCAGCCACCCAAGGCAATGTGTGGCCTGAGCCCCCAGCACTTCCTGTCCTCAGCCACCCAAGGCAATATGTGGCCTGAGCCCCCAGCACTTCCTGTCCTCAGCCACCCAAGGCAATGTGTGGCCTGAGCCGCCATCACTTCCTGTCCTCAGCCACCCAAGGCAATATGTGGCCTGAGCCCCCATCACTTCCTGTCCTCAACCACCCAAGGCAATATGTGGCCTGAGCCCCCAGCACTTCCTGTCCTCAGCCACCCAAGGCAATGTGTGGCCTGAGCCCCCAGCACTTCCTGTCCTCAGCTACCCAAGGCAATGTGTGGCCTGAGCCGCCATCACTTCCTGTCCTCAGCCACCCAAGGCAATGTGTGGCCTGAGCCGCCATCACTTCCTGTCCTCAGCCACCCAAGGCAATGTGTGGCCTGAGCCGCCATCACTTCCTGTCCTCAGCCACCCAAGGCAATGTGTGGCCTGAGCCCCCAGCACTTCCTGTCCCCAGCCACCCAAGGCAATGTGTGGCCTGAGCCCCCAGCACTTCCTGTCCTCAGCCACCCAAGGCAATGTGTGGCCTGAGCCGCCATCACTTCCTGTCCTCAGCCACCCAAGGCAATATGTGGCCTGAGCCCCCAGCACTTCCTGTCCTCAGCCACCCAAGGCAATATGTGGCCTGAGCCCCCAGCACTTCCTGTCCTCAGCCACCCAAGGCAATGTGTGGCCTGAGCCGCCATCACTTCCTGTCCTCAGCCACCCAAGGCAATATGTGGCCTGAGCCCCCAGCACTTCCTGTCCTCAGCAACCCAAGGCAATATGTGGCCTGAGCCCCCAGCACTTCCTGTCCTCAGCCACCCAAGGCAATATGTGGCCTGAGCCCCCAGCACTTCCTGTCCTCAGCCACCCAAGGCAATGTGTGGCCTGAGCCGCCATCACTTCCTGTCCTCAGCCACCCAAGGCAATATGTGGCCTGAGCCCCCAGCACTTCCTGTCCTCAGCCACCCAAGGCAATATGTGGCCTGAGCCCCCAGCACTTCCTGTCCTCAGCCACCCAAGGCAATGTGTGGCCTGAGCCGCCATCACTTCCTGTCCTCAGCCACCCAAGGCAATATGTGGCCTGAGCCCCCATCACTTCCTGTCCTCAACCACCCAAGGCAATATGTGGCCTGAGCCCCCAGCACTTCCTGTCCTCAGCCACCCTAGGCAATGTGTGGCCTGAGCCGCCATCACTTCCTGTCCTCAGCCACCCAAGGCAATATGTGGCCTGAGCCCCCATCACTTCCTGTCCTCAATCACCCAAGGCAATATGTGGCCTGAGCCCCCAGCACTTCCTGTCCTCAGCCACCCAAGGCAATGTGTGGCCTGAGCCCCCAGCACTTCCTGTCCTCAGCCACCCAAGGCAATGTGTGGCCTGAGCCGCCATCACTTCCTGTCCTCAGCCACCCAAGGCAATGTGTGGCCTGAGCCGCCATCACTTCCTGTCCTCAGCCACCCAAGGCAATGTGTGGCCTGAGCCGCCATCACTTCCTGTCCTCAGCCACCCAAGGCAATATGTGGCCTGAGCCGCCATCACTTCCTGTCCTCAGCCACCCAAGGCAATGTGTGGCCTGAGCCCCCAGCACTTCCTGTCCTCAGCCACCCAAGGCAATGTGTGGCCTGAGCCCCCAGCACTTCCTGTCCTCAGCCACCCAAGGCAATATGTGGCCTGAGCCCCCAGCATTTCCTGTCCTCAGCCACCCAAGGCAATATGTGGCCTGAGCCCCCAGCACTTCCTGTCCTCAGCCACCCAAGGCAATATGTGGCCTGAGCCGCCATCACTTCCTGTCCTCAGCCACCCAAGGCAATGTGTGGCCTGAGCCCCCAGCACTTCCTGTCCTCAGCCACCCAAGGCAATATGTAGCCTGAGCCCCCAGCACTTCCTGTCCTCAGCCACCCAAGGCAATATGTGGCCTGAGCCCCCAGCACTTCCTGTCCTCAGCCACCCAAGGCAATATGTGGCCTGAGCCCCCAGCACTTCCTGTCCTCAGCCACCCAAGGCAATGTGTGGCCTGAGCCGCCATCACTTCCTGTCCTCAGCCACCCAAGGCAATATGTGGCCTGAGCCCCCAGCACTTCCTGTCCTCAGCCACCCAAGGCAATATGTGGCCTGAGCCCCCAGCACTTCCTGTCCTCAGCCACCCAAGGCAATGTGTGGCCTGAGCCGCCATCACTTCCTGTCCTCAGCCACCTAAGGCAATATGTGGCCTGAGCCCCCAGCACTTCCTGTCCTCAGCCACCCAAGGCAATGTGTGGCCTGAGCCGCCATCACTTCCTGTCCTCAGCCACCCAAGGCAATATGTGGCCTGAGCCCCCAGCACTTCCTGTCCTCAGCCACCCAAGGCAATGTGTGGCCTGAGCCGCCATCACTTCCTGTCCTCAGCCACCCAAGGCAATATGTGGCCTGAGCCCCCAGCACTTCCTGTCCTCAGCCACCCAAGGCAATGTGTGGCCTGAGCCGCCATCACTTCCTGTCCTCAGCCACCCAAGGCAATATGTGGCCTGAGCCCCCAGCACTTCCTGTCCTCAGCCACCCAAGGCAATATGTGGCCTGAGCCCCCAGCACTTCCTGTCCTCAGCCACCCAAGGCAATATGTGGCCTGAGCCCCCAGCACTTCCTGTCCTCAGCCACCCAAGGCAATATGTGGCCTGAGCCCCCAGCACTTCCTGTCCTCAGCCACCCAAGGCAATATGTGGCCTGAGCCCCCAGCCCTTCCTGTCCTCAGCCACCCAAGGCAATGTGTGGCCTGAGCCCCCAGCACTTCCTGTCCTCAGCCACCCAAGGCAATATGTGGCCTGAGCCCCCAGCACTTCCTGTCCTCAGCCACCCAAGGCAATGTGTGGCCTGAGCCGCCATCACTTCCTGTCCTCAGCCACCCAAGGCAATGTGTGGCCTGAGCCCCCAGCACTTCCTGTCCTCAACCACCTAAGGCAATATGTGGCCTGAGCCCCCAGCACTTCCTGTCCTCAGCCACCCAAGGCAATGTGTGGCCTGAGCCCCCAGCACTTCCTGTCCTCAGCCACCCAAGGCAATATGTGGCCTGAGCCCCCAGCACTTCCTGTCCTCAACCACCCAAGGCAATGTGTAGCCTGAGCCCCCAGCACTTCCTGTCCTCAGCCACCCAAGGCAATATGTGGCCTGAGCCCCCATCACTTCCTGTCCTCAGCCACCCAAGGCAATGTGTGGCCTGAGCCGCCAGCACTTCCTGTCCTCAGCCACCCAAGGCAATATGTGGCCTGAGCCCCCAGCACTTCCTGTCCTCAGCCACCCAAGGCAATGTGTGGCCTGAGCCGCCATCACTTCCTGTCCTCAGCCACCCAAGGCAATATGTGGCCTGAGCCCCCAGCACTTCCTGTCCTCAACCACCTAAGGCAATATGTGGCCTGAGCCCCAAGCACTTCCTGTCCTCAGCCACCCTAGGCAATGTGTGGCCTGAGCCGCCATCACTTCCTGTCCTCAGCCACCCAAGGCAATATGTGGCCTGAGCCCCCAGCACTTCCTGTCCTCAGCCACCCAAGGCAATGTGTGGCCTGAGCCGCCATCACTTCCTGTCCTCAGCCACCCAAGGCAATATGTGGCCTGAGCCCCCAGCACTTCCTGTCCTCAACCACCTAAGGCAATATGTGGCCTGAGCCCCCAGCACTTCCTGTCCTCAGCCACCCAAGGCAATGTGTGGCCTGAGCCGCCATCACTTCCTGTCCTCAGCCACCCAAGGCAATATGTGGCCTGAGCCCCCAGCACTTCCTGTCCTCAGCCACCCAAGGCAATGTGTGGCCTGAGCCGCCATCACTTCCTGTCCTCAGCCACCCAAGGCAATATGTGGCCTGAGCCCCCAGCACTTCCTGTCCTCAGCCACCCAAGGCAATGTGTGGCCTGAGCCGCCATCACTTCCTGTCCTCAGCCACCCAAGGCAATGTGTGGCCTGAGCCCCCAGCACTTCCTGTCCTCAGCCACCCAAGGCAATATGTGGCCTGAGCCCCCAGCACTTCCTGTCCTCAGCCACCCAAGGCAATATGTGGCCTGAGCCCCCAGCACTTCCTGTCCTCAGCCACCCAAGGCAATGTGTGGCCTGAGCCCCCAGCACTTCCTGTCCTCAGCCACCCAAGGCAATATGTGGCCTGAGCCGCCATCACTTCCTGTCCTCAGCCACCCAAGGCAATATGTGGCCTGAGCCCCCAGCACTTCCTGTCCTCAGCCACCCAAGGCAATGTGTGGCCTGAGCCCCCAGCACTTCCTGTCCTCAGCCACCCAAGGCAATGTGTGGCCTGAGCCCCCAGCACTTCCTGTCCTCAGCCACCCAAGGCAATATGTGGCCTGAGCCCCCAGCACTTCCTGTCCTCAGCCACCCAAGGCAATATGTGGCCTGAGCCCCCAGCACTTCCTGTCCTCAGCCACCCAAGGCAATGTGTGGCCTGAGCCCCCAGCACTTCCTGTCCTCAGCCACCCAAGGCAATGTGTGGCCTGAGCCGCCATCACTTCCTGTCCTCAGCCACCCAAGGCAATATGTGGCCTGAGCCCCCAGCACTTCCTGTCCTCAGCCACCCAAGGCAATGTGTGGCCTGAGCCGCCATCACTTCCTGTCCTCAGCCACCCAAGGCAATGTGTGGCCTGAGCCGCCATCACTTCCTGTCCTCAGCCACCCAAGGCAATGTGTGGCCTGAGCCCCCAGCACTTCCTGTCCTCAGCCACCCAAGGCAATATGTGGCCTGAGCCCCCAGCACTTCCTGTCCTCAGCCACCCAAGGCAATGTGTGGCCTGAGCCCCCAGCACTTCCTGTCCTCAGCCACCCAAGGCAATATGTGGCCTGAGCCCCCAGCACTTCCTGTCCTCAACCACCTAAGGCAATATGTGGCCTGAGCCCCCAGCACTTCCTGTCCTCAGCCACCCAAGGCAATATGTGGCCTGAGCCCCCAGCACTTCCTGTCCTCAGCCACCCAAGGCAATGTGTGGCCTGAGCCCCCAGCACTTCCTGTCCTCAACCACCTAAGGCAATGTGTGGCCTGAGCCGCCATCACTTCCTGTCCTCAGCCACCCAAGGCAATATGTGGCCTGAGCCCCCAGCACTTCCTGTCCTCAGCCACCCAAGGCAATGTGTGGCCTGAGCCGCCATCACTTCCTGTCCTCAGCCACCTAAGGCAATGTGTGGCCTGAGCCCCCAGCACTTCCTGTCCTCAGCCACCCAAGGCAATGTGTGGCCTGAGCCCCCAGCACTTCCTGTCCTCAACCACCTAAGGCAATGTGTGGCCTGAGCCGCCATCACTTCCTGTCCTCAGCCACCCAAGGCAATATGTGGCCTGAGCCCCCAGCACTTCCTGTCCTCAGCCACCCAAGGCAATGTGTGGCCTGAGCCCCCAGCACTTCCTGTCCTCAACCACCCAAGGCAATATGTGGCCTGAGCCCCCAGCACTTCCTGTCCTCAGCCACCCAAGGCAATATGTGGCCTGAGCCCCCAGCACTTCCTGTCCTCAACCACCTAAGGCAATATGTGGCCTGAGCCCCCATCACTTCCTGTCCTCAGCCACCCAAGGCAATATGTGGCCTGAGCCCCCAGCACTTCCTGTCCTCAACCACCCAAGGCAATGTGTGGCCTGAGCCGCCATCACTTCCTGTCCTCAGCCACCCAAGGCAATATGTGGCCTGAGCCCCCAGCACTTCCTGTCCTCAACCACCTAAGGCAATATGTGGCCTGAGCCCCCAGCACTTCCTGTCCTCAGCCACCCAAGGCAATGTGTGGCCTGAGCCGCCATCACTTCCTGTCCTCAGCCACCCAAGGCAATATGTGGCCTGAGCCCCCAGCACTTCCTGTCCTCAGCCACCCAAGGCAATGTGTGGCCTGAGCCGCCATCACTTCCTGTCCTCAGCCACCCAAGGCAATATGTGGCCTGAGCCCCCAGCACTTCCTGTCCTCAGCCACCCAAGGCAATGTGTGGCCTGAGCCGCCATCACTTCCTGTCCTCAGCCACCCAAGGCAATATGTGGCCTGAGCCCCCAGCACTTCCTGTCCTCAGCCACCCAAGGCAATGTGTGGCCTGAGCCGCCATCACTTCCTGTCCTCAGCCACCCAAGGCAATGTGTGGCCTGAGCCCCCAGCACTTCCTGTCCTCAGCCACCCAAGGCAATATGTGGCCTGAGCCCCCAGCACTTCCTGTCCTCAGCCACCCAAGGCAATGTGTGGCCTGAGCCCCCAGCACTTCCTGTCCTCAGCCACCCAAGGCAATGTGTGGCCTGAGCCGCCATCACTTCCTGTCCTCAGCCACCCAAGGCAATATGTGGCCTGAGCCCCCAGCACTTCCTGTCCTCAGCCACCCAAGGCAATGTGTGGCCTGAGCCGCCATCACTTCCTGTCCTCAGCCACCCAAGGCAATGTGTGGCCTGAGCCGCCATCACTTCCTGTCCTCAGCCACCCAAGGCAATGTGTGGCCTGAGCCCCCAGCACTTCCTGTCCTCAGCCACCCAAGGCAATATGTGGCCTGAGCCCCCAGCACTTCCTGTCCTCAGCCACCCAAGGCAATGTGTGGCCTGAGCCCCCAGCACTTCCTGTCCTCAGCCACCCAAGGCAATATGTGGCCTGAGCCCCCAGCACTTCCTGTCCTCAACCACCTAAGGCAATATGTGGCCTGAGCCCCCAGCACTTCCTGTCCTCAGCCACCCAAGGCAATATGTGGCCTGAGCCCCCAGCACTTCCTGTCCTCAGCCACCCAAGGCAATGTGTGGCCTGAGCCCCCAGCACTTCCTGTCCTCAACCACCTAAGGCAATGTGTGGCCTGAGCCGCCATCACTTCCTGTCCTCAGCCACCCAAGGCAATATGTGGCCTGAGCCCCCAGCACTTCCTGTCCTCAGCCACCCAAGGCAATGTGTGGCCTGAGCCGCCATCACTTCCTGTCCTCAGCCACCTAAGGCAATGTGTGGCCTGAGCCCCCAGCACTTCCTGTCCTCAGCCACCCAAGGCAATGTGTGGCCTGAGCCCCCAGCACTTCCTGTCCTCAACCACCTAAGGCAATGTGTGGCCTGAGCCGCCATCACTTCCTGTCCTCAGCCACCCAAGGCAATATGTGGCCTGAGCCCCCAGCACTTCCTGTCCTCAGCCACCCAAGGCAATGTGTGGCCTGAGCCCCCAGCACTTCCTGTCCTCAACCACCCAAGGCAATATGTGGCCTGAGCCCCCAGCACTTCCTGTCCTCAGCCACCCAAGGCAATATGTGGCCTGAGCCCCCAGCACTTCCTGTCCTCAACCACCTAAGGCAATATGTGGCCTGAGCCCCCATCACTTCCTGTCCTCAGCCACCCAAGGCAATATGTGGCCTGAGCCCCCAGCACTTCCTGTCCTCAACCACCCAAGGCAATGTGTGGCCTGAGCCGCCATCACTTCCTGTCCTCAGCCACCCAAGGCAATATGTGGCCTGAGCCCCCAGCACTTCCTGTCCTCAACCACCTAAGGCAATATGTGGCCTGAGCCCCCAGCACTTCCTGTCCTCAGCCACCCAAGGCAATGTGTGGCCTGAGCCGCCATCACTTCCTGTCCTCAGCCACCCAAGGCAATATGTGGCCTGAGCCCCCAGCACTTCCTGTCCTCAGCCACCCAAGGCAATGTGTGGCCTGAGCCGCCATCACTTCCTGTCCTCAGCCACCCAAGGCAATATGTGGCCTGAGCCCCCAGCACTTCCTGTCCTCAGCCACCCAAGGCAATGTGTGGCCTGAGCCGCCATCACTTCCTGTCCTCAGCCACCCAAGGCAATATGTGGCCTGAGCCCCCAGCACTTCCTGTCCTCAGCCACCCAAGGCAATGTGTGGCCTGAGCCGCCATCACTTCCTGTCCTCAGCCACCCAAGGCAATGTGTGGCCTGAGCCCCCAGCACTTCCTGTCCTCAGCCACCCAAGGCAATGTGTGGCCTGAGCCGCCATCACTTCCTGTCCTCAGCAATGGGTTCTTTCCCTTCCAGGCGTGCTCTGTATGGCAGCAATCTGATTCAGGTCAAGGTCCAACCCGTCCTGGTGCTTCTGTTTACTCAGGTAAGTACCTGTCGTGACACTCCGGGTTAAAGGGACGGGGCGGGTGAGGGGGTGGGGGGTGGGGGGGGGGAGGCTTCTCGGGGTGTGAATGTGATGTGGGTTGTCACATACGTGGATGCCTGCCATGTCGGTGTCCTGTATGTTGCCTGTGATCTGTTGTCTTAAGTTTCTGTATTTGCTTGTATATCATCTTCAAATCAACACATCTAGGTCGATCGAATAAGCGTTTGCTATCGACTTTGTTTTGTCACAAGTGTTATTTTAATCTGTTCATTCTGAAGTCGACCACCCTACCACTGGGTCACGATCTGTAACTGCCACATGTGTCAGATACATGTGGTAAAGATATCGCTGTTATGTTGTAACCGCCACATGTGTCAGATACATGTGGTACAGATATCGCTGTTATGTTGTAACCGCCACATGTGTCAGATACATGTGGTACAGATATCGCTGTTATGTTGTAACCGCCACATGTGTCAGATACATGTGGTACAGATATCGCTGTTATGTTGTAACGGCCACATGTGTCAGATACATGTGGTACAGATATCGCTGTTATGTTGTAACCGCCACATGTGTCAGATACATGTGGTACAGATATCGCTGTTATGTTGTAACCGCCACATGTGTCAGATTCATGTAGTACAGATATCGCTGTTATGTTGTAACCGCCACATGTGTCAGATACATGTGGTACAGATATCGCTGTTATGTTGTAACCGCCACATGTGTCAGATACATGTGGTACAGATATCGCTGTTATGTTGTAACCGCCACATGTGTCAGATACATGTGGTACAGATATCGCTGTTATGTTGTAACCGCCACATGTGTCAGATACATGTGGTACAGATATCGCTGTTATGTTGTAACCGCCACATGTGTCAGATACATGTGGTACAGATATCGCTGTTATGTTGTAACCGCCACATGTGTCAGATTCATGTAGTACAGATATCGCTGTTATGTTGTAACCGCCACATGTGTCAGATACATGTGGTACAGATATCGCTGTTATGTTGTAACCGCCACATGTGTCAGATACATGTGGTACAGATATCGCTGTTATGTTGTAACCGCCACATGTGTCAGATACATGTGGTACAGATATCGCTGTTATGTTGTAACCGCCACATGTGTCAGATACATGTGGTACAGATATCGCTGTTATGTTGTAACGGCCACATGTGTCAGATACATGTGGTACAGATATCGCTGTTATGTTGTAACCGCCACATGTGTCAGATACATGTGGTACAGATATCGCTGTTATGTTGTAACCGCCACATGTGTCAGATACATGTGGTACAGATATCGCTGTTATGTTGTAACCGCCACATGTGTCAGATACATGTGGTACAGATATCGCTGTTATGTTGTAACCGCCACATGTGTCAGATACATGTGGTACAGATATCGCTGTTATGTTGTAACGGCCACATGTGTCAGATACATGTGGTACAGATATCGCTGTTATGTTGTAACGGCCACATGTGTCAGATACATGTGGTACAGATATCGCTGTTATGTTGTAACGGCCACATGTGTCAGATACATGTGGTACAGATATCGCTGTTATGTTGTAACCGCCACATGTGTCAGATACATGTGGTACAGATATCGCTGTTATGTTGTAACCGCCACATGTGTCAGATACATGTGGTACAGATATCGCTGTTATGTTGTAACGGCCACATGTGTCAGATACATGTGGTACAGATATCGCTGTTATGTTGTAACCGCCACATGTGTCAGATACATGTGGTACAGATATCGCTGTTATGTTGTAACCGCCACATGTGTCAGATACATGTGGTACAGATATCGCTGTTATGTTGTAACGGCCACATGTGTCAGATACATGTGGTACAGATATCGCTGTTATGTTGTAACCGCCACATGTGTCAGATACATGTGGTACAGATATCGCTGTTATGTTGTAACCGCCACATGTGTCAGATACATGTGGTACAGATATCGCTGTTATGTTGTAACGGCCACATGTGTCAGATACATGTGGTACAGATATCGCTGTTATGTTGTAACGGCCACATGTGTCAGATACATGTGGTACAGATATCGCTGTTATGTTGTAACCGCCACATGTGTCAGATACATGTGGTACAGATATCGCTGTTATGTTGTAACTGCCACATGTGTCAGATACATGTGGTACAGATATCGCTGTTATGTTGTAACTGCCACATGTGTCAGATACATGTGGTACAGATATCGCTGTTATGTTGTAACCGCCACATGTGTCAGATACATGTGGTACAGATATCGCTGTTATGTTGTAACTGCCACATGTGTCAGATACATGTGGTACAGATATCGCTGTTATGTTGTAACCGCCACATGTGTCAGATACATGTGGTACAGATATCGCTGTTATGTTGTAACCGCCACATGTGTCAGATACATGTGGTACAGATATCGCTGTTATGTTGTAACCGCCACATGTGTCAGATACATGTGGTACAGATATCGCTGTTATGTTGTAACCGCCACATGTGTCAGATACATGTGGTACAGATATCGCTGTTATGTTGTAACCGCCACATGTGTCAGATACATGTGGTACAGATATCGCTGTTATGTTGTAACCGCCACATGTGTCAGATACATGTGGTACAGATATCGCTGTTATGTTGTAAACCGCCACATGTGTCAGATACATGTAGTATAGATATCGCTGTTATGTTGTAACTGCCACATGTTGCAGATACATGTGGTACAGATATCGCTGTTATGTTGCAGGTCCTCAACCCGTTCTACGTCTTCCAACTGTTCAGCTGCATCCTGTGGTTCTGCGATGAGTATTACTACTACGCCAGCGCCATCGTGGTCATGTCGGCCGCGTCACTCTCCGCCGAGATCCTGCAGACCCGGGCCGTCAGTACCCACCCCCCCCCGCTCACCCTCATCCCACCCTCACCGTCATCTACAACCTCGCCTTCACCGCCAACCGCACCTCTACCCTCACCCTCACCCTCAACCCCACCCCCACCCTCATCCTCACCGTCACCCCCACCCTCACCCCTAACCCCACCCTCACCCCTACTCACCCTCATCCTCACCCTCGCCCTGTGGTTCTGCGATGAGTATTACTACTATGCCAGTGCCACCCTACCACTGGGTCACGGTCTGTAACTGCCACATTTGTCAGATACGTGTAGTACAGATATCGCTGTTATGCGCCCTCACCCTCACCCCTGCCCTCACCCTCACCCCTGCCCTCAGCCTGACCCTGACCCTCGCCCCCACCCCCACCCTCACCCTCTCCTCACCGTCACCCTTACCCTCGTCCCCCGTCAGCCCTCACCCTCGTCCCCCGTTAACCACCACCCTCACATCCCGTCAACCCCCACCCTCACCTTATGCTTAGCTAGCATATGCCTTTAACAGCCCATCCTGTATCACCGCCTGCCTTGTAGGCTGTAAAGTGTCCGGTCAGATGTTCCAGGCTGACCGGAGGAATGAGTCGCTATTGGTAGATATTGGTTCAACCAACCACAGGCGTGGCTTACGTGGTGTGTATTATGACACGTTGGTGATTTCGATCCTGATATATATATAGTCCTCAGCGTCCTGAAGCTCTAGCCAGGAGACGTGAGTGGTTTGTGTTTGCCTCCAGATGCAGCGAGCGTTGAAGAACACGGTCTCCGCCAATGACATCGTGACCCGCTGTTCAGAGAGCTCGGGTAAGTGACCTAACGTTTCCTGTATCTCACTTGGGATTACTCTCAAAGAATACTCCTTGTTCACCCACTGCTCACTGCTCAAAAGGATCGAAATGGTACCATAAGTGGTCCATGGGTGAGGCCAGTGGAAACTAAGAATTTTAAGTATTTTACATTCACGTAGGCCAAATATGATCAAATGAAGAGACTTGAGAAGCTGTCTGTGATTGGCTGACGTGTCTTGAGAGGCTGTCTGTGATTGGCTGACGTGTCTTGAGAGGCTGTCTGTGATTGGCTGACATGTCTTGAGAGGCTGTCTGTGATTGGCTGACGTTGTGACTTGAGAGGCTGTCTGATTGGCTGACGTGTCTTGAGAGGTTGTCCGTGATTGGCTGACGCTGTCTTGAGAGACTGTGATTGGCTGACGTTGTGTCTTAAGAGGCTGTCTGTGATTGGCTGACGTTGTGTCTTGAGGGGCTGCCTGTGATTGGCTGACGCTGTGACTTGAGCGGCTGCCTGTGATTGGCTGACGCGGTGACTTGAGAGGCTGCCTGTGATTGGCTGACGCTGTGACTTGAGCGGCTGCCTGTGATTGGCTGACGCTGGGACTTGAGAGGCTGCCTGTGATTGGCTGACGCTGTGACTTGAGCGGCTGCCTGTGATTGGCTGACGCTGTGACTTGAGAGGCTGCCTGTGATTGGCTGACGCTGTGACTTGAGCGGCTGCCTGTGATTGGCTGACGCTGTGACTTGAGAGGCTGCCTGTGATTGGCTGACGCTGTGACTTGAGCGGCTGCCTGTGATTGGCTGACGCTGTGACTTGAGAGGCTGCCTGTGATTGGCTGACGCTGTGACGTGTTGTGACGTGTGTCCGACAGAGTACGAGGACGTGATGTCGGACCAGCTGGTGCCCGGAGACCTGATCGAGATCCCGCGACACGGCTGCCTCATGCACTGCGACGCCGTCCTCATCTCGGGAAACTGCATCGTCAACGAGAGCATGCTCACCGGTAGGTCACGTGGTGTCAACGATATGCTATGTTATATAAACTCGATAATTGAGAAAGGAAAGGAACAAGCTTTGTTATATGAACTCGATAACTGTGTCAGGAAAGAAACAAGCTTTGTTATATAAACTCGATAACTGACAGGAAAGGAACAAGCTTTGTTATATAAACTCGATAACTGTGACAGGAAAGGAACAAGCTTTGTTATATAAACTCGATAACTGTGAGAGGAGAGGAACAAGCTTTATTATATAAACTCGATAACTGTGACAGGAAAAGAACACGCTTTGTTATATAAACTCGATAACTGTAACAGAAAAGGAACAAGCTTTGTTATATAAACTCGATGACTGTGACAGGAAAGGAACAAGCTTTGTTATATAAACTCGATGACTGTGACAGGAAAGGAACAAGCTTTGTTATATAAACTCGATAACTGTGACAGAAAAGGAACAAGTTTTGTTATATAAATTCGATGACTGTGACAGGAAAGGAACAAGCTTTGTTATATAAACTCGATAACTGTGACAGGAAAGGAACAAGCTTTGTTATATAAACTCGATAACTGTGTCAGGAAAGAAACAAGCTTTGTTATATAAACTCGATAACTGACAGGAAAGGAACAAGCTTTGTTATATACACTCGATAACTGTGACAGGAAGGGAACGTGCTTTGTTATATAAACTCGATAACTTTGACAGGAAAGGAACAAGCTTTGTTATATAAACTCGATAACTGACAGGAAAGGAACAAGCTTTGTTATATAAACTCGATAATTGTGACAGGAAAGGAACATGCTTTGTTATATAAACTCGATAACTTTGACAGGAAAGGAACAAGCTTTGTTATATAAACTCGATAACTGACAGGAAAGGAACAAGCTTTGTTATATAAACTCGATAATTGTGACAGGAAAGGAACAAGTTTTGTTATATAAACTCGATAACTGACAGGAAAGGAACAAGCTTTGTTATATAATCTCGATAACTGTGACAGGAAAGGAACAAGCTTTGTTACATAAACTCGATAACTGTGACAGAAAAGGAACAAGCTTTGTTACATAAACTCGATAACTGTGTCAGGAAAGAAACAAGCTTTGTTATATAAACTCGATAACTGTGTCAGGAAAGAAACAAGCTTTGTTATATCAACTCGATAACTGTGACAGGAAAGGAACAAGCTTTGTTATATAATCTCGATAACTGTGTCAGGAAAGGAACAAGCTTTGTTATATAATCTCGATAACTGTGTCAGGAAAGGAACATGCTTTGTTATATAAACTCGATAACTGACAGGAAAGGAACAAGCTTTGTTATATAATCTCGATAACTGTGTCAGGAAAGGAACATGCTTTGTTATATAAACTCGATAACTGTGACAGGAAAGGAAATGCTTTGTTATATAAACTCAATAACTGTGACAGGAAAGAAACAAGCTTTGTTATATAAACTCGATAACTGTGACAGGAAAGGAACAAGCTTTGTTATATAAACTCGATAACTGTGACAGGAAAGGAACATGCTTTGTTATATAAACTCGATAACTGTGACAGGAAAGGAACAAGCTTTGTTATATAAACTCGATAATTGTGACAGGAAAGGAACATGCTTTGTTATATAAACTCGATAACTGTGACAGGAAAGGAACAAGCTTTGTTATATAAACTCGATAACTGTGACAGGAAAGGAACATGCTTTGTTATATAAACTCGATAACTTTGACAGGAAAGGAACAAGCTTTGTTATATAAACTCGATAACTGACAGGAAAGGAACAAGCTTTGTTATATAAACTCGATAATTGTGACAGGAAAGGAACATGCTTTGTTATATAAACTCGATAACTGACAGGAAAGGAACAAGCTTTGTTATATAATCTCGATAACTGTGACAGGAAAGGAACAAGCTTTGTTACATAAACTCGATAACTGTGACAGGAAGGGAACGTGCTTTTTTATATAAACTCGATAACCGTGACAGGAAAGGCATATGTTTGGTTATTACTCTCTGAACCATATTGATTTTAGTTAATAGGAGAAAGGATGAGCGTTCTTGTAACCTCTATTCAAAGCCATTGGCCGCAGAGGGTATTCTCGTGACCTCTATTAACACTGTCATTGACAGGTGAGAGCGTTCCCGTGACCAAGACGCCGCTGCCTAACCCCAAGGTCAAGGTCGCGGATAGAAGGCCGCCGCTCATGTTTGACATGAAGGAACATAACAGACACGTGCTGTTTTGTGGGACCAACGTCATCCAGGGCCGTTACTATGGCAACCAGAGGGTGCGGGCGGTCGTCGTGAGGACAGGTCAGTCTGGTTACAAGATCTGTGCGCACACTTGTGTTGTAACATAAATTGCGAAAGCCCAGTCACATGGTCTCACGACAGCACAGTCACGTGGTATCGCGCGGACACTTGGCGTCTCCTGGAAAGGTTAAAACCGATAAACGTACACGCTTTAATGTCAGTGGCATTTAATGTTTTTACTTAATGTTTAATTTGCATACACATGTATTTGTGTTATGTGATGTCTTTAAGCTCCATGTGGAAGTTCTGTCGAGACACATAAGGAATGGACGGTGACGGGTCAGGTGTTATTCCGCAGGTTTCTCCACTGCCAAAGGGGACTTGGTGCGCTCTATCATGTTTCCCAAACCAGTGGACTTCAAGTTCTCTCAGGACGCCTTCAAGTTTATCGGCGTTCTGGCGGCCATCTCCAGCATTGGCATGGTGTACACTGCGGTAGTCATGGTGAGTCGGGGGTCAGGGCGGCCATTGGCATGGTGTACACTGCGGTAGTCATGGTGAGTCGAAGGTCAGGGCGGCCATCTCCAGCATTGGCATTGTGTACACTGTGGTAGTCATGGTGAGTTGGGGGTCAGGGCGGCCATTGGCATGGTGTACACTGCGGTCGTCATGGTGAGTCGGGGGTCAGGGCGGCCATTGGCATGGTGTACACTGCGGTAGTCATGGTGAGTCGAAGGTCAGGGCGGCCATCTCCGGCATTGGCAGGGTGTACACCGCAGTAGTCATGGTGAGTTGAAGGTCAGGGCGGCCATTGGCATGGTGTACACTGCGGTCGTCATGGTGAGTCGGGGGTCAGGGCGGCCATTGGCATGGTGTACACTGCGGTAGTCATGGTGAGTTGGGGGTCAGGGCGGCCATTGGCATGGTGTACACTGCGGTCGTCATGGTGGGTTGGGGGTCAGGGCGGCCATTGGCATGGTGTACACTGCGGTAGTCATGGTGAGTTGGGGGTCAGGGCGGCCATCTCCAGCATTGGCAGGGTGTACACTGCGGTAGCCATGGTGAGTTGGGGGTCAGGGCGGCCATTGGCATGGTGTACACTGCGGTAGTCATGGTGAGTTGGGGGTCAGGGCGGCCATTGGCAGGGTGTACACTGCGGTCGTCATGGTGAGTCGGGGGTCAGGGCGGCCATTGGCATGGTGTACACTGCGGTAGTCATGGTGAGTTGGGGGTCAGGGCGGCCATTGGCATGGTGTACACTGCGGTCGTCATGGTGAGTCGGGGGTCAGGGCGGCCATTGGCATGGTGTACACTGCGGTAGTCATGGTGAGTCGGAGGTCAGGGCGGCCATCTCCAGCATTGGCATGGTGTACACTGCGGTAGTCATGGTGAGTCGAAGGTCAGGGCGGCCATCTCCGGCATTGGCAGGGTGTACACCGCAGTAGTCATGGTGAGTTGAAGGTCAGGGCGGCCATTGGCATGGTGTACACTGCGGTCGTCATGGTGAGTCGGGGGTCAGGGCGGCCATTGGCATGGTGTACACTGCGGTAGTCATGGTGAGTTGGGGGTCGGGGCGGCCATTGGCATGGTGTACACTGCGGTCGTCATGGTGAGTTGGGGGTCAGGGCGGCCATTGGCATGGTGTACACTGCGGTAGTCATGGTGAGTTGGGGGTCAGGGCGGCCATCTCCAGCATTGGCAGGGTGTACACTGCGGTAGCCATGGTGAGTTGGGGATCAGGGCGGCCATTGGCATGGTGTACACTGCGGTAGTCATGGTGAGTTGGGGGTCAGGGCGGCCATTGGCAGGGTGTACACTGCGGTCGTCATGGTGAGTCGGGGGTCAGGGCGGCCATTGGCATGGTGTACACTGCGGTAGTCATGGTGAGTTGGGGGTCAGGGCGGCCATTGGCATGGTGTACACTGCGGTCGTCATGGTGAGTCGGGGGTCAGGGCGGCCATTGGCATGGTGTACACTGCGGTAGTCATGGTGAGTCGGAGGTCAGGGCGGCCATCTCCAGCATTGGTATGGTGTACACTGCGGTAGTCATGGTGAGTCGAAGGTCAGGGCGGCCATCTCCGGCATTGGCAGGGTGTACACCGCAGTAGTCATGGTGAGTTGAAGGTCAGGGCGGCCATTGGCATGGTGTACACTGCGGTCGTCATGGTGAGTCGGGGGTCAGGGCGGCCATTGGCATGGTGTACACTGCGGTAGTCATGGTGAGTTGGGGGTCAGGGCGGCCATTGGCATGGTGTACACTGCGGTCGTCATGGTGAGTTGGGGGTCAGGGCGGCCATTGGCATGGTGTACACTGCGGTAGTCATGGTGAGTTGGGGGTCAGGGCGGCCATCTCCAGCATTGGCAGGGTGTACACTGCGGTAGCCATGGTGAGTTGGGGGTCAGGGCGGCCATTGGCATGGTGTACACTGCGGTAGTCATGGTGAGTTGGGGGTCAGGGCGGCCATTGTCAGGGTGTACACTGCGGTAGTCATGGTGAGTTGGGGTTCGGGGCGGCCATTGGTATGGTGTACACTGCGGTCGTCATGGTGAGTTGGGGGTCAGGGCAGCCATTGGCATGGTGTACACTGCGGTAGTCATGGTGAGTTGGGGGTCAGGGCGGCCATCTCCAGCATTGGCAGGGTGTACACTGCGGTAGTCATGGTGAGTTGGGGGTCAGGGCGGCCATTGGCATGGTGTACATTGTGTATGTCTGGTCAAGGACATTTCCATTATGACACTAATGTTGGTCTGGAGATAATAAAGAACAATAATAAAAACAGAACCCAAAATATACGACCAGATATATATATGTATCAACCTGTATAATCAATACCTGAGGAACATTACCCGCTCTGGAGGTTGATGTTAACGACCCGATTAAGATGTTTTATCGACTGTTGTGTGTTTCAGAGTTTGGACGGGACGGAGCCTGGGGACATCGTGGTACGCATGCTCGACCTGGTAACTATAGTGATCCCGCCCGCCCTGCCGGCGGCCATGACGATCGGCATTGTGTTCGCTCAGCGCCGCCTCAAGACACAGAACGTCTTCTGCATCAGCCCCAAGAGCATCACACAGTGCGGAGTCATCGACCTCTTCTGCTTCGACAAGGTAATGGGACACACAGTGTGGGTCATCGAACTTTTCTGGTTGGACAAGGTAATGGGTCACACAGTGTGGAGTCATCGACCTCTTCTGGTTGGACAAGGTAATGGGACACACAGTGTGGGGTCATCGCACACTTCTGGTTGGACAAGGTAATGGGACACACAGTGTGGAGTCATCGACCTCTTCTGGTTGGACAAAGTAATGGGACACACAGTGTGGAGTCATCGACCTCTTCTGCTTCGACAAGGTAATGGGACACACAGTGTGGGTCATCGAACTTTTCTGGTTGGACAAGGTAATGGGTCACACAGTGTGGAGTCATCGACCTCTTCTGGTTGGACAAGGTAATGGGACACACAGTGTGGGGTCATCGCACACTTCTGGTTGGACAAGGTAATGGGACACACAGTGTGGTATCATCGACCTCTTCTGGTTGGACAAAGTAATGGGACACACAGTGTGGAGTCATCGACCTCTTCTGGTTGGACAAGGTAATGGGACACACAGTGTGGAGTCATCGACCTCTTCTGGTTGGACAAGGTAATGGGACACACAGTGTGGAGTCATTGACCTCTTCTGGTTGGACAAGGTAATGGGACACACAGTGTGGGGTCATCGACCTCTTCTGGTTCGACAAGGTAATGGGACACACAGTGTGGGGTCATCGACCTCTTCTGGTTGGACAAGGTAATGGGACACACAGTGTGGAGTCATCGACCTCTTCTGGTTGGACAAGGTAATGGGACACACAGTGTGGGGTCATCGACCTCTTCTGGTTCGACAAGGTAATGGGACACACAGTGTGGGGTCGTCGACCTCTTCTTCTTCGACAAGGTAATGGGACACACAGTGTGGGGTCGTCGACCTCTTCTGTGTGGATAAGGTAATGGGACGCACACTGTGGGGTCATCGACCTCTTCTGGTTGGACAAGGTAATGGGACACACAGTGTGGAGTCATCGACCTCTTCTGGTTGGACAAGGTAATGGGACACACAGTGTGGAGTCATCGACCTCTTCTGTGTGGACAAGGTAATGGGACACACAGTGTGGAGTCATTGACCTCTTCTGCTTCGACAAAGTAATGGGTCACACAGTGTGGGGTCATCGACCTCTTCTGGTTGGACAAGGTAATGGGACACACAGTGTGGAGTCATCGACCTCTTCTGGTTGGACAAGGTAATGGGACACACAGTGTGGAGTCATCGACCTCTTCTGGTTGGACAAGGACATGGGTCACACAGTGTGGAGTCATCGACCTCTTCTGGTTGGACAAGGTAATGGGTCACACAGTGTGGGGTCATCGACCTCTTCTGGTTGGACAAGGTAATGGGACACACAGTGTGGAGTCATCGACCTCTTCTGGTTGGACAAGGTAATGGGACACACAGTGTGGGGTCGTCGACCTCTTCTGCTTCGGCAAGGTAATGGACACACAGTGTGGAGTCATCGACCTTTTCTGCTTCGACAAGGTAATGGGACACAGTGTGGGGTCATCGACCTCTTCTGCTTCGACAAGGTAATGGGACACACAGTGTGGAGTCATCGACCTCTTCTGGTTGGACAAGGTAATGGGTCACACAGTGTGGAGTCATCGACCTCTTCTGCTTCGACAAGGTAATGGGACACACAGTGTGGGGTCGTCGACCTCTTCTGTGTGGACAAGGTAATGGGACACACACTGTGGGGTCATCGACCTCTTCTGCTTCGACAAGGTAATGGGACACACAGTGTGGGGTCGTCGACCTCTTCTGCTTCGGCAAGGTAATTGGACACACAGTGTGGAGTCATCGACCTCTTTTGCTTCGACAAGGTAATGGGACACACAGTGTGGGGTCATCGACCTCTTCTGCTTCGACAAGGTAATGGGACACACAGTGTGGAGTCATCGACCTCTTCTGGTTGGACAAGGTAATGGGACACACAGTGTGGAGTCATCGACCTCTTCTGCTTCGACAAGGTAATGGGACACACAGTGTGGGGTCATCGACCTCTTCTGCTTCGACAAGGTAATGGGACACGCAGTGTGGAGTCATCGACCTCTTCTGCTTCGACAAGGTAATGGGACACACAGTGTGGGGTCATCGACCTCTTCTGGTTGGACAAGGTAATGGGTCACACAGTGTGGGATCATCGACCTCTTCGGGTTGGACAAGGTAATGGGACACACAGTGTGGAGTCATCGACCTCTTCTGCTTCGACAAGGTAATGGGACACACAGTGTGGAGTCATCGACCTCTTCTGATTGGACAAGGACATGGGTCACACAGTGTGGAGTCATCGACCTCTTCTGGTTGGACAAGGTAATGGGTCACACAGTGTGGGGTCATCGAGCTCTTCTGGTTGGACAAGGTAATGGGTCACACAGTGTGGAGTCATTGACCTCTTCTGGTTGGACAAGGTAATGGGACACACAGTGTGGGGTCATCGACCTCTTCTGGTTGGACAAGGTAATGGGACACACAGTGTGGAGTCATCGACCTCTTCTGCTTCGACAAGGTAATGGGTCACACAGTGTGGGGTCATCGACCTCTTCTGTGTGGACAAGGTAATGGGTCACACAGTGTGGGGTCATCGACCTCTTCTGGTTGGACAAGGTAATGGGACACACAGTGTGGAGTCATCGACCTCTTCTGGTTGGACAAGGTAATGGGTCACACAGTGTGGAGTCATCGACCTCTTCTGCTTCGACAAGGTAATGGGACACACAGTGTGGAGTCATCGACCTCTTCTGGTTGGACAAGGACATGGGTCACACAGTGTGGAGTCATCGACCTCTTCTGGTTGGACAAGGTAATGGGTCACACAGTGTGGGGTCATCGAGCTCTTCTGGTTGGACAAGGTAATGGGTCACACAGTGTGGAGTCATTGACCTCTTCGGGTTGGACAAGGTAATGAGACACACAGTGTGGGGTGATCGACCTCTTCTGGTTGGACAAGGTAATGGGACACACAGTGTGGAGTCATCGACCTCTTCTGCTTCGACAAGGTAATGGGTCACACAGTGTGGAGTCATCGACCTCTTCTGGTTGGACAAAGTAATGGGACACACAGTGTGGAGTCATCGACCTCTTCTGGTTGGACAAAGTAATGGGTCACACAGTGTGGGGTCATCGACCTCTTCTGCTTCGACAAGGTAATGGGACACAGTGTGGGGTCATCGACCTCTTCTGGTTGGACAAGGACATGGGTCACACAGTGTGGAGTCATCGACCTCTTCTGGTTGGACAAGGTAATGGGTCACACAGTGTGGGGTCATCGAGCTCTTCTGGTTGGACAAGGTAATGGGTCACACAGTGTGGAGTCATTGACCTCTTCTGGTTGGACAAGGTAATGAGACACAGTGTGGGGTCATCGACCTCTTCTGGTTGGACAAGGTAATGGGACACACAGTGTGGAGTCATCGACCTCTTCTGCTTCGACAAGGTAATGGGACACACAGTGTGGAGTCATCGACCTCTTCTGCTTCGACAAGGTAATGGGTCACACAGTGTGGAGTCATCGACTTCTTCTGTGTGGACAAGGTAATGGGTCACACGGTATGGGGTCATCGACCTCTTCTGGTTGGACAACGTAATGGGACACACAGTGTGGAGTCATCGACCTCTTCTGCTTCGACAAGTTAATGGGTTACACGGTGTGGGGTCATCGACCTCTTCTGTGTGGACAAGGTATGGGACACACAGTGGGGGGTCAACGACCTCTTCTGCTTCGACAAGGAAATGGGACACACAGTGTGGAGTCATCGACCTCTTCTGTGTGGACAAGGTAATGGGTCACACGGTATGGGGTCCTCGACCTCTTCTGGTTGGACAACGTAATGGGACACACAGTGTGGAGTCATCGACCTCTTCTGCTTCGACAAGTTAATGGGTTACACGGTGTGGGGTCATCGACCTCTTCTGTGTGGACAAGGTATGGGACACACAGTGGGGGGTCAACGACCTCTTCTGGTTGGACAAGGTAATGGAACACACAATGTGGGTCATCGACCTCTTCTGTGTGGACAAGGTAATGGGACACACAGTGTGGGTCATCGACCCCTTGTGGTTGGACAAGGTAATGGGACACACAGTGTGGAGTCATCGACCTCTTCTGGTTGGACAAGGTAATGGACACAGTATTGGGTCACCTTTGCAGGCGCTTGGCGCAAGTTAATCCAACCGTTTATATTCAGTTTCCTGTTGTTTTCAGACTGGCACTTTGACAGAGGACGGTCTGGACATGTGGGGAGTGATTCCTGTCAGAGAGACTCTGTAAGTGGCACTGCTTTAGCACCCTTCTATATCTACATATTAGGACATAAGTCACGGAGTTTGTGCTGCTTTCCTAGCGATAGTTGTAAGCCACCCGGTCATCGTCCTGTAGTCTGAATCGGGGTTCAATGCTTACAGCTTTCAATCGGAGGAACGCAACGTGTCCAGCTTGGGTCGTGAGAAGATCGTTGTCTCCATGGCGACGTGTCACTCCTTGACGATCATAGAAGGGACGCTGAGCGGAGATCCCTTGGACCTGAAGATGTTCCAGTCCACGGAGTGGGTCAGTACAGTGGCGCCACCTAACAGTGTGACCGCAGGGTGATTGGTTACATAGGAACCCTGTAGGTGGGGCCTTTGAGATGTTTACTATACTGTGTAAGTACCAGGAAACTGGTCACAATCAGAGTTTTTAAGTAGCGTTTTGTTGAGTGAACTGTCGGAATTAGACTTCTCTTGAGGGTCATGCAACCGTAGCACGAATTTGGGTTATTCTTATGTTTATGTGTACCGTCTTGTGTTCAGTAAGAGGTTCGTTCATACTAGGTGATATGCTAGGATGTGTGAGGATCCTAACCCTAACCCTAACCCTAACCCGTCTTGTGTTCAGTAAGAGGTTCGTTCATGCTAGGTGATATGCTAGGATGTGTGAGGATCCTAACCCTAACCCTAACCCTAACCCGTCTTGTGTTCAGTAAGAGGTTCGTTCATACTAGGTGATATGCTAGGATGTGTGAGGAACGTTCTAATGCACAGCAAGGCTGTGTGGTGTGGGCACTCTGGGTCCGTTAGGCCAGCCTGCCTGTGTCACGTGGTGCCTGTGTCACGTGGTACCTGTGTCACGTGGTGCCTGTGCCACGTGGTGTCTGTGTCACGTGGTGCCTGTGTCACGTGGTGCCTGTGTCACGTGGTACCTGTGTCACGTGGTGCCTGTGTCACGTGGTGCCTGTGTCACGTGGTGCCTGTGTCACGTGGTGCCTGTGTCACGTGGTGCATGTGTCACGTGGTGCCTGTGTCACGTGGTGCCTGTGTAACGTGATGCCTGTGTCACGTGGTGCCTGTGTCACGTGTTGCCTGTTTCACGTGGTGCTTGTGTCACGTGGTGCCTGTGTCACGTGTTGCCTGTTTCACGTGGTGCCTGCGTCACGGGGTGCGTCACGTGGTGCCTGTGTCACGGGGTGCCTGTGCCACGTGGTGTCTGTGTCACGTGGTGTCTGTGTCACGTGGTGCCTGTGTCACGTAGTACCTGTGTCACGTGGTGCCTGTGTCACGTGGTGCCTGTGTCACGTAGTACCTGTGTCACGTGGTGCCTGTGTCACGTAATACCTGTGTCACGTGGTACCTGTGCCACGTGGTGTCTGTGTCACGTGGTGTCTGTGTCACGTGGTCCTGTCTGTCACGTGGTCCTGTCTGTCCGTCTAGGACCTGGAGGAACCGGGAGAGGACGCCACCAGGTTCGACACCTTCATGCCCACGGTGGTCCGTCCCAAGGGCGACCACAGCGCCCCCAGCGTGGAGAGTGCGGACGACGCGGAGGTAGGCGGCTGCACCGACACTGTGGCTATTTATAGCGTCGTTACCAGGCAACAAGTACTGTGATATCGAACTTCGGTTCACTGGTTGAATAATAATATTGACAGTTAATAATGATACCACATGTTGAGGCTACCGCAACTGTTACATAAGCCGCCCTCTGACAACACGGATCATGTTATTAACAGTTAATAATGATACCACATGTTGAGGCTACCGCGACTGTTACATAAGCCGCCCTCTGACAACATGGATCATGTTATTAACAGTTAATAATGATACCACATGTTGAGGCTACCGCGACTGTTACATAAGCCGCCCTCTGACAACACGGATCATGTTATTAACAGTTAATAATGATACCACATGTTGAGGCTACCGCGACTGTTACATAAGCCGCCCTCTGACAACATGGATCATGTTATTAACAGTTAATAATGATACCACATGTTGAGGCTACCGCGACTGTTACATAAGCCGCCCTCTGACAACATGGATCATGTTATTAACAGTTAATAATGATACCACATGTTGAGGCTACCGCGACTGTTACATAAGCCGCCCTCTGACAACATGGATCATGTTATTAACAGTTAATAATGATGCCACATGTTGAAGCTACCGCGACTGTTACATAAGCCGCCCTCTGACAACATGGATCATGTTATTAACAGTTAATAATGATACCACATGTTGAGGCTACCGCGACTGTTACATAAGCCGCCCTCTGACAACACGGATCATGTTATTAACAGTTAATAATGATACCACATGTTGAGGCTACCGCGACTGTTACATAAGCCGCCCTCTGACAACACGGATCATGTTATTAACAGTTAATAATGATACCACATGTTGAGGCTACCGCGACTGTTACATAAGCCGCCCTCTGACAACATGGATCATGTTATTAACAGTTAATAATGATACCACATGTTGAGGCTACCGCGACTGTTACATAAGCCGCCCTCTGACAACATGGATCATGTTATTAACAGTTAATAATGATACCACATGTTGAGGCTACCGCGACTGTTACATAAGCCGCCCTCTGACAACATGGATCATGTTATTAACAGTTAATAATGATACCACATGTTGAGGCTACCGCGACTGTTACATAAGCCGCCCTCTGACAACATGGATCATGTTATTAACAGTTAATAATGATACCACATGTTGAGGCTACCGCGACTGTTACATAAGCCGCCCTCTGACAACATGGATCATGTTATTAACAGTTAATAATGATGCCACATGTTGAGGCTACCGCGACTGTTACATAAGCCGCCCTCTGACAACATGGATCATGTTATTAACAGTTAATAATGATGCCACATGTTGAGGCTACCGCGACTGTTACATAAGCCGCCCTCTGACAACATGGATCATGTTATTAACAGTTAATAATGATGCCACATGTTGAGGCTACCGCGACTGTTACATAAGCCGCCCTCTGACAACATGGATCATGTTATTAACAGTTAATAATGATGCCACATGTTGAGGCTACCGCGACTGTTACATAAGCCGCCCTCTGACAACATGGATCATGTTATTAACAGTTAATAATGATGCCACATGTTGAGGCTACCGCGACTGTTACATAAGCCGCCCTCTGACAACATGGATCATGTTATTAACAGTTAATAATGATGCCACATGTTGAGGCTACCGCGACTGTTACATAAGCCGCCCTCTGACAACATGGATCATGTTATTAACAGTTAATAATGATGCCACATGTTGAGGCTACCGCGACTGTTACATAAGCCGCCCTCTGACAACATGGATCATGTTATTAACAGTTAATAATGATGCCACATGTTGAGGCTGCCGCAACGGTTACATAAGCCGCCCTCTGACAACATGGATCATGTTATTAACAGTTAATAATGATACCACATGTTGAGGCTACCGCGACTGTTACATAAGCCGCCCTCTGACAACATGGATCATGTTATTAACAGTTAATAATGATACCACATGTTGAGGCTACCGCGACTGTTACATAAGCCGCCCTCTGACAACATGGATCATGTTATTAACAGTTAATAATGATGCCACATGTTGAGGCTGCCGCGACTGTTACATAAGCCGCCCTCTGACAACACGGATCATGTTATTAACAGTTAATAATGATACCACATGTTGAGGCTACCGCAACTGTTACATAAGCCGCCCTCTGACAACATGGATCATGTTATTAACAGTTAATAATGATGCCACATGTTGAGGCTACCGCAACGGTTACATAAGCCGCCCTCTGACAACATGGATCATGTTATTAACAGTTAATAATGATACCACATGTTGAGGCTACCGCGACTGTTACATAAGCCGCCCTCTGACAACATGGATCATGTTATTAACAGTTAATAATGATACCACATGTTGAGGCTACCGCGACTGTTACATAAGCCGCCCTCTGACAACATGGATCATGTTATTAACAGTTAATAATGATGCCACATGTTGAGGCTACCGCGACTGTTACATAAGCCGCCTACTGACAACATGGATCATGTTATTAACAGTTAATAATGATGCCACATGTTGAGGCTACCGCGACTGTTACATAAGCCGCCCTCTGACAACATGGATCATGTTATTAACAGTTAATAATGATGCCACATGTTGAGGCTACCGCGACTGTTACATAAGCCGCCCTCTGACAACATGGATCATGTTATTAACAGTTAATAATGATGCCACATGTTGAGGCTACCGCGACTGTTACATAAGCCGCCCTCTGACAACATGGATCATGTTATTAACAGTTAATAATGATGCCACATGTTGAGGCTGCCGCGACTGTTACATAAGCCGCCCTCTGACAACACGGATCATGTTATTAACAGTTAATAATGATACCACATGTTGAGGCTACCGCGACTGTTACATAAGCCGCCCTCTGACAACATGGATCATGTTATTAACAGTTAATAATGATGCCACATGTTGAGGCTACCGCGACTGTTACATAAGCCGCCCTCTGACAACATGGATCATGTTATTAACAGTTAATAATGATGCCACATGTTGAGGCTACCGCGACTGTTACATAAGCCGCCCTCTGACAACATGGATCATGTTATTAACAGTTAATAATGATGCCACATGTTGAGGCTACCGCAAGCCGCAAGCCGCCCTCTGACAACACGGATCATGTTATTAACAGTTAATAATGATGCCACATGTTGAGGCTGCCGCGACTGTTACATAAGCCGCCCTCTGACAACATGGATCATGTTATTAACAGTTAATAATGATGCCACATGTTGAGGCTACCGCGACTGTTACATAAGCCGCCCTCTGACAACATGGATCATGTTATTAACAGTTAATAATGATGCCACATGTTGAGGCTACCGCGACTGTTACATAAGCCGCCCTCTGACAACATGGATCATGTTATTAACAGTTAATAATGATGCCACATGTTGAGGCTACCGCGACTGTTACATAAGCCGCCCTCTGACAACATGGATCATGTTATTAACAGTTAATAATGATGCCACATGTTGAAGCTACCGCGACTGTTACATAAGCCGCCCTCTGACAACATGGATCATGTTATTAACAGTTAATAATGATGCCACATGTTGAGGCTACCGCGACTGTTACATAAGCCGCCCTCTGACAACATGGATCATGTTATTAACAGTTAATAATGATGCCACATGTTGAGGCTACCGCGACTGTTACATAAGCCGCCCTCTGACAACATGGATCATGTTATTAACAGTTAATAATGATGCCACATGTTGAGGCTACCGCGACTGTTACATAAGCCGCCCTCTGACAACATGGATCATGTTATTAACAGTTAATAATGATGCCACATGTTGAGGCTGCCGCAACGGTTACATAAGCCGCCCTCTGACAACATGGATCATGTTATTAACAGTTAATAATGATACCACATGTTGAGGCTACCGCGACTGTTACATAAGCCGCCCTCTGACAACATGGATCATGTTATTAACAGTTAATAATGATGCCACATGTTGAGGCTACCGCGACTGTTACATAAGCCGCCCTCTGACAACATGGATCATGTTATTAACAGTTAATAATGATGCCACATGTTGAGGCTGCCGCGACTGTTACATAAGCCGCCCTCTGACAACACGGATCATGTTATTAACAGTTAATAATGATACCACATGTTGAGGCTACCGCAACTGTTACATAAGCCGCCCTCTGACAACATGGATCATGTTATTAACAGTTAATAATGATGCCACATGTTGAGGCTACCGCAACGGTTACATAAGCCGCCCTCTGACAACATGGATCATGTTATTAACAGTTAATAATGATACCACATGTTGAGGCTACCGCGACTGTTACATAAGCCGCCCTCTGACAACATGGATCATGTTATTAACAGTTAATAATGATACCACATGTTGAGGCTACCGCGACTGTTACATAAGCCGCCCTCTGACAACATGGATCATGTTATTAACAGTTAATAATGATGCCACATGTTGAGGCTACCGCGACTGTTACATAAGCCGCCTACTGACAACATGGATCATGTTATTAACAGTTAATAATGATGCCACATGTTGAGGCTACCGCGACTGTTACATAAGCCGCCCTCTGACAACATGGATCATGTTATTAACAGTTAATAATGATGCCACATGTTGAGGCTACCGCGACTGTTACATAAGCCGCCCTCTGACAACATGGATCATGTTATTAACAGTTAATAATGATGCCACATGTTGAGGCTACCGCGACTGTTACATAAGCCGCCCTCTGACAACATGGATCATGTTATTAACAGTTAATAATGATGCCACATGTTGAGGCTACCGCGACTGTTACATAAGCCGCCCTCTGACAACATGGATCATGTTATTAACAGTTAATAATGATGCCACATGTTGAGGCTACCGCGACTGTTACATAAGCCGCCCTCTGACAACATGGATCATGTTATTAACAGTTAATAATGATGCCACATGTTGAGGCTACCGCGACTGTTACATAAGCCGCCCTCTGACAACATGGATCATGTTATTAACAGTTAATAATGATGCCACATGTTGAGGCTGCCGCAACGGTTACATAAGCCGCCCTCTGACAACATGGATCATGTTATTAACAGTTAATAATGATACCACATGTTGAGGCTACCGCGACTGTTACATAAGCCGCCCTCTGACAACATGGATCATGTTATTAACAGTTAATAATGATACCACATGTTGAGGCTACCGCGACTGTTACATAAGCCGCCCTCTGACAACATGGATCATGTTATTAACAGTTAATAATGATGCCACATGTTGAGGCTACCGCGACTGTTACATAAGCCGCCCTCTGACAACATGGATCATGTTATTAACAGTTAATAATGATGCCACATGTTGAAGCTACCGCGACTGTTACATAAGCCGCCCTCTGACAACATGGATCATGTTATTAACAGTTAATAATGATGCCACATGTTGAGGCTACCGCGACTGTTACATAAGCCGCCCTCTGACAACATGGATCATGTTATTAACAGTTAATAATGATGCCACATGTTGAGGCTACCGCGACTGTTACATAAGCCGCCCTCTGACAACATGGATCATGTTATTAACAGTTAATAATGATGCCACATGTTGAGGCTACCGCGACTGTTACATAAGCCGCCCTCTGACAACATGGATCATGTTATTAACAGTTAATAATGATGCCACATGTTGAGGCTGCCGCAACGGTTACATAAGCCGCCCTCTGACAACATGGATCATGTTATTAACAGTTAATAATGATACCACATGTTGAGGCTACCGCGATTGTTACATAAGCCGCCCTCTGACAACATGGATCATGTTATTAACAGTTAATAATGATGCCACATGTTGAGGCTACCGCGACTGTTACATAAGCCGCCCTCTGACAACATGGATCATGTTATTAACAGTTAATAATGATGCCACATGTTGAGGCTGCCGCGACTGTTACATAAGCCGCCCTCTGACA
Organism: Arenicola marina; assembly: GCA_964019135.1. NCBI lineage: Eukaryota > Metazoa > Annelida > Polychaeta > Arenicolidae > Arenicola > Arenicola marina. The sequence goes on along the minus strand of OZ025253.1, from coordinate 968,633 downwards.
ACACGGATCATGTTATTAACAGTTAATAATGATACCACATGTTGAGGCTACCGCAACTGTTACATAAGCCGCCCTCTGACAACATGGATCATGTTATTAACAGTTAATAATGATGCCACATGTTGAGGCTACCGCAACGGTTACATAAGCCGCCCTCTGACAACATGGATCATGTTATTAACAGTTAATAATGATACCACATGTTGAGGCTACCGCGACTGTTACATAAGCCGCCCTCTGACAACATGGATCATGTTATTAACAGTTAATAATGATACCACATGTTGAGGCTACCGCGACTGTTACATAAGCCGCCCTCTGACAACATGGATCATGTTATTAACAGTTAATAATGATGCCACATGTTGAGGCTACCGCGACTGTTACATAAGCCGCCTACTGACAACATGGATCATGTTATTAACAGTTAATAATGATGCCACATGTTGAGGCTACCGCGACTGTTACATAAGCCGCCCTCTGACAACATGGATCATGTTATTAACAGTTAATAATGATGCCACATGTTGAGGCTACCGCGACTGTTACATAAGCCGCCCTCTGACAACATGGATCATGTTATTAACAGTTAATAATGATGCCACATGTTGAGGCTACCGCGACTGTTACATAAGCCGCCCTCTGACAACATGGATCATGTTATTAACAGTTAATAATGATGCCACATGTTGAGGCTACCGCGACTGTTACATAAGCCGCCCTCTGACAACACGGATCATGTTATTAACAGTTAATAATGATACCACATGTTGAGGCTACCGCGACTGTTACATAAGCCGCCCTCTGACAACATGGATCATGTTATTAACAGTTAATAATGATGCCACATGTTGAGGCTACCGCGACTGTTACATAAGCCGCCCTCTGACAACATGGATCATGTTATTAACAGTTAATAATGATGCCACATGTTGAGGCTACCGCGACTGTTACATAAGCCGCCCTCTGACAACATGGATCATGTTATTAACAGTTAATAATGATGCCACATGTTGAGGCTACCGCGACTGTTACATAAGCCGCCCTCTGACAACACGGATCATGTTATTAACAGTTAATAATGATGCCACATGTTGAGGCTGCCGCGACTGTTACATAAGCCGCCCTCTGACAACATGGATCATGTTATTAACAGTTAATAATGATGCCACATGTTGAGGCTACCGCAAGCCGCCCTCTGACAACACGGATCATGTTATTAACAGTTAATAATGATACCACATGTTGAGGCTGCCGCGACTGTTACATAAGCCGCCCTCTGACAACATGGATCATGTTATTAACAGTTAATAATGATACCACATGTTGAGGCTGCCGCGACTGTTACATAAGCCGCCCTCTGACAACATGGATCATGTTATTAACAGTTAATAATGATACCACATGTTGAGGCTACCGCGACTGTTACATAAGCCGCCCTCTGACAACATGGATCATGTTATTAACAGTTAATAATGATACCACATGTTGAGGCTGCCGCGACTGTTACATAAGCCGCCCTCTGACAACATGGATCATGTTATTAACAGTTAATAATGATACCACATGTTGAGGCTGCCGCGACTGTTACATAAGCCGCCCTCTGACAACATGGATCATGTTATTAACAGTTAATAATGATACCACATGTTGAGGCTACCGCGACTGTTACATAAGCCGCCCTCTGACAACATGGATCATGTTATTAACAGTTAATAATGATGCCACATGTTGAGGCTACCGCAAGCCGCCCTCTGACAACACGGATCATGTTATTAACAGTTAATAATGATACCACATGTTGAGGCTACCGCGACGGTTACATAAGCCGCCCTCTGACAACATGGATCATGTTATTAACAGTTAATAATGATGCCACATGTTGAGGCTACCGCGACTGTTACATAAGCCGCCCTCTGACAACATGGATCATGTTATTAACAGTTAATAATGATGCCACATGTTGAGGCTACCGCGACTGTTACATAAGCCGCCCTCTGACAACATGGATCATGTTATTGGACATCTCAATGAGAGAATCGATAGTCTAAGTGGAATTCTTCCGGAGTACTAATCACGCACATAAATAATGACTGACTTACTACATTAGCGTCTGATTCAGCAGTAATTTTACTTTTTCCGATTCTCACTTTCGTTTCCCTCTCCTTATTTGTGTCACAGCGCATGCGCTTCGAGGTGGGCATCGTGCGCCAGTTTCCATTCTCCTCCAAGCTGCAGCGGATGTCGGTGGTGGCGCGCTCGCTCAACAGCCATCACTTTGACCTCTACGTCAAGGGCGCCCCCGAGATGATAGCGTCCCTGAGCCGCCCAGACTCCGGTATGTGCTCCGACAACAAACACCTGTTTACATGGTACACATACAGCGTCCCTGTGCCACCCAGACTCCGGTCAGTGATCCGACAACAAACACCTGTTTACATGGTACACATACAGCGTCCCTGTGCCACCCAGACTCCGGTCAGTGATCCGACAACAAACACCTGTTTATATGGTACAAATACAGCGTGGTGATTGATGATGATGTAACCTGTCCCCCCTCCCCCTAGTGATGTGATGACGTAACCTGTCCCCCCTCCCCCTAGTGATGTGATGATGTAACCTGTCCCCCCCCCCCTTAGTGATGTGATGATGTAACACGCCCCCCCTAGTGATGTGATAATGTAACCTGTCCCCCCTAGTGATGTGATGATGTAACCTGTCCCCCCTAGTGATGTGATGATGTAACCTGCCCCCCCCCTAGTGATGTGATGATGTAACCTGCCCCTCCCCCTAGTGATGTGATGACGTAACCTGTCCCCCCCTAGTGATGTGATGATGTAACCTCTCCCCTCTAGTGATGTGATAATGTAACCTGTCCCCCCTAGTGATGTGATGATGTAACCTGCCCCCCCCTAGTGATGTGATGATGTAACCCGCCCCCCACTAGTGATGTGATGACGTAACCTGTCCCCCCCTAGTGATGTGATGATGTAACCTGTCCCCCCTCCCCCTAGTGATGTGATGACGTAACCTGTCCCCCCTCCCCCTAGTGATGTGATGACGTAACCGGTCCCCCCCCCTAGTGATGTGATGATGTAACCTGTCCCCTCTAGTGATGTGATAATGTAACCTGTCCCCCCTAGTGATGTGATGATGTAACCTGCCCCCCCCTAGTGATGCGATGATGTAACCTGCCCCCCCCTAGTGATGCGATGATGTAACCTGCCCCCCCTAGTGATGTGATGATGTAACCTGCCCCCCCCCTAGTGATGTGATGATGTAACCTGCCCCCCCCCCTAGTGATGTGATGATGTAACCTGCCCCCCCCAGTGATGTGATGATGTAACACGCCCCCCCTAGTGATGTGATGATGTAACCTGTCCCCTCTAGTGATGTTATAATGTAACCTGTCCCCCCTAGTGATGTGATGATGTAACCTGCCCCCCCCCCCTAGTGATGTGAGGATGTAACCCCCCCCCTAGTGATGTGATGACGTAACCTGTCCCCCCCTAGTGTTGTGATGATGTAACCTGTCCCCCCTCCCCCTAGTGATGTGATGACGTAACCTGTCCCCCCTCCCCCCTAGTGATGCGATGATGTAACCTCCCCCCCCTGGTGATGTGATAATGTAACCTGTCCCCCCTCCCCCTAGTGATGTGATAATGTAACCTGTTACCCCCCCCCCCCACTAGTGATATGATGATGTAACCTCTCCCCCCTCCCCCTTGGTGATGTGATGATGTAACCTGCCCCCCTCCCCCTAGTGATGCGATGATGTAACCTGCCCCCCCCTCTAGTGGTGTGATGGTGTATCCTGCCCCCCCCTAGTGATGTGATGATGTAACCTGTCCCCCTAGTGATGGGATGACGTAACCTGTCCCCCCCCCTAGTGATGTGATGATGTAACCTGTCCCCCCTCCCCCTAGTGATGTGATGATGTAACATGCTTCCCTCCCCCTAGTGATGTGATGATGTAACATGTCCCCCCTCTCCCCTAGTGATGCGATGATGTAACCTGCCCCCCCTTGGTGATGTGATGATGTAACCTGCCCCCCCCCCTAGTGATGTGATGCTGTAACCTGCCCCCCCCCTAGTGATGTGATGATCTAACCTGTCCCCTCTCCCCCTAGTGATGTGATCATGTTACCCCCCCCCCCCTAGTGATGTGATGATGTAACCTGCCCCTCTCCCCCTAGTGATGCGATGATGCAACCTGTCCCCCCCTAGTGATGCGATGATGTAACCTGCCCCCCCACCCTTGGTGATGTGATGATGTAACCTGCCCTCCCCCTAGTGATGCGATGATGTAACCTGCCTCCCCCTAGTGATGTGATGATGTAACCTGCCCCCCCCCCCCCCCTAGTGATGCGATGATGTAACCTGCCCCCCCCCCCTAGTGATGTGATGATGTAACCTGCCCCCCTTCCTAGTGATGTGATGATGTAACCTGCCCCCCTCTAGTGATGTGATGATGTAACCTGCCCCCTCTAGTGATGTGATGATGTAACCTGCCCCCCCCCCTAGTGATGTGATGATGTAACCCCCCCCCCCTAGTGATGTGATGATGTAACCTCTCCCCCCCTAGTGATGTGATGATGTAACACGCCCCCCCTAGTGATGTGATGATGTAACCTCTCCCACCCCCCTAGTGATGCGATGATGTAACCTGTCCCCCCCCCCTAGTGATGTGATGATGTAACCCCCCCCCCCCTAGTGATGTGATGATGTAACACGCCCCCCCTAGTGATGTGATGATGTAACCTCTCCCACCCCCCTAGTGATGTGATGATGTAACCTGCCCCCCCCCCCCTAGTGACGTGATGATGTAACCTGCCCCCCCCCCTAGTGATGTGATGATGTAACCTGCCCCCCCCCCTAGCGATGTGATGACGTAACCTGTCCCCCCCTAGTGTTGTGATGATGTAACCTGTCCCCCCTCCCCCTAGTGATGTGATGACGTAACCTGTCCCCCCTCCCCCTAGTGATGTGATGACGTAACCTGCCCCCCCCCCCTAGTGATGTGATGACGTAACCTGTCCCCTCTAGTGATGTGATAATTTAACCTGCCCCCCTAGTGATGTGATGATGTAACCTGCCCCCCCCCCTAGTGATGTGAGGATGTAACCCGCCCCCCCCCTAGTGATGTGATGACGTAACCTGTCCCCCCCTAGTGATGTGATGATGTAACCTGTCCCCCCTAGTGATGTGATGATGTAACCTGTCCCCCCTAGTGATGTGATGACGTAACCTGTCCCCCCCTAGTGATGTGATGATGTAACGTGTCCCCCCTCCCCCTTGGTGATGTGATGATGTAACCTGCCCCCCCCCCTAGTGGTGTGATGGTGTATCCTGTCCCCCTCCCCGCCCCCCTAGTGATGTGATGATGTAACCTCTCCCACCCCCCTAGTGATGCGATGATGTAACCTGTCCCCCCCTAGTGATGTAATGACGTAACCTGTCCCCCCCTAGTGATGTGATAATGTAACCTGTTCCCCCCCCCCTAGTGATGTGATGATGTAACCTCTCCCCCCTCCCCCTTGGTGATGTGATGATGTAACCTGCCCCCCTCCCCCTAGTGATGCGATGATGTAACCTGCCCCCCCCCTAGTGATGTGGTGACGTAACCTGTCCCCCCCTAGTGATGTGATGACGTAACCTGTCCCCCCTCCCCTAGTGATGTGATGATGTAACCTGCCTCCCTCCCCCTAGTGATGTGATGATGTAACCCCCCCCCTAGTGATGTGATGATGTAACCTCTCCCCCCCTAGTGATGTGATGATGTAAGACGCCCCCCCTAGTGATGTGATGATGTAACCTCTCCCACCCCCCTAGTGATGCGATGATGTAACCTGCCCCCCCCCCCTAGTGATGTGATGATGTAACCCCCCCCCCCTAGTGATGTGATGATGTAACCTCTCCCCCCCTAGTGATGTGATGATGTAACACGCCCCCCCTAGTGATGTGATGATGTAACCTCTCCCACCCCCCTAGTGATGCGATGATGTAACCTGCCCCCCCCCCTAGTGATGTGATGATGTAACCCCCCCCCCCCCTAGTGATGTGATGATGTAACCTCTCCCCCCCTAGTGATGTGATGATGTAACCTCTCCCACCCCCCTAGTGATGCGATGATGTAACCTGCCCCCCCCTAGTGATGTGATGATGTAACCCCCCCCCCCTAGTGATGTGATGATGTAACCTGCCCCCCCTAGTGATGTGATGATGTAACATGCCCCCCCTCCCCCTTGTGATGCGATGATGTAACCTCTCCCCCCCCCTAGTGATGTGATTATGTAACCTGCCCCCCCCCTAGTGATGTGATGATGTAACCTGCCCCCCCCCCCTAGTGATGTGATGATGTAACCTGCCCCCCCCCCCCTAGTGATGTGATGATGTAACCTCTCCCCCCCCTAGTGATGTGATGATGTAACCTCTCCCCCCTCCCCTCCCCCCAGTGCCCGCGGACTTCCATGACGTGCTGCTGCACTACACCCAGCAGGGTTACCGGGTCCTGGCGCTTGCCCACAGACCCCTCAAGAAGTTCACCTACGTGAAGATACAGCGCAGTCAGAGGTAGGCGGCAGGCCAACCCCGCTGGGGGCCGGCTCCTTACATGTCCTTGTCTCTTTATACCGTCCCCGGCGGGTCCAGTGTCCATCCGGTTTGATAAATATAGTCAATACCAGGCGTAAGTAATACGTGAGCTGCACCAAAACAATGGTTCGCCCCTATGGAAGAACGGCCCTTTGTATAACAGGAACGGCCCTTTGTATAACAGGAACGGCCCTTTGTATAACAGGAACGGCCCTTTGTATAACAGAAACGGCCCTTTGTATAACAGAAATGGCCCTTTGTATAACAGGAACGGCCCTTTGTATGACAGGAACGGCCCTTTGTATAACAGGAACGGCCCTTTGTATGACAGGAACGGCCCTTTGTATAACAGGAACGGCCCTTTGTATAACAGGAACGGCCTTTTGTATAACATGAAAATGATCTGAACTGAAATTTGTCAATAAATGGCGCAACTTGCAATGTGTCACTTCCCGGACAATGTTATTATTAATTCCGCCGATGTCAGTATTATGTTTCAACCCATTGAGCGATCTCTGTACCTCAGGGAACAGTTCGAAAGGGACTTGGTCTTACTGGGTCTATTGGTGATGGAGAACAGACTGAAGCCGGAGACAACCGCCATCATAGACCAGCTGTCTGAGGCCAGGATACGGACTGTCATGGTGACAGGTAGGTCATGGTGACATATGGGTCAGGGGTCACGGTGACAGGTGGGTCAGGCGTCACGGTGACATGTGGGTCAGGGGTCACGGTGACAGGTGGATCAGGGGTCACGGTGACAGGTGGGTCAGCGGTCACGGTGACAAGTGGGTCAGGGGTCACAGTGACAGGTAGGTCAGGGGTCACGGTGACAGATGGGTCAGGGGTCATGGTGACAGGTAGGTCAACGGTCATGGTGACAGGTGGGTCAGGGGTCACGGTGACAGGTGGGTCAGACGTCACGGTGACATGTGGGTCAGGGGTCACGGTGACAGGTGGGTCAGGGGTCACGGTGACAGGTGGGTCAGGGGTCATGGGTCATTGTGACAGGTAGGTCAGGGGTCATGGTGACAGATAGTTCAGGGGTCATGGGTCATTGTGACACATAGGTCATGGTGACAGGTAGGTCAGGGGTCATGATGACCTGGTAGGTTATGGGGCATGGTGAGAGGTGGGTCATGGTTAGAGGTGGGTCATGGGTCATTGTGACACATAGGTCATGGTGACAGGTAGGTCAGGGGTCATGATGACCTGGTAGGTCATGGTGACAGGTAGGTCATGGGGCATGGTGACAGGTAGGTCAAGGGTCATGGTTAGAGGTAGGTCAGGGGTCATGGGTCATTGTGACACATAGGTCATGGTGACGGGTAGGTCAACGGTCATGGTAACAGGTAGGTCATGGTGGCAGGTAGGTCAGGGGTCATGGTGACAGGTAGGCCAGGGGTCATGGTGACGGATAGGTCAGGGGTCATGGCGACAGGTAGGTCAGCGTTCATGGTGACAGGTAGGTCAGGGGTCATGGTTACAGGTAGGTCAGGGGTCAGTGTGACAGGTAGGTCCGCGGTCATGGTGACAGGTAGGTCAGGGGTCCCTGCTCTCGGTTGTGTCTGGCTGCCCTCTCTATAGTGATTGTCTCCTACATTATGATTTATCTGTGTTTTCCCCTTTTTAACGTAATAATGGTGACTCTAGTGCCAGCGGCCTCACATCACCTTTAACTCGAGTCTCCTCCACCACGTTTGATGTTTACTAGTCGTTTGACAAACGTTGCTGATTGATGTTATTATGTACACTTAGTTGATTGAACGAATCCCTCCCTCCGTCCGTCCATCCCTGTAGGTGACAACATGTTGACTGCACTGAGTGTGGCGCGGGACTGCCACCTGGTGGAGAGGCGCGGCAAGGTGGTGCTCGTGCACGTGGCGCCACCTGGTGATGGCGCAGCGCCCTCTATACAGTGGACTTACGCCGAGGACGCCAGGAAAGACGTCAAGGAGGGATTCAGCACCGCCGACGAGAAGGTAGCGCGTCCCATTGTCATCTTATGGTGCGTCATATTGTTGGGCGTCGTATCGTGACGCCTTATATGACAGTGTGTTATAGTATGGGAAATCCTATTGCGGTGCGTCTTATTCTTTAGATAATGCCTTCACCCTGTGACACGGGTTGGTCAGCGTGTTGTATGTGTGTGACTGCAGGACTTTATCGCCGTGGAGCTGGACGCTGGAGGTCTCAATAGATAATGCCTTCACCCTGTGACACGGGTTGGTCAGCGTGTTGTATGTGTGTGACTGCAGGACTTTATCGCCGTGGAGCTGGACGCTGGAGGTCTCAATAGATAATGCCTTCACCCTGTGACACGGGTTGGTCAGTGTGTTGTATGTGTGTGACTGCAGGACTTTATCGCCGTGGAGCTGGACGCTGGAGGTCTCAATAGATAATGCCTTCACCCTGTGACACGGGTTGGTCAGTGTGTTGTATGTGTGTGACTGCAGGACTTTATCGCCGTGGAGCTGGACGCTGGAGGTCTCAATAGATAATGCCTTCACCCTGTGACACGGGTTGGTCAGTGTGTTGTATGTGTGTGACTGCAGGACTTTATCGCCGTGGAGCTGGACGCTGGAGGTCTCAATAGATAATACCTTCACCCTGTGACACGGGTTGGTCAGTGTGTTGTATGTGTGTGACTGCAGGACTTTATCGCCGTGGAGCTGGACGCTGGAGGTCTCAATAGATAATGCCTTCACCCTGTGACACGGGTTGGTCAGTGTGTTGTATGTGTGTGACTGCAGGACTTTATCGCCGTGGAGCTGGACGCTGGAGGTCTCAATAGATAATGCCTTCACCCTGTGACACGGGTTGGTCAGTGTGTTGTATGTGTGTGACTGCAGGACTTTATCGCCGTGGAGCTGGACGCTGGAGGTCTCAATAGATAATGCCTTCACCCTGTGACACGGGTTGGTCAGTGTGTTGTATGTGTGTGACTGCAGGACTTTATCGCCGTGGAGCTGGACGCTGGAGGTCTCAATAGATAATGCCTTCACCCTGTGACACGGGTTGGTCAGTGTGTTGTATGTGTGTGACTGCAGGACTTTATCGCCGTGGAGCTGGACGCTGGAGGTCTCAATAGATAATGCCTTCACCCTGTGACACGGGTTGGTCAGTGTGTTGTATGTGTGTGACTGCAGGACTTTATCGCCGTGGAGCTGGACGCTGGAGGTCTCAATAGATAATGCCTTCACCCTGTGACACGGGTTGGTCAGTGTGTTGTATGTGTGTGACTGCAGGACTTTATCGCCGTGGAGCTGGACGCTGGAGGTCTCAATAGATAATGCCTTCACCCTGTGACACGGGTTGGTCAGTGTGTTGTATGTGTGTGACTGCAGGACTTTATCGCCGTGGAGCTGGACACTGGAGGTCACAATAGATAATGCCTTCACCCTGTGACACGGGTTGGTCAGTGTGTTGTATGTGTGTGACTGCAGGACTTTATCGCCGTGGAGCTGGACACTGGAGGTCTCAATAGATAATGCCTTCACCCTGTGACACGGGTTGGTCAGTGTGTTGTATGTGTGTGACTGCAGGACTTTATCGCCGTGGAGCTGGACGCTGGAGGTCACAACAGATAATGCCTTCACCCTGTGACACGGGTTGGTCAGTGTGTGACTGCAGGACTTTATCGCCGTGGAGCTGGACATTGGAGGTCTCAATAGATAATGCCTTCACCCTGTGACACGGGTTGGTCAGTGTGTTGTATGTGTGTGACAGCAGGACTTTATCGCCGTGGAGCTGGACGCTGGAGGTCTCAATAGATAATGCCTTCACCCTGTGACACGGGTTGGTCAGTGTGTTGTATGTGTGTGACTGCAGGACTTTATCGCCGTGGAGCTGGACGCTGGAGGTCACAACAGATAATGCCTTCACCCTGTGACACGGGTTGGTCAGTGTGTTGTATGTGTGTGACTGCAGGACTTTATCGCCGTGGAGCTGGACACTGGAGGTCTCAATAGATAATGCCTTCACCCTGTGACACGGGTTGGTCAGGGTCTTGTATGTGAGTGACTGCAGGACTTTATCGCCGTGGAGCTGGACGCTGGAGGTCACAATAGATAATGCCTTCACCCTGTGACACGGGTTGGTCAGTGTCTTGTATGTGTGTGACTGCAGGACTTTATCGCCGTGGAGCTGGACGCTGGAGGTCTCAATAGATAATGCCTTCACCCTGTGACACGGGTTGGTCAGCGTGTTGTATGTGTGTGACTGCAGGACTTTATCGCCGTGGAGCTGGACGCTGGAGGTCACAATAGATAATGCCTTCACCCTGTGACACGGGTTGGTCAGTGTGTTGTATGTGTGTGACTGCAGGACTTTATCGCCGTGGAGCTGGACGCTGGAGGTCACAATAGATAATACCTTCACCCTGTGACACGGGTTGGTCACTGTGTTGTATGTGTGTGACAGCAGGACTTTATCGCCGTGGAGCTGGACGCTGGAGGTCACAATAGATAATACCTTCACCCTGTGACACGGGTTGGTCAGTGTGTTGTATGTGTGTGACTGCAGGACTTTATCGCCGTGGAGCTGGACGCTGGAGGTCTCAATAGATAATGCCTTCACCCTGTGACACGGGTTGGTCAGTGTGTTGTATGTGTGTGACTGCAGGACTTTATCGCCGTGGAGCTGGACACTGGAGGTCTCAATAGATAATGCCTTCATCCTGTGACACGGGTTGGTCAGTGTGTTGTATGTGTGTGACTGCAGGACTTTATCGCCGTGGAGCTGGACGCTGGAGGTCACAATAGATAATGCCTTCACCCTGTGACACGGGTTGGTCAGCGTGTTGTATGTGTGTGACTGCAGGACTTTATCGCCGTGGAGCTGGACGCTGGAGGTCACAATAGATAATGCCTTCACCCTGTGACACGGGTTGGTCAGTGTGTTGTATGTGTGTGACTGCAGGACTTTATCGCCGTGGAGCTGGACGCTGGAGGTCACAATAGATAATGCCTTCACCCTGTGACACGGGTTGGTCAGTGTGTTGTATGTGTGTGACTGCAGGACTTTATCGCCGTGGAGCTGGACGCTGGAGGTCTCAATAGATAATGCCTTCACGCTGTGACACGGGTTGGTCAGTGTGTTGTATGTGTGTGACTGCAGGACTTTATCGCCGTGGAGCTGGACGCTGGAGGTCTCAATAGATAATGCCTTCACCCTGTGACACGGGTTGGTCAGTGTGTTGTATGTGTGTGACTGCAGGACTTTATCGCCGTGGAGCTAGACGCTGGAGGTCACAATAGATAATGCCTTCACCCTGTGACACGGGTTGGTCAGTGTGTTGTATGTGTGTGACTGCAGGACTTTATCGCCGTGGAGCTGGACGCTGGAGGTCACAATAGATAATGCCTTCACCCTGTGACACGGGTTGGTCAGTATGTTGTATGTGTGTGACTGCAGGACTTTATCGCCGTGGAGCTGGACGCTGGAGGGCACCTTCACTTCGCGGTGACCGGAAGTTCGTGGGCTCTCCTCAGGCAGCACTTCCCGGATGTCATTCCCAAGGTAACGGGGGGAGCGGTCAGTGTGACGTCATGGTGGATGTCATTCCCAAGGTAACGGGTGGAGCGGCCATTGTGACGTCATGGCGGATGCCATTCCCAAGGTAACGGGTGGAGCGGCTATTGTGACGTCATGGCGGATGTCATTCGCAAGGTAACGGGGGGAGCGGCCATTGTGACGTCATGGCGGATGTGAATCGCAAGGTAACGGGTGGAGCGGCCATTGTGACGTCATGGCGGATGCCATTCCCAAGGTAACGGGTGGAGCGGCTATTGTGACGTCATGGCGGATGTCATTCGCAAGGTAACGGGGGGAGCGGCCATTGTGACGTCATGGCGGATGTGAATCGCAAGGTAACGGGTGGAGCGGCTATTGTGACGTCATGGCGGATGCCATTCCCAAGGTAACGGGTGGAGCGGCCATTGTGACGTCATGGCGGATGCCATTCCCAAGGTAACGGGGGGAGCGGCCATTGTGGCGTCAGGGCGGATGTCATTCGCAATGTAACGGGTGGAGCGGCTATTGTGACGTCATGGCGGATGTCATTCGCAAGGTAACGGGGGGAGCGGTCATTGTGACGTCATGGCGGATGTGAATCGCAAGGGCGGAGCGGCTATTGTGACGTCATGGCGGATGCCATTCCCAAGGTAACGGGTGGAACGGCCATTGTGACGTCATGGCGAAGTCATTCGCAAGGTAACGGGGGGAGCGGCTATTGTGACGTCATGGCGGATGTCATTCGCAAGGTAACGGGGGGAGCGGCCATTGTGACGTCATGGCGGATGTCATTCCCAAGGTAACGGGGTGAGGAGCTTTCCCCTTATATTTTATTCAGGAGAACTATTAGAACTGTTATAATTTCATGACTATAAGAAGTCACACTTATCAAGGTAGGAGCCCTATTTTTTTTACGCAACCACCATGATTGCTTTACTATTTACTCTACTGTGGTTTAAATTATATTAGTTTTACGACTATATACCCAGATGCTGATCTTTACTGCAGCTGAGCCCCATTCTCTCTGATGTTGTGACACAGCTTTTTCAAGTCCGTAAGTTTTCTCGTAGATCTACATTAATCTCTTTAATATTGTTCGTGGCCAAATATATTTCTCGCATATTCGGTTTTATATTTCTTTCATAGTATGATACATGTAAAATTACCTTTCTTGTAGATTTTGGTTCGTGGCACAGTCTTTGCGCGGTTTTCCCCAGACCAGAAGCAGCAGTTGGTGGAAACGCTCCAGGAACTCGGGTAAGGAACATCTGTACTTTAGACATCACCGCATGTCTGCCCAGTGTGCAACATCAGGAGCGGTCTGTACTATAGACATCACCGCCTGTCTGCCCAGTGTACGGCATCTGGAGGGGTCTGTACTATAGACATCACCGCGTGTCTGCCCGGTGTACGGCATCAGGAGGGGTCTGTACTATAGACATCACCGCGTGTCTGCCCAGTGTGCGGCATCAGGAGGGTCTGTACTATAGACATCACCGCCTGTCTGCATAGTGTACGGCATCAGGAGGGTCTGTACTATAGACATCACCGCCTGTCTGCCCGGTGTACGGCATCAGGAGGGTCTGTACTATAGACATCACCGCGTGTCTGCCCGGTGTACGGCATCAGGAGGGTCTGTACTATAGACATCACCGCGTGTCTGCCCGGTGTACGGCATCAGGAGGGTCTGTACTGTAGACATCACCGCGTGTCTGCCCGGTGTACGGCATCAGGAGGGTCTGTACTATAGACATCACCGCCTGTCTGCCCGGTGTGCGGCATCAGGAGGGTCTGTACTATAGACATCACCGCCTGTCTGCATAGTGTACGACATCAGGAGGGTCTGTACTATAAACATCACCGCGTGTCTGCATAGTGTACGGCATCAGGAGGGTCTGTACTATAGACATCACCGCGTGTCTGCCCGGTGTACGGCATCAGGAGGGTCTGTACTATAGACATCACCGCCTGTCTGCCCAGTGTACGGCATCAGGAGGGGTCTGTACTATAGACATCACGGCCTGTCTGCCCGGTGTACGGCATCAGGAAGGGTCTGTACTATAGACATGACCGCCTGTCTGCCTAGTGTACGGCATCAGGAGGGTCTGTACTATAGACATCACCGCCTGTCTGCCCGGTGTACGGCATCAGGAGGGTCTGTACTATAGACATCACCGCCTGTCTGCCCAATGTACGGCATCAGGAGGGTCTGTACTATAGACATCACCGCCTGTATCCGGTGTACGGCATCAGGAGGGTCTGTACTATAGACATCACCGCCTGTGCCCGGTGTACGGCGTCAGGAGGTGTCTGTACTATAGACATCACCGCCTGTGCCCGGTGTACCGCGCCAGGAGGGTCTGTACTATAGACATCACCGCCTGTCTGCCCGGTGTGCGGCATCAGGAGGGGTCTGTACTATAGACATCACCGCCTGTCTGCCCAGTGTACGGCATCAGGAGGGGTCTGTACTATAGACATCACCGCGTGTCTGCCCGGTGTACAGCATCAGGAGGGGTCTGTACTATAGACATCACCGCGTGTCTGCCCAGTGTGCGGCATCAGGAGGGTCTGTACTATAGACATCACCGCCTGTCTGCATAGTGTACGGCATCAGGAGGGTCTGTACTATAGACATCACCGCCTGTCTGCCCGGTGTACGGCATCAGGAGGGTCTGTACTATAGACATCACCGCGTGTCTGCCCGGTGTACGGCATCAGGAGGGTCTGTACTATAGACATCACCGCGTGTCTGCCCGGTGTACGGCATCAGGAGGGTCTGTACTATAGACATCACCGCGTGTCTGCCCGGTGTACGGCATCAGGAGGGTCTGTACTATAGACATCACCGCCTGTCTGCCCGGTGTGCGGCATCAGGAGGGTCTGTACTATAGACATCACCGCCTGTCTGCATAGTGTACGGCATCAGGAGGGTCTGTACTATAGACATCACCGCGTGTCTGCATAGTGTACGGCATCAGGAGGGTCTGTACTATAGACATCACCGCCTGTCTGCCCAGTGTACGGCATCGGGAGGGGTCTGTACTATAGACATGACCGCCTGTCTGCCCAGTGTACGGCATCAGGAGGGGTCTGTACTATAGACATCACCGCCTGTCTGCCCAGTGTACGGCATCAGGAGGGTCTGTACTATAGACATCACGGCCTGTCTGCCCGGTGTACGGCATCGGGAGGGGTCTGTACTATAGACATGACCGCCTGTCTGCCCAGTGTACGGCATCAGGAGGGGTCTGTACTATAGACATCACGGCCTGTCTGCCCGGTGTACGGCATCAGGAAGGGTCTGTACTATAGACATGACCGCCTGTCTGCCTAGTGTACGGCATCAGGAGGGTCTGTACTATAGACATCACCGCCTGTCTGCCCGGTGTACGGCATCAGGAGGGTCTGTACTATAGACATCACCGCCTGTCTGCCCAATGTACGGCATCAGGAGGGTTTGTACTATAGACATCACCGCCTGTCTGCCCAATGTACGGCATCAGGAGGGTCTGTACTATAGACATCACCGCCTGTATCCGGTGTACGGCATCAGGAGGGTCTGTACTATAGACATCACCGCCTGTGCCCGGTGTACGGCGCCAGGAGGGTCTGTACTATAGACATCACGGCCTGTCTGCCCGGTGTACGGCATCAGGAGGGTCTGTACTATAGACATCACCGCGTGTCTGCCCGGTGTGCGGCATCAGGAGGGGTCTGTACTATAGACATCACCGCCTGTCTGCCCAGTGTACGGCATCAGGAGGGGTCTGTACTATAGACATCACCGCCTGTCTGCCCAGTGTACGGCAGCAGGAGGGTCTGTACTATAGACATCGCCGCCTGTGTGCCCGGTGTACGGCATCAGGAGGGTCTGTACTATAGACATCACCGCCTGTCTGCCCGGTGTACGGCATCAGGAGGGGTCTGTACTATAGACATCACCGCCTGTCTACCCGGTGTACGGCATCAGGAGGGTCTGTACTATAGACATCACCGCCTGTCTGCCCGGTGTGCGGCATCAGGAGGGGTCTGTACTATAGACATCACCGCCTGTCTGCCCGGTGTACGGCATCAGGAGGTGTCTGTACTATAGACATCACCGCCTGTCTACCCGGTGTACGGCATCAGGAGGGGTCTGTACTATAGAAATCCCCGCCTGTCTGCCCGGTATACGGCAGTAGGAGGGTCTGTACTATAGACATCCCCGCCTGTCTGCCCAGTGTACGGCATCAGGAGGGTCTGTACTATAGACATTACCGCCTGTCTGCCCGGTGTACGGCATCAGGAGGGTCTGTACTATAGACATCACCGCCTGTCTGCCCGGCGTACGGCGTCAGGAGGGGTCTGTACTATAGACATCACCGACTGTTTGCTCGGTGTACGGCGTCAGGAGGTGTCTGTACTATAGACATCACCGCCTGTCTGTTCGGTGTATGGCATCAGGAGGGGTCTGTACTATAGACATCACCGCCTGTCTGCCCAGTGTACGGCATCAGGAGGGTCTGTACTATAGACATCACCGACTGTCTGCTCGGTGTACGGCGTCAGGAGGTGTCTGTACTATAGACATCACCGCCTGTCTGCTCGGTGTACGGCGTCAGGAGGTGTCTGTACTATAGACATCACCGCCTGTCTGCTCGGTGTATGGCATCAGGAGGGGTCTGTACTATAGACATCACCGCCTGTCTGCTCGGTGTATGGCATCAGGAGGGGTCTGTACTATAGACATCACCGACTGTCTGCCCGGTGTACGGCGTCAGGAGGTGTCTGTACTATAGACATCACCGCCTGTCTGCTCGGTGTATGGCATCAGGAGGGGTCTGTACTATAGACATCACCGCCTGTCTGCCCGGTGTACGCCAGTAAGAGGGTATGTACTATAGACATCACCGCCTGTCTGCCCGGTGTACGGCAGTAGGAGGGTCTGTACTATAGACATCACCGCCTGTCTGCCCGGTGTACGGCAGTAGGAGGGTCTGTACTATAGACATCACCGCCTGTCTGCCCGGTGTACGGCAGTAGGAGGGTCTGTACTATAGACATCACCGCCTGTCTGCCCGGTGTACGGCAGTAGGAGGGTATGTACAGTGTGTCACAGTGTGTATGTGTTGTTGTAGGTACTATGTGGGGATGTGCGGTGACGGGGCCAACGACTGCGGCGCCCTGAAGACCGCTCACACAGGCATCTCTCTCTCCGAGACCGAGGCGTCTGTCGCCTCCCCATTCACCTCCAAGACACCAAACATATCATGTGTCCCCACCGTCATCAGGTAGGTGGCTCCCCCTAGCGACAACATGTCATGTGTCCCCACCGTCATCAGGTAGGTGGCTCCCCCTAGCGACAACATGTCATGTGTCCCCACCGTCATCAGGTAGGTGGCTCCCCCTAGCGACAACATGTCATGTGTCCCCACCGTCATCAGGTAGGTGGCTCCCCCTAGCGACAACATGTCATGTGTCCCCACCGTCATCAGGTAGGTGGCTCCCCCTAGAGACAACATGTCATGTGTCCCCACTGTCATCAGGTAGGTGGCTCCCCCTAGCGACAACATGTCATGTGTCCCCACTGTCATCAGGTAGGTGGCTCCCCCTAGCGACAACATGTCATGTGTCCCCACCGTCATCAGGTAGGTGGCTCCCCCTAGCGACAACATGTCCTGTGTCCCCACCGTCATCAGGTAGGTGGCTCATCAGGTAACGATTATGATGAATCTGACACTAAGCCACCTCACTGTTAGCGTTGGGACCAGTTGTCTCTGTCACTCATTATCTCATCACGTGTCTTTCCAGGGAAGGTCGAGCCGCCCTTGTGACGTCATTCGGAGTGTTCAAATACATGGCAGCCTACAGTCTGACCCAGTTTGTGTCTGTCTGTATGCTCTACTGGGTGAGTACATGGCGACCTACAGTCTGACCCAGTTTGTGTCTGTCTGTATGCTCTACTGGGTGAGTACATAGCAGCCTACAGTCTGACCCAGTTTGTGTCTGTCTGTATGCTCTACTGGGTGAGTACATGGCGGCCTACAGTCTGACCCAGTTTGTGTCTGTCTGTATGCTCTACTGGGTGAATACATGGCGGCCTACAGTGTGACCCAGTTTGTGTCTGTCTGTATGCTCTACTGGGTGAATACATGGCGGCCTACAGTGTGACCCAGTCTGTGTCTGTCTGTATGCTCTACTGGGTGAGTACATGGCGGCCTACAGTCTGACCCAGTTTGTGTCTGTCTGTATGCTCTACTGGGTGAGTACATGTCGGCCTACAGTGTGACCTAGTTTGTGTCTGTCTGTATGGTCTACTGGGTGAGTACATGGCGGCCAACAGTGTGACCCAGTTTGTTCCTGTCTGGGTGAGTAACTCTCTGCCCTGGTGTTTGGGTCTCACTGAACGGGTCCAAGAAACCTTCTGGGTGAGATGAGTGATATGTGAGCCGTTCCTCCGGCCTCTTTACCTCGACGCGTCTTGATTTTTTTTGTCTGTAGTGGATATGCTTTTTATTTCTTTATCGGGTCGATATTTTATTTATAAGTAAATGTAAATATACTTTACAACAGTGGTAAGAATATGACAGAGGAAAGAAGTATCTGACTTGTTATTGGGTTCAAACAATTGAAAAGCTCGCATTTGTCTGGAGAGTGTTATGACCAACCAGTCTTTACCCAACGTTGAGCGTAATAACAAATGGTAAATGTCGTCTGTGTTTCAGATTGGCGCCAATTTAACGGACTTCATCTTCCTGTACGTCGACCTGTTTCTGATTACCACGCTGGGAGCCACCTGTAAGTACATGGGCCGTATTCATAATCCCCTCGTAAGTTACGCACAACTGGTGGCGCTCACGATTAAGAAATCCTCTTCAAGATAATTTTAGCATTTTTGCAATTCAGAATATCCATTCTTGGGTGACTGGTGAAGTATGTTGAACCCGATAATCGCCACAAATGTCTAGTGGCGATTGTGAATACGGCGTGGAGAGCCCTGTGGGTGCCTCTCGCCATACATAACATATCCCCGTGCGTAAGATATCACGTGATACTTGTACCAGTAACCGAGGGAGCACTTCACACCTTGCACTGGTCGTTGGCTGTGTGCGGCAGTCTGGCGGCCCGTGGTTGCCGCTCCCAGTCTCCCTGAGGGTCTGTTCTCTCCTTGCAATAGTCGTTGGCTGTGTGCGGCAGTCTGGCGGCCCGTGGTTGCCGCTCCCAGTCTCCCCGAGGGTCTGTTCTCTCCTTGCAATAGTCGTTGGCTGTGTGCGGCAGTCTGGCGGCCCGTGGTTGCCGCTCCCAGTCTCCCCGAGGGTCTGTTCTCTCCTTGCAATAGTCGTTGGCTGTGTGCGGCAGTCTGGCGGCCCGTGGTTGCCGCTCCCAGTCTCCCTGAGGGTCTGTTCTCTCCTTGCAATAGTCGTTGGCTGTGTGCGGCAGTCTGGCGGCCCGTGGTTGCCGCTCCCAGTCTCCCTGAGGGTCTGTTCACACCTTGCACTGGTCGTTGGCTGTGTGCGGCAGTCTGGCGGCCCGTGGTTGCCGCTCCCAGTCTCCCCGAGGGTCTGTTCTCTCCTTGCAATAGTCGTTGGCTGTGTGCGGCAGTCTGGCGGCCCGTGGTTGCCGCTCCCAGTCTCCCTGAGGGTCTGTTCTTTCCTTGCAATAGTCGTTGGCTGTGTGCGGCAGTCTGGCGGCCCGTGGTTGCCGCTCCCAGTCTCCCTGAGGGTCTGTTCTCACCTTGCAATAGTCGTTGGCTGTGTTCGGCAGTCTGGCGGCCCGTGGTTGCCGCTCCCAGTCTCCCTGAGGGTCTGTTCTCTCCTTGCAATAGTCGTTGGCTGTGTGCCGCAGTCTGGCGGCCCGTGGTTGCCGCTCCCAGTCTCCCCGAGGGTGTGTTCTCTCCTTGCAATAGTCGTTGGCTGTGTGCGGCAGTCTGGCGGCCCGTGGTTGCCGCTCCCAGTCTCCCCGAGGGTCTGTTCTCTCCTTGCAATAGTCGTTGGCTGTGTGCGGCAGTCTGGCGGCCCGTGGTTACCGCTCCCAGTCTCCCCGAGGGTGTGTTCTCTCCTTGCAATAGTCGTTGGCTGTGTGCGGCAGTCTGGCGGCCCGTGGTTGCCGCTCCCAGTCTCCCCGAGGGTCTGTTCTCTCCTTGCAATAGTCGTTGGCTGTGTGCGGCAGTCTGGCGGCCCGTGGTTGCCGCTCCCAGTCTCCCCGAGGGTGTGTTCTCTCCTTGCAATAGTCGTTGGCTGTGTGCGGCAGTCTGGCGGCCCGTGGTTGCCGCTCCCAGTCTCCCCGAGGGTCTGTTCTCTCCTTGCAATAGTCGTTGGCTGTGTGCGGCAGTCTGGCGGCCCGTGGTTGCCGCTCCCAGTCTCCCCGAGGGTGTGTTCTCTCCTTGCAATAGTCGTTGGCTGTGTTCGGCAGTCTGGCGGCCCGTGGTTGCCGCTCCCAGTCTCCCTGAGGGTCTGTTCTCTCCTTGCAATAGTCGTTGGCTGTGTTCGGCAGTCTGGCGGCCCGTGGTTGCCGCTCCCAGTCTCCCTGAGGGTTTGTTCTCACCTTGCAATAGTCGTTGGCTGTGTTCGGCAGTCTGGCGGCCCGTGGTTGCCGCTCCCAGTCTCCCTGAGGGTCTGTTCTCACCTTGCAATAGTCGTTGGCTGTGTTCGGCAGTCTGGCGGCCCGTGGTTGCCGCTCCCAGTCTCCCCGAGGGTGTGTTCTCTCCTTGCAATAGTCGTTGGCTGTGTTCGGCAGTCTGGCGGCCCGTGGTTGCCGCTCCCAGTCTCCCTGAGGGTCTGTTCTCACCTTGCAATAGTCGTTGGCTGTGTTCGGCAGTCTGGCGGCCCGTGGTTGCCGCTCCCAGTCTCCCTGAGGGTCTGTTCTTACCTTGCAATAGTCGTTGGCTGTGTTCGGCAGTCTGGCGGCCCGTGGTTGCCGCTCCCAGTCTCCCCGAGGGTCTGTTCTCTCCTTGCAATAGTCGTTGGCTGTGTTCGGCAGTCTGGCGGCCCGTGGTTGCCGCTCCCAGTCTCCCTGAGGGTCTGTTCTCTCCTTGCAATAGTCGTTGGCTGTGTTCGGCAGTCTGGCGGCCCGTGGTTGCCGCTCCCAGTCTCCCTGAGGGTCTGTTCTCACCTTGCAATAGTCGTTGGCTGTGTTCGGCAGTCTGGCGGCCCGTGGTTGCCGCTCCCAGTCTCCCTGAGGGTCTGTTCTCACCTTGCAATAGTCGTTGGCTGTGTTCGGCAGTCTGGCGGCCCGTGGTTGCCGCTCCCAGTCTCCCCGAGGGTGTGTTCTCTCCTTGCAATAGTCGTTGGCTGTGTTCGGCAGTCTGGCGGCCCGTGGTTGCCGCTCCCAGTCTCCCCGAGGGTGTGTTCTCTCCTTGCAATAGTCGTTGGCTGTGTTCGGCAGTCTGGCGGCCCGTGGTTGCCGCTCCCAGTCTCCCTGAGGGTCTGTTCTCTCCTTGCAATAGTCGTTGGCTGTGTTCGGCAGTCTGGCGGCCCGTGGTTGCCGCTCCCAGTCTCCCTGAGGGTCTGTTCTCACCTTGCAATAGTCGTTGGCTGTGTTCGGCAGTCTGGCGGCCCGTGGTTGCCGCTCCCAGTCTCCCTGAGGGTCTGTTCTCACCTTGCAATAGTCGTTGGCTGTGTTCGGCAGTCTGGCGGCCCGTGGTTGCCGCTCCCAGTCTCCCCGAGGGTCTGTTCTCTCCTTGCAATAGTCGTTGGCTGTGTTCGGCAGTCTGGCGGCCCGTGGTTGCCGCTCCCAGTCTCCCCGAGGGTCTGTTCTCTCCTTGCAATAGTCGTTGGCTGTGTTCGGCAGTCTGGCGGCCCGTGGTTGCCGCTCCCAGTCTCCCCGAGGGTGTGTTCTCACCTTGCAATAGTCGTTGGCTGTGTTCGGCAGTCTGGCGGCCCGTGGTTGCCGCTCCCAGTCTCCCTGAGGGTCTGTTCTCTCCTTGCAATAGTCGTTGGCTGTGTTCGGCAGTCTGGCGGCCCGTGGTTGCCGCTCCCAGTCTCCCTGAGGGTCTGTTCTCTCCTTGCAATAGTCGTTGGCTGTGTTCGGCAGTCTGGCGGCCCGTGGTTGCCGCTCCCAGTCTCCCTGAGGGTCTGTTCTCTCCTTGCAATAGTCGTTGGCTGTGTTCGGCAGTCTGGCGGCCCGTGGTTGCCGCTCCCAGTCTCCCCGAGGGTCTGTTCTCACCTTGCAATAGTCGTTGGCTGTGTTCGGCAGTCTGGCGGCCCGTGGTTGCCGCTCCCAGTCTCCCTGAGGGTCTGTTCTCACCTTGCAATAGTCGTTGGCTGTGTTCGGCAGTCTGGCGGCCCGTGGTTGCCGCTCCCAGTCTCCCCGAGGGTCTGTTCTCTCCTTGCAATAGTCGTTGGCTGTGTTCGGCAGTCTGGCGGCCCGTGGTTGCCGCTCCCAGTCTCCCCGAGGGTCTGTTCTCTCCTTGCAATAGTCGTTGGCTGTGTTCGGCAGTCTGGCGGCCCGTGGTTGCCGCTCCCAGTCTCCCCGAGGGTGTGTTCTCACCTTGCAATAGTCGTTGGCTGTGTTCGGCAGTCTGGCGGCCCGTGGTTGCCGCTCCCAGTCTCCCTGAGGGTCTGTTCTCTCCTTGCAATAGTCGTTGGCTGTGTGCGGCAGTCTGGCGGCCCGTGGTTGCCGCTCCCAGTCTCCCTGAGGGTCTGTTCTCTCCTTGCAATAGTCGTTGGCTGTGTTCGGCAGTCTGGCGGCCCGTGGTTGCCGCTCCCAGTCTCCCTGAGGGTCTGTTCTCTCCTTGCAATAGTCGTTGGCTGTGTTCGGCAGTCTGGCGGCCCGTGGTTGCCGCTCCCAGTCTCCCCGAGGGTGTGTTCTCACCTTGCAATAGTCGTTGGCTGTGTTCGGCAGTCTGGCGGCCCGTGGTTGCCGCTCCCAGTCTCCCTGAGGGTCTGTTCTCTCCTTGCAATAGTCGTTGGCTGTGTGCGGCAGTCTGGCGGCCCGTGGTTGCCGCTCCCAGTCTCCCTGAGGGTCTGTTCTCTCCTTGCAATAGTCGTTGGCTGTGTTCGGCAGTCTGGCGGCCCGTGGTTGCCGCTCCCAGTCTCCCTGAGGGTCTGTTCTCTCCTTGCAATAGTCGTTGGCTGTGTTCGGCAGTCTGGCGGCCCGTGGTTGCCGCTCCCAGTCTCCCTGAGGGTCTGTTCTCTCCTTGCAATAGTCGTTGGCTGTGTTCGGCAGTCTGGCGGCCCGTGGTTGCCGCTCCCAGTCTCCCCGAGGGTCTGTTCTCTCCTTGCAATAGTCGTTGGCTGTGTCCGGCAGTCTGGCGGCCCGTGGTTGCCGCTCCCAGTCTCCCCGAGGGTCTGTTCTCTCCTTGCAATAGTCGTTGGCTGTGTTCGGCAGTCTGGTGGCCCGTGGTTGCCGCTCCCAGTCTCCCCGAGGGTGTGTTCTCACCTTGCAATAGTCGTTGGCTGTGTTCGGCAGTCTGGCGGCCCGTGGTTGCCGCTCCCAGTCTCCCTGAGGGTCTGTTCTCTCCTTGCAATAGTCGTTGGCTGTGTTCGGCAGTCTGGCGGCCCGTGGTTGCCGCTCCCAGTCTCCCTGAGGGTCTGTTCTCTCCTTGCAATAGTCGTTGGCTGTGTTCGGCAGTCTGGCGGCCCGTGGTTGCCGCTCCCAGTCTCCCTGAGGGTCTGTTCTCTCCTTGCAATAGTCGTTGGCTGTGTGCGGCAGTCTGGCGGCCCGTGGTTGCCGCTCCCAGTCTCCCTGAGGGTCTGTTCTCACCTTGCAATAGTCGTTGGCTGTGTTCGGCAGTCTGGCGGCCCGTGGTTGCCGCTCCCAGTCTCCCTGAGGGTCTGTTCTCTCCTTGCAATGGTCGTTGGCTGTGTGCGGCAGTCTGGCGGCCCGTGGTTGCCGCTCCCAGTCTCCCTGAGGGTGTGTTCTCTCCTTGCAATAGTCGTTGGCTGTGTTCGGCAGTCTGGCGGCCCGTGGTTGCCGCTCCCAGTCTCCCCGAGGGTCTGTTCTCTCCTTGCAATAGTCGTTGGCTGTGTGCGGCAGTCTGGCGGCCCGTGGTTGCCGCTCCCAGTCTCCCTGAGGGTCTGTTCTCTCCTTGCAATAGTCGTTGGCTGTGTGCGGCAGTCTGGCGGCCCGTGGTTGCCGCTCCCAGTCTCCCTGAGGGTCTGTTCTCTCCTTGCAATAGTCGTTGGCTGTGTGCGGCAGTCTGGCGGCCCGTGGTTGCCGCTCCCAGTCTCCCCGAGGGTCTGTTCTCTCCTTGCAATAGTCGTTGGCTGTGTGCGGCAGTCTGGCGGCCCGTGGTTGCCGCTCCCAGTCTCCCTGAGGGTCTGTTCTCTCCTTGCAATAGTCGTTGGCTGTGTTCGGCAGTCTGGCGGCCCGTGGTTGCCGCTCCCAGTCTCCCTGAGGGTCTGTTCACACCTTGCAATAGTCGTTGGCTGTGTTCGGCAGTCCGGCGGCCCGTGGTTGCCGCTCCCAGTCTCCCCGAGGGTCTGTTCTCTCCTTGCAATAGTCGTTGGCTGTGTTCGGCAGTCTGGCGGCCCGTGGTTGCCGCTCCCAGTCTCCCTGAGGGTCTGTTCTCTCCTTGCAATAGTCGTTGGCTGTGTGCGGCAGTCTGGCGGCCCGTGGTTGCCGCTCCCAGTCTCCCCGAGGGTCTGTTCTCTCCTTGCAATAGTCGTTGGCTGTGTTCGGCAGTCTGGCGGCCCGTGGTTGCCGCTCCCAGTCTCCCCGAGGGTCTGTTCTCTCCTTGCAATAGTCGTTGGCTGGGTGCGGCAGTCTGGGGGCCCGTGGTTGCCGCTCCCAGTCTCCCTGAGGGTCTGTTCTCTCCTTGCAATAGTCGTTGGCTGTGTGCGGCAGTCTGGCGGCCCGTGGTTGCCGCTCCCAGTCTCCCTGAGGGTCTGTTCTCTCCTTGCAATAGTCGTTGGCTGTGTGCGGCAGTCTGGCGGCCCGTGGTTGCCGCTCCCAGTCTCCCTGAGGGTCTGTTCTCTCCTTGCAATAGTCGTTGGTTGTGTGCGGCAGTCTGGCGGCCCGTGGTTGCCGCTCCCAGTCTCCCTGAGGGTCTGTTCTCTCCTTGCAATAGTCGTTGGCTGTGTTCGGCAGTCTGGCGGCCCGTGGTTGCCGCTCCCAGTCTCCCCGAGGGTCTGTTCTCTCCTTGCAATAGTCGTTGGCTGTGTGCGGCAGTCTGGCGGCCCGTGGTTGCCGCTCCCAGTCTCCCTGAGGGTCTGTTCTCTCCTTGCAATAGTCGTTGGCTGTGTGCGGCAGTCTGGCGGCCCGTGGTTGCCGCTCCCAGTCTCCCCGAGGGTCTGTTCTCTCCTTGCAATAGTCGTTGGCTGTGTGCGGCAGTCTGGCGGCCCGTGGTTGCCGCTCCCAGTCTCCCTGAGGGTCTGTTCTCTCCTTGCAATAGTCGTTGGCTGTGTTCGGCAGTCTGGCGGCCCGTGGTTGCCGCTCCCAGTCTCCCCGAGGGTCTGTTCTCTCCTTGCAATAGTCGTTGGTTGTGTGCGGCAGTCTGGCGGCCCGTGGTTGCCGCTCCCAGTCTCCCTGAGGGTCTGTTCTCACCTTGCAATAGTCGTTGGCTGTGTTCGGCAGTCTGGCGGCCCGTGGTTGCCGCTCCCAGTCTCCCTGAGGGTCTGTTCTCTCCTTGCAATAGTCGTTGGCTGTGTGCCGCAGTCTGGCGGCCCGTGGTTGCCGCTCCCAGTCTCCCTGAGGGTGTGTTCTCTCCTTGCAATAGTCGTTGGCTGTGTTCGGCAGTCTGGCGGCCCGTGGTTGCCGCTCCCAGTCTCCCCGAGGGTCTGTTCTCTCCTTGCAATAGTCGTTGGCTGTGTGCGGCAGTCTGGCGGCCCGTGGTTGCCGCTCCCAGTCTCCCTGAGGGTCTGTTCTCTCCTTGCAATAGTCGTTGGCTGTGTGCGGCAGTCTGGCGGCCCGTGGTTGCCGCTCCCAGTCTCCCTGAGGGTCTGTTCTCTCCTTGCAATAGTCGTTGGCTGTGTGCGGCAGTCTGGCGGCCCGTGGTTGCCGCTCCCAGTCTCCCCGAGGGTCTGTTCTCTCCTTGCAATAGTCGTTGGCTGTGTGCGGCAGTCTGGCGGCCCGTGGTTGCCGCTCCCAGTCTCCCTGAGGGTCTGTTCTCTCCTTGCAATAGTCGTTGGCTGTGTTCGGCAGTCTGGCGGCCCGTGGTTGCCGCTCCCAGTCTCCCTGAGGGTCTGTTCACACCTTGCAATAGTCGTTGGCTGTGTTCGGCAGTCTGGCGGCCCGTGGTTGCCGCTCCCAGTCTCCCCGAGGGTCTGTTCTCTCCTTGCAATAGTCGTTGGCTGTGTTCGGCAGTCTGGCTGCCCGTGGTTGCCGCTCCCAGTCTCCCCGAGGGTCTGTTCTCTCCTTGCAATAGTCGTTGGCTGTGTGCGGCAGTCTGGGGGCCCGTGGTTGCCGCTCCCAGTCTCCCTGAGGGTCTGTTCTCTCCTTGCAATAGTCGTTGGCTGTGTGCGGCAGTCTGGCGGCCCGTGGTTGCCGCTCCCAGTCTCCCTGAGGGTCTGTTCTCTCCTTGCAATAGTCGTTGGCTGTGTGCGGCAGTCTGGCGGCCCGTGGTTGCCGCTCCCAGTCTCCCTGAGGGTCTGTTCTCTCCTTGCAATAGTCGTTGGTTGTGTGCGGCAGTCTGGCGGCCCGTGGTTGCCGCTCCCAGTCTCCCTGAGGGTCTGTTCTCTCCTTGCAATAGTCGTTGGCTGTGTGCGGCAGTCTGGCGGCCCGTGGTTGCCGCTCCCAGTCTCCCCGAGGGTCTGTTCTCTCCTTGCAATAGTCGTTGGCTGTGTTCGGCAGTCTGGCGGCCCGTGGTTGCCGCTCCCAGTCTCCCTGAGGGTCTGTTCTCTCCTTGCAATAGTCGTTGGCTGTGTGCGGCAGTCTGGCGGCCCGTGGTTGCCGCTCCCAGTCTCCCCGAGGGTCTGTTCTCTCCTTGCAATAGTCGTTGGCTGTGTGCGGCAGTCTGGCGGCCCGTGGTTGCCGCTCCCAGTCTCCCCGAGGGTCTGTTCTCTCCTTGCAATAGTCGTTGGCTGTGTGCGGCAGTCTGGCGGCCCGTGGTTGCCGCTCCCAGTCTCCCTGAGGGTCTGTTCTCTCCTTGCAATAGTCGTTGGCTGTGTGCGGCAGTCTGGCGGCCCGTGGTTGCCGCTCCCAGTCTCCCTGAGGGTCTGTTCTCTCCTTGCAATAGTCGTTGGCTGTGTGCGGCAGTCTGGCGGCCCGTGGTTGCCGCTCCCAGTCTCCCTGAGGGTCTGTTCTCTCCTTGCAATAGTCGTTGGCTGTGTGCGGCAGTCTGGCGGCCCGTGGTTGCCGCTCCCAGTCTCCCCGAGGGTCTGTTCTCTCCTTGCAATAGTCGTTGGCTGTGTGCGGCAGTCTGGCGGCCCGTGGTTGCCGCTCCCAGTCTCTCTGAGGGTCTGTTCTCTCCTTGCAATAGTCGTTGGCTGTGTGCGGCAGTCTGGCGGCCCGTGGTTGCCGCTCCCAGTCTCCCTGAGGGTCTGTTCTCTCCTTGCAATAGTCGTTTGACTGTGTGCGGCAGTCTGGCGGCCCGTGGTTGCCGCTCCCAGTCTCCCTGAGGGTCTGTTCTCTCCTTGCAATAGTCGTTGGCTGTGTGCGGCAGTCTGGCGGCCCGTGGTTGCCGCTCCCAGTCTCCCCGAGGGTCTGTTCTCTTCTTGCAATGGTCGTTGGCTGTGTGCGGCAGTCTGGCGGCCCGTGGTTGCCGCTCCCAGTCTCCCTGAGGGTCTGTTCTCTCCTTGCAATAGTCGTTGGCTATGTGCGGCAGTCTGGCGGCCCGTGGTTGCCGCTCCCAGTCTCCCTGAGGGTCTGTTCTCTCCTTGCAATAGTCGTTGGCTGTGTGCGGCAGTCTGGCGGCCCGTGGTTGCCGCTCCCAGTCTCCCTGAGGGTCTGTTCTCTCCTTGCAATAGTCGTTGGCTGTGTGCGGCAGTCTGGCGGCCCGTGGTTGCCGCTCCCAGTCTCCCTGAGGGTCTGTTCTCTCCTTGCAATAGTCGTTGGCTGTGTGCGGCAGTCTGGCGGCCCGTGGTTGCCGCTCCCAGTCTCCCTGAGGGTCTGTTCACACCTGGCAATAGTCGTTGGCTGTGTTCGGCAGTCTGGCGGCCCGTGGTTGCCGCTCCCAGTCTCCCTGAGGGTCTGTTCTCTTCTTGCAAAAGTCGTTGGCTGTGTGCGGCAGTCTGGCGGCCCGTGGTTGCCGCTCCCAGTCTCCCTGAGGGTCTGTTCTCTCGTTGCAATAGTCGTTGGCTGTGTGCGGCAGTCTGGCGGCCCGTGGTTGCCGCTCCCAGTCTCCCTGAGGGTCTGTTCTTTCCTTGCAATAGTCATTGGCTGTGTGCGGCAGTCTGGCGGCCCGTGGTTGCCGCTCCCAGTCTCCCTGAGGGTCTGCTCTCACCTTGCAATAGTCGTTGGCTGTGTTCGGCAGTCTGGCGGCCCGTGGTTGCCGCTCCCAGTCTCCCTGAGGGTTTGTTCTCTCCTTGCAATAGTCGTTGGCTGTGTGCCGCAGTCTGGCGGCCCGTGGTTGCCGCTCCCAGTCTCCCTGAGGGTCTGTTCTTTCCTTGCAATAGTCGTTGGCTGTGTGCGGCAGTCTGGCGGCCCGTGGTTGCCGCTCCCAGTCTCCCTGAGGGTCTGCTCTCACCTTGCAATAGTCGTTGGCTGTGTTCGGCAGTCTGGCGGCCCGTGGTTGCCGCTCCCAGTCTCCCTGAGGGTCTGTTCTCTCCTTGCAATAGTCGTTGGCTGTGTGCCGCAGTCTGGCGGCCCGTGGTTGCCGCTCCCAGTCTCCCCGAGGGTCTGTTCTCTCCTTGCAATAGTCGTTGGCTGTGTGCGGCAGTCTGGCGGCCCGTGGTTGCCGCTCCCAGTCTCCCTGAGGGTCTGTTCTCTCCTTGCAATAGTCGTTGGCTGTGTGCGGCAGTCTGGCGGCCCGTGGTTGCCGCTCCCAGTCTCCCTGAGGGTCTGTTCTCTCCTTGCAATAGTCGTTGGCTGTGTGCGGCAGTCTGGCGGCCCGTGGTTGCCGCTCCCAGTCTCCCCGAGGGTCTGTTCTCTTCTTGCAATGGTCGTTGGCTGTGTGCGGCAGTCTGGCGGCCCGTGGTTGCCGCTCCCAGTCTCCCTGAGGGTCTGTTCTCTCCTTGCAATAGTCGTTGGCTGTGTGCGGCAGTCTGGCGGCCCGTGGTTGCCGCTCCCAGTCTCCCCGAGGGTCTGTTCTCTTCTTGCAATGGTCGTTGGCTGTGTGCGGCAGTCTGGCGGCCCGTGGTTGCCGCTCCCAGTCTCCCTGAGGGTCTGTTCTCTCCTTGCAATAGTCGTTGGCTATGTGCGGCAGTCTGGCGGCCCGTGGTTGCCGCTCCCAGTCTCCCTGAGGGTCTGTTCTCTCCTTGCAATAGTCGTTGGCTGTGTGCGGCAGTCTGGCGGCCCGTGGTTGCCGCTCCCAGTCTCCCTGAGGGTCTGTTCTCTCCTTGCAATAGTCGTTGGCTGTGTGCGGCAGTCTGGCGGCCCGTGGTTGCCGCTCCCAGTCTCCCTGAGGGTCTGTTCTCTCCTTGCAATAGTCGTTGGCTGTGTGCGGCAGTCTGGCGGCCCGTGGTTGCCGCTCCCAGTCTCCCTGAGGGTCTGTTCACACCTGGCAATAGTCGTTGGCTGTGTTCGGCAGTCTGGCGGCCCGTGGTTGCCGCTCCCAGTCTCCCTGAGGGTCTGTTCTCTTCTTGCAAAAGTCGTTGGCTGTGTGCGGCAGTCTGGCGGCCCGTGGTTGCCGCTCCCAGTCTCCCTGAGGGTCTGTTCTCTCCTTGCAATAGTCGTTGGCTGTGTGCGGCAGTCTGGCGGCCCGTGGTTGCCGCTCCCAGTCTCCCTGAGGGTCTGTTCTTTCCTTGCAATAGTCGTTGGCTGTGTGCGGCAGTCTGGCGGCCCGTGGTTGCCGCTCCCAGTCTCCCTGAGGGTCTGCTCTCACCTTGCAATAGTCGTTGGCTGTGTTCGGCAGTCTGGCGGCCCGTGGTTGCCGCTCCCAGTCTCCCTGAGGGTTTGTTCTCTCCTTGCAATAGTCGTTGGCTGTGTGCCGCAGTCTGGCGGCCCGTGGTTGCCGCTCCCAGTCTCCCTGAGGGTCTGTTCTTTCCTTGCAATAGTCGTTGGCTGTGTGCGGCAGTCTGGCGGCCCGTGGTTGCCGCTCCCAGTCTCCCTGAGGGTCTGCTCTCACCTTGCAATAGTCGTTGGCTGTGTTCGGCAGTCTGGCGGCCCGTGGTTGCCGCTCCCAGTCTCCCTGAGGGTCTGTTCTCTCCTTGCAATAGTCGTTGGCTGTGTGCCGCAGTCTGGCGGCCCGTGGTTGCCGCTCCCAGTCTCCCCGAGGGTCTGTTCTCTCCTTGCAATAGTCGTTGGCTGTGTGCGGCAGTCTGGCGGCCCGTGGTTGCCGCTCCCAGTCTCCCTGAGGGTCTGTTCTCTCCTTGCAATAGTCGTTGGCTGTGTGCGGCAGTCTGGCGGCCCGTGGTTGCCGCTCCCAGTCTCCCTGAGGGTCTGTTCTCTCCTTGCAATAGTCGTTGGCTGTGTGCGGCAGTCTGGCGGCCCGTGGTTGCCGCTCCCAGTCTCCCCGAGGGTCTGTTCTCTTCTTGCAATGGTCGTTGGCTGTGTGCGGCAGTCTGGCGGCCCGTGGTTGCCGCTCCCAGTCTCCCTGAGGGTCTGTTCTCTCCTTGCAATAGTCGTTGGCTATGTGCGGGAGTCTGGCGGCCCGTGGTTGCCGCTCCCAGTCTCCCTGAGGGTCTGTTCTCTCCTTGCAATAGTCGTTGGCTGTGTGCGGCAGTCTGGCGGCCCGTGGTTGCCGCTCCCAGTCTCCCTGAGGGTCTGTTCTCTCCTTGCAATAGTCGTTGGCTGTGTGCGGCAGTCTGGCGGCCCGTGGTTGCCGCTCCCAGTCTCCCTGAAGGTCTGTTCTCTCCTTGCAATAGTCGTTGGCTGTGTGCGGCAGTCTGGCGGCCCGTGGTTGCCGCTCCCAGTCTCCCTGAGGGTCTGTTCACACCTGGCAATAGTCGTTGGCTGTGTTCGGCAGTCTGGCGGCCCGTGGTTGCCGCTCCCAGTCTCCCTGAGGGTCTGTTCTCTTCTTGCAAAAGTCGTTGGCTGTGTGCGGCAGTCTGGCGGCCCGTGGTTGCCGCTCCCAGTCTCCCTGAGGGTCTGTTCTTTCCTTGCAATAGTCGTTGGCTGTGTGCGGCAGTCTGGCGGCCCGTGGTTGCCGCTCCCAGTCTCCCTGAGGGTCTGTTCTCTCCTTGCAATAGTCGTTGGCTGTGTGCGGCAGTCTGGCGGCCCGTGGTTGCCGCTCCCAGTCTCCCTGAGGGTCTGTTCTCTCCTTGCAATAGTCGTTGGCTGTGTGCGGCAGTCTGGTGGCCCGTGGTTGCCGCTCCCAGTCTCCCTGAGGGTCTGTTCTCTCCTTGCAATAGTCTTTGGCTGTGTGCGGCAGTCTGGCGGCCCGTGGTTGCCGCTCCCAGTCTCCCTGAGGGTCTGTTCTCTCCTTGCAATAGTCGTTGGCTGTGTGCGGCAGTCTGGCGGCCCGTGGTTGCCGCTCCCAGTCTCCCCGAGGGTCTGTTCTCTTCTTGCAATGGTCGTTGGCTGTGTGCGGCAGTCTGGCGGCCCGTGGTTGCCGCTCCCAGTCTCCCTGAGGGTCTGTTCTCTCCTTGCAATAATCGTTGGCTATGTGCGGCAGTCTGGCGGCCCGTGGTTGCCGCTCCCAGTCTCCCTGAGGATCTGTTCACACCTTGCAATAGTCGTTGGCTGTGTGCGGCAGTCTGGCGGCCCGTGGTTGCCGCTCCCAGTCTCCCTGAGGGTCTGTTCTCTCCTTGCAATAGTCGTTGGCTGTGTGCGGCAGTCTGGCGGCCCGTGGTTGCCGCTCCCAGTCTCCCCGAGGGTCTGTTCTCTCCTTGCAATAGTCGTTGGCTGTGTGCGGCAGTCTGGCGGCCCGTGGTTGCCGCTCCCAGTCTCCCTGAGGGTCTGTTCTCTCCTTGCAATAGTCGTTGGCTGTGTGCGGCAGTCTGGCGGCCCGTGGTTGCCGCTCCCAGTCTCCCTGAGGGTCTGTTCTCACCTTGCAATAGTCGTTGGCTGTGTTCGGCAGTCTGGCGGCCCGTGGTTGCCGCTCCCAGTCTCCCCGAGGGTCTGTTCTCTTCTTGCAAAAGTCGTTGGCTGTGTGCGGCAGTCTGGCGGCCCGTGGTTGCCGCTCCCAGTCTCCCTGAGGGTCTGTTCACACCTTGCAATAGTCGTTGGCTGTGTGCGGCAGTCTGGCGGCCCGTGGTTGCCGCTCCCAGTCTCCCTGAGGGTCTGTTCACACCTTGCAATAGTCGTTGGCTGTGTGCGGCAGTCTGGCGGCCCGTGGTTGCCGCTCCCAGTCTCCCTGAGGGTCTGTTCTCTCCTTGCAATAGTCGTTGGCTATGTGCGGCAGTCTGGCGGCCCGTGGTTGCCGCTCCCAGTCTCCCTGAGGGTCTGTTCACATCTTGCAATAGTCGTTGGCTGTGTGCGGCGGTCTGGCGGCCCGTGGTTGCCGCTCCTAGTCTCCCTGAGGGTCTGTTCACACCTTGCAATAGTCGTTGGCTGTGTGCGGCAGTCTGGCGGCCCGTGGTTGCCGCTCCCAGTCTCCCTGAGGGTCTGTTCTCTCCTTGCAATAGTCGTTGGCTATGTGCGGCAGTCTGGCGGCCCGTGGTTGCCGCTCCCAGTCTCCCTGAGGGTCTGTTCTCTCCTTGCAATAGTCGTTGGCTGTGTGCGGCAGTCTGGCGGCCCGTGGTTGCCGCTCCCAGTCTCCCTGAGGGTCTGTTCACACCTTGCAATAGTCGTTGGCTGTGTTCGGCAGTCTGGCGGCCCGTGGTTGCCGCTCCCAGTCTCCCTGAGGGTCTTTTCTCTCCTTGCAATAGTCGTTGGCTGTGTGCGGCAGTCTGGCGGCCCGTGGTTGCCGCTCCCAGTCTCCCTGAGGGTCTGTTCTCTCCTTGCAATAGTCGTTGGCTGTGTGCGGCAGTCTGGCGGCCCGTGGTTGCCGCTCCCAGTCTCCCTGAGGGTCTGTTCTCTCCTTGCAATAGTCGTTGGCTGTGTGCGGCAGTCTGGCGGCCCGTGGTTGCCGCTCCCAGTCTCCCCGAGGGTCTGTTCTCTCCTTGCAATAGTCGTTGGCTGTGTGCGGCAGTCTGGCGGCCCGTGGTTGCCGCTCCCAGTCTCCCTGAGGGTCTGTTCTCTCCTTGCAATAGTCGTTGGCTGTGTGCGGCAGTCTGGCGGCCCGTGGTTGCCGCTCCCAGTCTCCCTGAGGGTCTGTTCTCTCCTTGCAATAGCCGTTGGCTGTGTGCGGCAGTCTGGCGGCCCGTGGTTGCCGGTCCCAGTCTCCCTGAGGGTCTGTTCTCTCCTTGCAATAGTCGTTGGCTGTGTGCGGCAGTCTGGCGGCCCGTGGTTGCCGCTCCCAGTCTCCCTGAGGGTCTGTTCTCTCCTTGCAATAGTCGTTGGCTGTGTGCGGCAGTCTGGCGGCCCGTGGTTGCCGCTCCCAGTCTCCCTGAGGGTCTGTTCTCTCCTTGCAATAGTCGTTGGCTGTGTGCGGCAGTCTGGCGGCCCGTGGTTGCCGCTCCCAGTCTCCCTGAGGGTCTGTTCTCTCCTTGCAATAGCCGTTGGCTGTGTGCGGCAGTCTGGCGGCCCGTGGTTGCCGGTCCCAGTCTCCCTGAGGGTCTGTTCTCTCCTTGCAATAGTCGTTGGCTGTGTGCGGCAGTCTGGCGGCCCGTGGTTGCCGCTCCCAGTCTCCCTGAGGGTCTGTTCTCTCCTTGCAATAGTCGTTGGCTGTGTGCGGCAGTCTGGCGGCCCGTGGTTGCCGCTCCCAGTCTCCCTGAGGGTCTGTTCTCTCCTTGCAATAGTCGTTGGCTGTGTGCGGCAGTCTGGCGGCCCGTGGTTGCCGCTCCCAGTCTCCCTGAGGGTCTGTTCTCTCCTTGCAATAGTCGTTGGCTGTGTGCGGCAGTCTGGCGGCCCGTGGTTGCCGCTCCCAGTTTCCCTGAGGGTCTGTTCTCTCCTTGCAATAGTCGTTGGCTGTGTTCGGCAGTCTGGCGGCCCGTGGTTGCCGCTCCCAGTCTCCCCGAGGGTCTGTTCACACCTTGCAATAGTCGTTGGTTGTGTGCGGCAGTCTGGCGGCCCGTGGTTGCCGCTCCCAGTCTCCCTGAGGGTCTGTTCTCTCCTTGCAATAGTCGTTGGCGGTGTGCGGCAGTCTGGCGGCCCGTGGTTGCCGCTCCCAGTCTCCCCGAGGGTCTGTTCTATCCTTGCAATAGTCGTTGGCTGTTGTGCGGCAGTCTGGCGGCCCGTGGTTGCCGCTCCCAGTCTCCCCGAGGGTCTGTTCACACCTTGCAATAGTCGTTGGTTGTGTGCGGCAGTCTGGCGGCCCGTGGTTGCCGCTCCCAGTCTCCCTGAGGGTCTGTTCTCTCCTTGCAATAGTCGTTGGCTGTGTTCGGCAGTCTGGCGGCCCGTGGTTGCCGCTCCCAGTCTCCCTGAGGGTCTGTTCACACCTTGCAATAGTCGTTGGCTGTGTGCGGCAGTCTGGCGGCCCGTGGTTGCCGCTCCCAGTCTCCCTGAGGGTCTGTTCTCTCCTTGCAATAGTCGTTGGCTGTGTGCGGCAGTCTGGCGGCCCGTGGTTGCCGCTCCCAGTCTCCCTGAGGGTCTGTTCTCTCCTTGCAATAGTCGTTGGCTGTGTGCGGCAGTCTGGCGGCCCGTGGTTGCCGCTCCCAGTCTCCCCGAGGGTCTGTTCACACCTTGCAATAGTCGTTGGCTGTGTGCGGCAGTCTGGCGGCCCGTGGTTGCCGCTCCCAGTCTCCCCGAGGGTCTGTTCACACCTTGCAATAGTCGTTGGCTGTGTGCGGCAGTCTGGCGGCCCGTGGTTGCCGCTCCCAGTCTCCCTGAGGGTCTGTTCTCTCCTTGCAATAGTCGTTGGCTGTGTGCGGCAGTCTGGCGGCCCGTGGTTGCCGCTCCCAGTCTCCCCGAGGGTCTGTTCTCTCCTTGCAATAGTCGTTGGCTGTGTGCGGCAGTCTGGCGGCCCGTGGTTGCCGCTCCCAGTCTCCCCGAGGGTCTGTTCACACCTTGCAATAGTCGTTGGCTGTGTGCGGCAGTCTGGCGGCCCGTGGTTGCCGCTCCCAGTCTCCCCGAGGGTCTGTTCACACCTTGCAATAGTCGTTGGCTGTGTGCGGCAGTCTGGCGGCCCGTGGTTGCCGCTCCCAGTCTCCCCGAGGGTCTGTTCTCTCCTTGCAATAGTCGTTGGCTGTGTGCGGCAGTCTGGCGGCCCGTGGTTGCCGCTCCCAGTCTCCCCGAGGGTCTGTTCTCTCTATGCAATAGTCGTTGGCTGTGTGCGGCAGTCTGGCGGCCCGTGGTTGCCGCTCCCAGTCTCCCTGAGGGTCTGCTCTCACCTTGCAATAGTCGTTGGCTGTGTTCGGCAGTCTGGCGGCCCGTGGTTGCCGCTCCCAGTCTCCCTGAGGGTTTGTTCTCTCCTTGCAATAGTCGTTGGCTGTGTGCCGCAGTCTGGCGGCCCGTGGTTGCCGCTCCCAGTCTCCCTGAGGGTCTGTTCTTTCCTTGCAATAGTCGTTGGCTGTGTGCGGCAGTCTGGCGGCCCGTGGTTGCCGCTCCCAGTCTCCCTGAGGGTCTGCTCTCACCTTGCAATAGTCGTTGGCTGTGTTCGGCAGTCTGGCGGCCCGTGGTTGCCGCTCCCAGTCTCCCTGAGGGTCTGTTCTCTCCTTGCAATAGTCGTTGGCTGTGTGCCGCAGTCTGGCGGCCCGTGGTTGCCGCTCCCAGTCTCCCCGAGGGTCTGTTCTCTCCTTGCAATAGTCGTTGGCTGTGTGCGGCAGTCTGGCGGCCCGTGGTTGCCGCTCCCAGTCTCCCTGAGGGTCTGTTCTCTCCTTGCAATAGTCGTTGGCTGTGTGCGGCAGTCTGGCGGCCCGTGGTTGCCGCTCCCAGTCTCCCTGAGGGTCTGTTCTCTCCTTGCAATAGTCGTTGGCTGTGTGCGGCAGTCTGGCGGCCCGTGGTTGCCGCTCCCAGTCTCCCCGAGGGTCTGTTCTCTTCTTGCAATGGTCGTTGGCTGTGTGCGGCAGTCTGGCGGCCCGTGGTTGCCGCTCCCAGTCTCCCTGAGGGTCTGTTCTCTCCTTGCAATAGTCGTTGGCTGTGTGCGGCAGTCTGGCGGCCCGTGGTTGCCGCTCCCAGTCTCCCCGAGGGTCTGTTCTCTTCTTGCAATGGTCGTTGGCTGTGTGCGGCAGTCTGGCGGCCCGTGGTTGCCGCTCCCAGTCTCCCTGAGGGTCTGTTCTCTCCTTGCAATAGTCGTTGGCTATGTGCGGCAGTCTGGCGGCCCGTGGTTGCCGCTCCCAGTCTCCCTGAGGGTCTGTTCTCTCCTTGCAATAGTCGTTGGCTGTGTGCGGCAGTCTGGCGGCCCGTGGTTGCCGCTCCCAGTCTCCCTGAGGGTCTGTTCTCTCCTTGCAATAGTCGTTGGCTGTGTGCGGCAGTCTGGCGGCCCGTGGTTGCCGCTCCCAGTCTCCCTGAGGGTCTGTTCTCTCCTTGCAATAGTCGTTGGCTGTGTGCGGCAGTCTGGCGGCCCGTGGTTGCCGCTCCCAGTCTCCCTGAGGGTCTGTTCACACCTGGCAATAGTCGTTGGCTGTGTTCGGCAGTCTGGCGGCCCGTGGTTGCCGCTCCCAGTCTCCCTGAGGGTCTGTTCTCTTCTTGCAAAAGTCGTTGGCTGTGTGCGGCAGTCTGGCGGCCCGTGGTTGCCGCTCCCAGTCTCCCTGAGGGTCTGTTCTCTCCTTGCAATAGTCGTTGGCTGTGTGCGGCAGTCTGGCGGCCCGTGGTTGCCGCTCCCAGTCTCCCTGAGGGTCTGTTCTTTCCTTGCAATAGTCGTTGGCTGTGTGCGGCAGTCTGGCGGCCCGTGGTTGCCGCTCCCAGTCTCCCTGAGGGTCTGCTCTCACCTTGCAATAGTCGTTGGCTGTGTTCGGCAGTCTGGCGGCCCGTGGTTGCCGCTCCCAGTCTCCCTGAGGGTTTGTTCTCTCCTTGCAATAGTCGTTGGCTGTGTGCCGCAGTCTGGCGGCCCGTGGTTGCCGCTCCCAGTCTCCCTGAGGGTCTGTTCTTTCCTTGCAATAGTCGTTGGCTGTGTGCGGCAGTCTGGCGGCCCGTGGTTGCCGCTCCCAGTCTCCCTGAGGGTCTGCTCTCACCTTGCAATAGTCGTTGGCTGTGTTCGGCAGTCTGGCGGCCCGTGGTTGCCGCTCCCAGTCTCCCTGAGGGTCTGTTCTCTCCTTGCAATAGTCGTTGGCTGTGTGCCGCAGTCTGGCGGCCCGTGGTTGCCGCTCCCAGTCTCCCCGAGGGTCTGTTCTCTCCTTGCAATAGTCGTTGGCTGTGTGCGGCAGTCTGGCGGCCCGTGGTTGCCGCTCCCAGTCTCCCTGAGGGTCTGTTCTCTCCTTGCAATAGTCGTTGGCTGTGTGCGGCAGTCTGGCGGCCCGTGGTTGCCGCTCCCAGTCTCCCTGAGGGTCTGTTCTCTCCTTGCAATAGTCGTTGGCTGTGTGCGGCAGTCTGGCGGCCCGTGGTTGCCGCTCCCAGTCTCCCCGAGGGTCTGTTCTCTTCTTGCAATGGTCGTTGGCTGTGTGCGGCAGTCTGGCGGCCCGTGGTTGCCGCTCCCAGTCTCCCTGAGGGTCTGTTCTCTCCTTGCAATAGTCGTTGGCTATGTGCGGGAGTCTGGCGGCCCGTGGTTGCCGCTCCCAGTCTCCCTGAGGGTCTGTTCTCTCCTTGCAATAGTCGTTGGCTGTGTGCGGCAGTCTGGCGGCCCGTGGTTGCCGCTCCCAGTCTCCCTGAGGGTCTGTTCTCTCCTTGCAATAGTCGTTGGCTGTGTGCGGCAGTCTGGCGGCCCGTGGTTGCCGCTCCCAGTCTCCCTGAAGGTCTGTTCTCTCCTTGCAATAGTCGTTGGCTGTGTGCGGCAGTCTGGCGGCCCGTGGTTGCCGCTCCCAGTCTCCCTGAGGGTCTGTTCACACCTGGCAATAGTCGTTGGCTGTGTTCGGCAGTCTGGCGGCCCGTGGTTGCCGCTCCCAGTCTCCCTGAGGGTCTGTTCTCTTCTTGCAAAAGTCGTTGGCTGTGTGCGGCAGTCTGGCGGCCCGTGGTTGCCGCTCCCAGTCTCCCTGAGGGTCTGTTCTTTCCTTGCAATAGTCGTTGGCTGTGTGCGGCAGTCTGGCGGCCCGTGGTTGCCGCTCCCAGTCTCCCTGAGGGTCTGTTCTCTCCTTGCAATAGTCGTTGGCTGTGTGCGGCAGTCTGGCGGCCCGTGGTTGCCGCTCCCAGTCTCCCTGAGGGTCTGTTCTCTCCTTGCAATAGTCGTTGGCTGTGTGCGGCAGTCTGGTGGCCCGTGGTTGCCGCTCCCAGTCTCCCTGAGGGTCTGTTCTCTCCTTGCAATAGTCTTTGGCTGTGTGCGGCAGTCTGGCGGCCCGTGGTTGCCGCTCCCAGTCTCCCTGAGGGTCTGTTCTCTCCTTGCAATAGTCGTTGGCTGTGTGCGGCAGTCTGGCGGCCCGTGGTTGCCGCTCCCAGTCTCCCCGAGGGTCTGTTCTCTTCTTGCAATGGTCGTTGGCTGTGTGCGGCAGTCTGGCGGCCCGTGGTTGCCGCTCCCAGTCTCCCTGAGGGTCTGTTCTCTCCTTGCAATAATCGTTGGCTATGTGCGGCAGTCTGGCGGCCCGTGGTTGCCGCTCCCAGTCTCCCTGAGGATCTGTTCACACCTTGCAATAGTCGTTGGCTGTGTGCGGCAGTCTGGCGGCCCGTGGTTGCCGCTCCCAGTCTCCCTGAGGGTCTGTTCTCTCCTTGCAATAGTCGTTGGCTGTGTGCGGCAGTCTGGCGGCCCGTGGTTGCCGCTCCCAGTCTCCCCGAGGGTCTGTTCTCTCCTTGCAATAGTCGTTGGCTGTGTGCGGCAGTCTGGCGGCCCGTGGTTGCCGCTCCCAGTCTCCCTGAGGGTCTGTTCTCTCCTTGCAATAGTCGTTGGCTGTGTGCGGCAGTCTGGCGGCCCGTGGTTGCCGCTCCCAGTCTCCCTGAGGGTCTGTTCTCACCTTGCAATAGTCGTTGGCTGTGTTCGGCAGTCTGGCGGCCCGTGGTTGCCGCTCCCAGTCTCCCCGAGGGTCTGTTCTCTTCTTGCAAAAGTCGTTGGCTGTGTGCGGCAGTCTGGCGGCCCGTGGTTGCCGCTCCCAGTCTCCCTGAGGGTCTGTTCACACCTTGCAATAGTCGTTGGCTGTGTGCGGCAGTCTGGCGGCCCGTGGTTGCCGCTCCCAGTCTCCCTGAGGGTCTGTTCACACCTTGCAATAGTCGTTGGCTGTGTGCGGCAGTCTGGCGGCCCGTGGTTGCCGCTCCCAGTCTCCCTGAGGGTCTGTTCTCTCCTTGCAATAGTCGTTGGCTATGTGCGGCAGTCTGGCGGCCCGTGGTTGCCGCTCCCAGTCTCCCTGAGGGTCTGTTCACATCTTGCAATAGTCGTTGGCTGTGTGCGGCGGTCTGGCGGCCCGTGGTTGCCGCTCCTAGTCTCCCTGAGGGTCTGTTCACACCTTGCAATAGTCGTTGGCTGTGTGCGGCAGTCTGGCGGCCCGTGGTTGCCGCTCCCAGTCTCCCTGAGGGTCTGTTCTCTCCTTGCAATAGTCGTTGGCTATGTGCGGCAGTCTGGCGGCCCGTGGTTGCCGCTCCCAGTCTCCCTGAGGGTCTGTTCTCTCCTTGCAATAGTCGTTGGCTGTGTGCGGCAGTCTGGCGGCCCGTGGTTGCCGCTCCCAGTCTCCCTGAGGGTCTGTTCACACCTTGCAATAGTCGTTGGCTGTGTTCGGCAGTCTGGCGGCCCGTGGTTGCCGCTCCCAGTCTCCCTGAGGGTCTTTTCTCTCCTTGCAATAGTCGTTGGCTGTGTGCGGCAGTCTGGCGGCCCGTGGTTGCCGCTCCCAGTCTCCCTGAGGGTCTGTTCTCTCCTTGCAATAGTCGTTGGCTGTGTGCGGCAGTCTGGCGGCCCGTGGTTGCCGCTCCCAGTCTCCCTGAGGGTCTGTTCTCTCCTTGCAATAGTCGTTGGCTGTGTGCGGCAGTCTGGCGGCCCGTGGTTGCCGCTCCCAGTCTCCCCGAGGGTCTGTTCTCTCCTTGCAATAGTCGTTGGCTGTGTGCGGCAGTCTGGCGGCCCGTGGTTGCCGCTCCCAGTCTCCCTGAGGGTCTGTTCTCTCCTTGCAATAGTCGTTGGCTGTGTGCGGCAGTCTGGCGGCCCGTGGTTGCCGCTCCCAGTCTCCCTGAGGGTCTGTTCTCTCCTTGCAATAGCCGTTGGCTGTGTGCGGCAGTCTGGCGGCCCGTGGTTGCCGGTCCCAGTCTCCCTGAGGGTCTGTTCTCTCCTTGCAATAGTCGTTGGCTGTGTGCGGCAGTCTGGCGGCCCGTGGTTGCCGCTCCCAGTCTCCCTGAGGGTCTGTTCTCTCCTTGCAATAGTCGTTGGCTGTGTGCGGCAGTCTGGCGGCCCGTGGTTGCCGCTCCCAGTCTCCCTGAGGGTCTGTTCTCTCCTTGCAATAGTCGTTGGCTGTGTGCGGCAGTCTGGCGGCCCGTGGTTGCCGCTCCCAGTCTCCCTGAGGGTCTGTTCTCTCCTTGCAATAGCCGTTGGCTGTGTGCGGCAGTCTGGCGGCCCGTGGTTGCCGGTCCCAGTCTCCCTGAGGGTCTGTTCTCTCCTTGCAATAGTCGTTGGCTGTGTGCGGCAGTCTGGCGGCCCGTGGTTGCCGCTCCCAGTCTCCCTGAGGGTCTGTTCTCTCCTTGCAATAGTCGTTGGCTGTGTGCGGCAGTCTGGCGGCCCGTGGTTGCCGCTCCCAGTCTCCCTGAGGGTCTGTTCTCTCCTTGCAATAGTCGTTGGCTGTGTGCGGCAGTCTGGCGGCCCGTGGTTGCCGCTCCCAGTCTCCCTGAGGGTCTGTTCTCTCCTTGCAATAGTCGTTGGCTGTGTGCGGCAGTCTGGCGGCCCGTGGTTGCCGCTCCCAGTTTCCCTGAGGGTCTGTTCTCTCCTTGCAATAGTCGTTGGCTGTGTTCGGCAGTCTGGCGGCCCGTGGTTGCCGCTCCCAGTCTCCCCGAGGGTCTGTTCACACCTTGCAATAGTCGTTGGTTGTGTGCGGCAGTCTGGCGGCCCGTGGTTGCCGCTCCCAGTCTCCCTGAGGGTCTGTTCTCTCCTTGCAATAGTCGTTGGCGGTGTGCGGCAGTCTGGCGGCCCGTGGTTGCCGCTCCCAGTCTCCCCGAGGGTCTGTTCTATCCTTGCAATAGTCGTTGGCTGTTGTGCGGCAGTCTGGCGGCCCGTGGTTGCCGCTCCCAGTCTCCCCGAGGGTCTGTTCACACCTTGCAATAGTCGTTGGTTGTGTGCGGCAGTCTGGCGGCCCGTGGTTGCCGCTCCCAGTCTCCCTGAGGGTCTGTTCTCTCCTTGCAATAGTCGTTGGCTGTGTTCGGCAGTCTGGCGGCCCGTGGTTGCCGCTCCCAGTCTCCCTGAGGGTCTGTTCACACCTTGCAATAGTCGTTGGCTGTGTGCGGCAGTCTGGCGGCCCGTGGTTGCCGCTCCCAGTCTCCCTGAGGGTCTGTTCTCTCCTTGCAATAGTCGTTGGCTGTGTGCGGCAGTCTGGCGGCCCGTGGTTGCCGCTCCCAGTCTCCCTGAGGGTCTGTTCTCTCCTTGCAATAGTCGTTGGCTGTGTGCGGCAGTCTGGCGGCCCGTGGTTGCCGCTCCCAGTCTCCCCGAGGGTCTGTTCACACCTTGCAATAGTCGTTGGCTGTGTGCGGCAGTCTGGCGGCCCGTGGTTGCCGCTCCCAGTCTCCCCGAGGGTCTGTTCACACCTTGCAATAGTCGTTGGCTGTGTGCGGCAGTCTGGCGGCCCGTGGTTGCCGCTCCCAGTCTCCCTGAGGGTCTGTTCTCTCCTTGCAATAGTCGTTGGCTGTGTGCGGCAGTCTGGCGGCCCGTGGTTGCCGCTCCCAGTCTCCCCGAGGGTCTGTTCTCTCCTTGCAATAGTCGTTGGCTGTGTGCGGCAGTCTGGCGGCCCGTGGTTGCCGCTCCCAGTCTCCCCGAGGGTCTGTTCACACCTTGCAATAGTCGTTGGCTGTGTGCGGCAGTCTGGCGGCCCGTGGTTGCCGCTCCCAGTCTCCCCGAGGGTCTGTTCACACCTTGCAATAGTCGTTGGCTGTGTGCGGCAGTCTGGCGGCCCGTGGTTGCCGCTCCCAGTCTCCCCGAGGGTCTGTTCTCTCCTTGCAATAGTCGTTGGCTGTGTGCGGCAGTCTGGCGGCCCGTGGTTGCCGCTCCCAGTCTCCCCGAGGGTCTGTTCTCTCTATGCAATAGTCGTTGGCTGTGTGCGGCAGTCTGGCGGCCCGTGGCTGCCGCTCCCAGTCTCCCTGAGGGTCTGTTCACACCTTGCAATAGTCGTTGGCTGTGTGCGGCAGTCTGGCGGCCCGTGGTTGCCGCTCCCAGTCTCCCCGAGGGTCTGTTCTCTCCTTGCAATAGTCGTTGGCTGTGTGCGGCAGTCTGGCGGCCCGTGGTTGCCGCTCCCAGTCTCCCCGAGGGTCTGTTCTCTCCTTGCAATAGTCGTTGGCTGTGTGCGGCAGTCTGGCGGCCCGTGGTTGCCGGTCCCAGTCTCCCCGAGGGTCTGTTCTCTCCTTGCAATAGTCGTTGGCTGTGTGCGGCAGTCTGGCGGCCCGTGGTTGCCGCTCCCAGTCTCCCCGAGGGTCTGTTCTCTCCTTGCAATAGTCGTTGGCTGTGTGCGGCAGTCTGGCGGCCCGTGGTTGCCGCTCCCAGTCTCCCTGAGGGTCTGTTCTCTCCTTGCAATAGTCGTTGGCTGTGTGCGGCAGTCTGGCGGCCCGTGGTTGCCGCTCCCAGTCTCCCTGAGGGTCTGTTCTCTCCTTGCAATAGTCGTTGGCTGTGTGCGGCAGTCTGGCGGCCCGTGGTTGCCGCTCCCAGTTTCCCTGAGGGTCTGTTCTCTCCTTGCAATAGTCGTTGGCTGTGTGCGGCAGTCTGGCGGCCCGTGGTTGCCGCTCCCAGTCTCCCCGAGGGTCTGTTCACACCTTGCAATAGTCGTTGGTTGTGTGCGGCAGTCTGGCGGCCCGTGGTTGCCGCTCCCAGTCTCCCTGAGGGTCTGTTCTCTCCTTGCAATAGTCGTTGGCTGTGTGCGGCAGTCTGGCGGCCCGTGGTTGCCGCTCCCAGTCTCCCCGAGGGTCTGTTCTCTCCTTGCAATAGTCGTTGGCTGTTGTGCGGCAGTCTGGCGGCCCGTGGTTGCCGCTCCCAGTCTCCCCGAGGGTCTGTTCACACCTTGCAATAGTTGTTGGTTGTGTGCGGCAGTCTGGCGGCCCGTGGTTGCCGCTCCCAGTCTCCCTGAGGGTCTGTTCTCTCCTTGCAATAGTCGTTGGTTGTGTGCGGCAGTCTGGCGGCCCGTGGTTGCCGCTCCCAGTCTCCCTGAGGGTCTGTTCTCTCCTTGCAATAGTCGTTGGCTGTGTTCGGCAGTCTGGCGGCCCGTGGTTGCCGCTCCCAGTCTCCCTGAGGGTCTGTTCACACCTTGCAATAGTCGTTGGCTGTGTGCGGCAGTCTGGCGGCCCGTGGTTGCCGCTCCCAGTCTCCCTGAGGGTCTGTTCTCTCCTTGCAATAGTCGTTGGCTGTGTTCGGCAGTCTGGCGGCCCGTGGTTGCCGCTCCCAGTCTCCCTGAGGGTCTGTTCTCTCCTTGCAATAGTCGTTGGCTGTGTGCGGCAGTCTGGCGGCCCGTGGTTGCCGCTCCCAGTCTCCCCGAGGGTCTGTTCACACCTTGCAATAGTCGTTGGCTGTGTGCGGCAGTCTGGCGGCCCGTGGTTGCCGCTCCCAGTCTCCCCGAGGGTCTGTTCACACCTTGCAATAGTCGTTGGCTGTGTGCGGCAGTCTGGCGGCCCGTGGTTGCCGCTCCCAGTCTCCCTGAGGGTCTGTTCTCTCCTTGCAATAGTCGTTGGCTGTGTGCGGCAGTCTGGCGGCCCGTGGTTGCCGCTCCCAGTCTCCCCGAGGGTCTGTTCTCTCCTTGCAATAGTCGTTGGCTGTGTGCGGCAGTCTGGCGGCCCGTGGTTGCCGCTCCCAGTCTCCCCGAGGGTCTGTTCACACCTTGCAATAGTCGTTGGCTGTGTGCGGCAGTCTGGCGGCCCGTGGTTGCCGCTCCCAGTCTCCCCGAGGGTCTGTTCACACCTTGCAATAGTCGTTGGCTGTGTGCGGCAGTCTGGCGGCCCGTGGTTGCCGCTCCCAGTCTCCCCGAGGGTCTGTTCTCTCCTTGCAATAGTCGTTGGCTGTGTGCGGCAGTCTGGCGGCCCGTGGTTGCCGCTCCCAGTCTCCCCGAGGGTCTG
This sequence comes from Arenicola marina, assembly GCA_964019135.1. NCBI lineage: Eukaryota > Metazoa > Annelida > Polychaeta > Arenicolidae > Arenicola > Arenicola marina. Next base: position 924,350 of record OZ025253.1, on the reverse strand, counting down.
TTCTCTCCTTGCAATAGTCGTTGGCTGTGTGCGGCAGTCTGGCGGCCCGTGGTTGCCGCTCCCAGTCTCCCCGAGGGTCTGTTCTCTCCTTGCAATAGTCGTTGGCTGTGTGCGGCAGTCTGGCGGCCCGTGGTTGCCGCTCCCAGTCTCCCCGAGGGTCTGTTCTCTCCTTGCAATAGTCGTTGGCTGTGTGCGGCAGTCTGGCGGCCCGTGGTTGCCGCTCCCAGTCTCCCTGAGGGTCTGTTCTCTCCTTGCAATAGTCGTTGGCTGTGTGCGGCAGTCTGGCGGCCCGTGGTTGCCGCTCCCAGTCTCCCCGAGGGTCTGTTCTCTCCTTGCAATAGTCGTTGGCTGTGTGCGGCAGTCTGGCGGCCCGTGGTTGCCGCTCCCAGTCTCCCCGAGGGTCTGTTCTCTCCTTGCAATAGTCGTTGGCTGTGTGCGGCAGTCTGGCGGCCCGTGGTTGCCGCTCCCAGTCTCCCCGAGGGTCTGTTCTCTCCTTGCAATAGTCGTTGGCTGTGTGCGGCAGTCTGGCGGCCCGTGGTTGCCGCTCCCAGTCTCCCCGAGGGTCTGTTCTCTCCTTGCAATAGTCGTTGGCTGTGTGCGGCAGTCTGGCGGCCCGTGGTTGCCGCTCCCAGTCTCCCCGAGGGTCTGTTCTCTCCTTGCAATAGTCGTTGGCTGTGTGCGGCAGTCTGGCGGCCCGTGGTTGCCGCTCCCAGTCTCCCTGAGGGTCTGTTCTCTCCTTGCAATAGTCGTTGGCTGTGTGCGGCAGTCTGGCGGCCCGTGGTTGCCGCTCCCAGTCTCCCTGAGGGTCTGTTCTCTCCTTGCAATAGTCGTTGGCTGTGTGCGGCAGTCTGGCGGCCCGTGGTTGCCGCTCCCAGTCTCCCTGAGGGTCTGTTCTCTCCTTGCAATAGTCGTTGGCTGTGTGCGGCAGTCTGGCGGCCCGTGGTTGCCGCTCCCAGTCTCCCTGAGGGTCTGTTCTCTCCTTGCAATAGTCGTTGGCTGTGTGCGGCAGTCTGGCGGCCCGTGGTTGCCGCTCCCAGTCTCCCTGAGGGTCTGTTCTCTCCTTGCAATAGTCGTTGGCTGTGTGCGGCAGTCTGGCGGCCCGTGGTTGCCGCTCCCAGTCTCCCTGAGGGTCTGTTCTCTCCTTGCAATAGTCGTTGGCTGTGTGCGGCAGTCTGGCGGCCCGTGGTTGCCGCTCCCAGTCTCCCTGAGGGTCTGTTCTCTCCTTGCAATAGTCGTTGGCTGTGTGCGGCAGTCTGGCGGCCCGTGGTTGCCGCTCCCAGTCGCCCTGAGGGTCTGTTCTCTCCTTGCAATAGCCGTTGGCTGTGTGCGGCAGTCTGGCGGCCCGTGGTTGCCGCTCCCAGTCTCCCTGAGGGTCTGTTCACACCTTGCAATAGTCGTTGGCTGTGTGCGGCAGTCTGGCGGCCCGTGGTTGCCGCTCCCAGTCTCCCTGAGGGTCTGTTCACACCTTGCAATAGTCGTTGGCTGTGTGCGGCAGTCTGGCGGCCCGTGGTTGCCGCTCCCAGTCTCCCTGAGGGTCTGTTCACACCTTGCAATAGTCGTTGGCTGTGTTCGGCAGTCTGGCGGCCCGTGGTTGCCGCTCCCAGTCGCCCTGAGGGTCTGTTCTCTCCTTGCAATAGTCGTTGGCTGTGTGCGGCAGTCTGGCGGCCCGTGGTTGCCGCTCCCAGTCGCCCTGAGGGTCTGTTCTCTCCTTGCAATAGTCGTTGGCTGTGTGCGGCAGTCTGGCGGCCCGTGGTTGCCGCTCCCAGTCTCCCTGAGGGTCTGTTCTCTCCTTGCAATAGTCGTTGGCTGTGTGCGGCAGTCTGGCGGCCCGTGGTTGCCGCTCCCAGTCTCCCTGAGGGTCTGTTCTCTCCTTGCAATAGTCGTTGGCTGTGTTCGGCAGTCTGGCGGCCCGTGGTTGCCGCTCCCAGTCTCCCTGAAGGTCTGTTCACACCTTGCAATAGTCGTTGGCTGTGTGCGGCAGTCTGGCGGCCCGTGGTTGCCGCTCCCAGTCGCCCTGAGGGTCTGTTCTCTCCTTGCAATAGCCGTTGGCTGTGTGCGGCAGTCTGGCGGCCCGTGGTTGCCGCTCCCAGTCTCCCTGAGGGTCTGTTCACACCTTGCAATAGTCGTTGGCTGTGTGCGGCAGTCTGGCGGCCCGTGGTTGCCGCTCCCAGTCTCCCTGAGGGTCTGTTCACACCTTGCAATAGTCGTTGGCTGTGTGCGGCAGTCTGGCGGCCCGTGGTTGCCGCTCCCAGTCTCCCTGAGGGTCTGTTCTCTCCTTGCAATAGTCGTTGGCTGTGTGCGGCAGTCTGGCGGCCCGTGGTTGCCGCTCCCAGTCTCCCTGAGGGTCTGTTCACACCTTGCAATAGTCGTTGGCTGTGTGCGGCAGTCTGGCGGCCCGTGGTTGCCGCTCCCAGTCTCCCTGAGGGTCTGTTCTCTCCTTGCAATAGTCGTTGGCTGTGTGCGGCAGTCTGGCGGCCCGTGGTTGCCGCTCCCAGTCTCCCTGAGGGTCTGTTCTCTCCTTGCAATAGTCGTTGGCTGTGTGCGGCAGTCTGGCGGCCCGTGGTTGCCGCTCCCAGTCTCCCTGAGGGTCTGTTCTCTCCTTGCAGTTAGCTACACGGGATCCTACCCTGAGCTGGTGGCCGAACCGCCTCCCGTCAGCCTCATCTCGCTGGTTCCCATCCTCTCCATCGTCGTCCACATCCTCATCACCACAGGCTTCCAAGTGTTCACCTACGTCTTTATCATGGCCCAGCCCTGGTGAGTGTCGTCATGGTAACGTCTTCCTGGCCCAGCCCTGGTAAGTGTCGTCATGGTAACGTCTTCCTGGCCCAGCCCTGGTAAGTGTCGTCATGGTAACGTCTTTATCATGGTCCGGCCCTGGTAAGTGTCGTCATGGTAACGTCTTCCTGGCCCAGCCCTGGTAAGTGTCGTCATGGTAACGTCTTCCTGGCCCAGCCCTGGTAAGTTTCGTCATGGTAACGTCTTCATCATGGTCCGGCCCTGGTAAGTGTCGTCATGGTAACGTCTTCCTGGCCCAGCCCTGGTAATTGTCGTCATGGTAACGTCTTCCTGGCCCAGCCCTGGTAAGTGTCGTCATGGTAACGTCTTCCTGGCCCAGCCCTGGCAAGTGTCGTCATGGTAACGTCTTCATCATGGCCCAGCCCTGGTAAGTGTCGTCATGGTAACGTCTTCATCATGGCCCAGCCGTGGTAAGTGTCGTCATGGCAACGTCTTCATCATGGCCCAGGCCTGGTAAGTCGTCATGGCAACGTCTTCATTATAGCCCAGCCCTGGTAAGTGTCGTCATGGCAACTCCATTATAGCCCATCCTTGGTAAGTGTCGTCATGGCAACGTCTTCATCATGGCCCAGGCCTGGTAAGTCGTCATGGCAACGTCTTCATTATAGCCCAGCCCTGGTAAGTGTCGTCATGGCAACTTCATTATAGCCCATCCCTGGTAAGTGTCGTCATGGCAACATCTTCATTATGGCCCAGCCGTGGTAAGTGTCGTCATGGCAACATCTTCATTATGGCCCAGCCCTGGTAATTGGCGTCATGGCAACATCTTCGTTATGATAAGTGTCGTCATGGCAACGTTTGTATCATGACATAGCTCGGTTTGATTGTCGCCATGATAACATCATGGTCTATCATGTATGACACCTGCACCGCTGTGTTTGTGATGCAGGTTTGAGCACTACGTCATCAACGAGGACAATGACTACATGAGCTACGAGGTGACCGGGCTGTTCGCCATCTCGTGCTGGCAGTACGTCACCCTGGCCGTGGTCTTCTCCAAGGGCCCCCCCTACCGCAAGACGCTGTTCTCCAACGGTCAGTGCCGCCCAGGGCCCCACATACATAGCTGTATGATTGCCTAGGCCATCAGACCCACGAGCAACATGTGCGGTTGTGGCAACGCGTCATGGTAACGTGTTCACTCTAGTTCAGTGGGTCAAATTAAGCGCTGATGTCATGCGCTCACCTCATGTAACGTACGGTATGGCGCTCACCTCCTGTAACGTACGGTATGGCGCTCACCTGTAACGTACGGTATGGCGCTCACCTCATGTAACGTACGGTATGGCGCTCACCTCATGTAACGTACGGTATGGCGCTCACCTCATGTAACGTACGGTATGGCGCTCACCTCCTGTAACGTACGGTATGGCGCTCACCTCATGTAACGTACGGTATGGCGCTCACCCCATGTAACGTATGGTATGGCGCTCACGTCATGTAACGTACGGTATGACGCTCACCTCATGTAACGTACGGTATGGCGCTCACCTCATTTAACGTACGGTATGGCGCTCACCTGTAACGTACGGTATGACGCTCACCTCATGTAACGTACGGTATGGCGCTCACCTCATGTAACGTACGGTATGGCGCTCACCTCCTGTAACGTACGGTATGGCGCTCACCTCATGTAACGTACGGTATGGCGCTCACCTCCTGTAACGTACGGTATGGCGCTCACCTCCTGTAACGTACAGTATGGCGCTCACCTCCTGTAACGTACGGTATGACGCTCACCTCATGTAACGTACGGTATGGCGCTCACCTCCTGTAACGTACGGTATGGCGCTCACCTCCTGTAACGTACGGTATGGCGCTCACCTCCTGTAACGTACGGTGCGAAGGTTCATCCAACTGAACCCTGCGCGGTCAAGAGACTCACTACATCGTGTCTATTTATGTTTGTTCATTTATTAATATTTATTGCTGTGTTTTGCCTTCTCTCCATGTATTCAGTTCTGTTCTTGGCCAACATCATCCTTTGCACGGCGCTCAACCTGTGGGTCGTGATGTTCCCGACCGAGGGTCTAGCGAACTTTCTGGAGGTGAGTCCTGACTTGTGATAACCTGTGGGTCGTGATGTTCCCGACCGAGGGTCTAGCGAACTTTCTGGAGGTGAGTCCTGACTTGTGACAACCTGTGGGTCGTGATGTTCCCGACCGAGGGTCTAGCGAACTTTCTGGAGGTGAGTCCTGACTTGTGACAACCTGTGGGTCGTGATGTTCCCGACCGAGGGTCTAGCGAACTTTCTGGAGGTGAGTCCTGACTTGTGACAACCTGTGGGTCGTGATGTTTCCGACCGAGGGTCTAGCGAACTTTCTGGAGGTGAGTCCTGACTTGTGACAACCTGTGGGTCGTGATGTTCCCGACCGAGGGTCTAGCGAACTTTCTGGAGGTGAGTCCTGACTTGTGACAACCTGTGGGTCGTGATGTTCCCGACCGAGGGTCCAGCGAACTTTCTGGAGGTGAGTCCTGACTTGTGACAACCTGTGGGTCGTGATGTTCCCGACCGAGGGTCTAGCGAACTTTCTGGAGGTGAGTCCTGACTTGTGACAACCTGTGGGTCGTGATGTTCCCGACCGAGGGTCTAGCGAACTTTCTGGAGGTGAGTCCTGACTTGTGACAACCTGTGGGTCGTGATGTTCCCGACCGAGGGTCTAGCGAACTTTCTGGAGGTGAGTCCTGACTTGTGACAACCTGTGGGTCGTGATGTTCCCGACCGAGGGTCTAGCGAACTTTCTGGAGGTGAGTCCTGACTTGTGACAACCTGTGGGTCGTGATGTTCCCGACCGAGGGTCTAGCGAACTTTCTGGAGGTGAGTCCTGACTTGTGACAACCTGTGGGTCGTGATGTTCCCGACCGAGGGTCTAGCGAACTTTCTGGAGGTGAGTCCTGACTTGTGACAACCTGTGGGTCGTGATGTTCCCGACCGAGGGTCTAGCGAACTTTCTGGAGGTGAGTCCTGACTTGTGACAACCTGTGGGTCGTGATGTTCCCGACCGAGGGTCTAGCGAACTTTCTGGAGGTGAGTCCTGACTTGTGACAACCTGTGGGTCGTGATGTTCCCGACCGAGGGTCTAGCGAACTTTCTGGAGGTGAGTCCTGACTTGTGACAACCTGTGGGTCGTGATGTTCCCGACCGAGGGTCTAGCGAACTTTCTGGAGGTGAGTCCTGACTTGTGACAACCTGTGGGTCGTGATGTTCCCGACCGAGGGTCTAGCGAACTTTCTGGAGGTGAGTCCTGATTTGTGACAACCTGTGGGTCGTGATGTTCCCGACCTAAGTTCACAATCCAAGATCCTACGAACTATATTCTTTGTGCTTTGCAAGCTTTCGTGGCTACATTGATGAGCGTGTTACTATGGTAACCTTGATGCGCCGCCATTTTGTCTGCAGCTCAAACTGCCGCCGTCCATCCCTTTCCGCGGCATCATCGTCTTCCTCGCCATCATCAACTTCTTCTTGTGCTTCCTCGTGGAGGTAAGTGGTCCCTGTCGCCATCGCGTTCTGCATTATATCAAAGTAGGTATCCTGTCACAGTAGTTATTGTGCGACAGTAGGTATCCTGTCACAGTTGTTATTGTGCGACAGTAGGTATCCTGTCACAGTGGTTACTGTGCGCCAGTAGGTATCCTGTCACAGTGGTTACTGTGCGCCAGTAGGTATCCTGTCACAGTAGTTATTATTAATGTTGTGATTCATATTCACTCTGCCATGTTGCTGATTACTACTGACGTCGATGACGTCACACCCCGGTGTCACTGGTTGCCTTGGTTACTGCAGACGTACGTGATGGAGAGTGGGCTGATCCGGCGTCGGTGCCAGGCGGCCATGAGTCGGCGGTCGCGGGCCGCCCAGTGTCGCTACCTGGCGGTGGAAGACGAGCTGAGCGAGGCGCCCCACTGGCCGCCGGTGTCCCAGTCCTGCGCCAGCCTCGCCGACATCCTGCGCCTCGAGACCCCCGCCCAACACCTCAACGCCGCCTACTCCGACGAGGAGGAGGAGGAGGGGGAGGGGAAGGAGCACGAGGATCCCCACCCCCCAGGCAGCGCGACCCCCCGCCCACCCAGTCTACTGCCCCAGGACAGCGTCGATAGTGCTCTCGGGTCCCACGAGTCGGCGCCACTGGTAGTGCATGACCACCTGGCGGTGAAGTTGGACATTTCTGCCATGGAGACCACGCTGCTATGACGTAGATGAGTTAATAACCATCGTTATATCACCAATAGATCGCTTCCATCACCACTAGATCAACTCCATCACCACCAGATCACCTCCATCACCACTAGATCACCTCCATCACCACTAGATCACCTCCATCGCCAATAGATCACCAGTAGACCTACATCACCAATAGATCACCTTCAACAATAGATCCCAACCACCAATAGATCACCAGAATCACCAATAGATCACCTCCATCCCAAATAGATCACCTCCATGAACAATAGATCACCTCCATAATCAATAGATCACCTCCATCACCAATAGACCTGTTTCGTCACCTCGGCCCGCACCGTAGTATTCTCTATGGTGGGAAAATGGCGCGTTCATAGTTATCCGAAACTATCTCAGCTCTACAGCTCGACCGACATGGTGGCTACAGCTCGAGTGTAAAGCTGGACCAACATGGTGGCTACAGCTCTAGTGTAAAGCTGGACAAACATGGTGGCTACAGCTCTAGTTTAAAGCTGGACCAACATGGTGGCTACAGCTCTAGTGTAAAGCTGGACCAACATGGTGGCTACAGCTCTAGTTTAAAGCTGGACCAACATGGTGGCTACAGCTCTAGTGTAAAGCTAGACCGACATGGTGGCTACAGCTCTAGTGTAAAGCTGGACCAACATGGTGGCTACAGCTCTAGTGTAAAGCTGGACCGACATGGTGGCTACAGCTCTAGTGTAAAGCTGGACCAACATGGTGGCTACACCTCTAGTGTAAAGCTGGACCAACACGGTGGCTACAGCTCTAGTGTAAAGCTGGACCAACATGGTGGCTACAGCTCTAGTGTAAAGCTGGACCAACATGGTGGCTACAGCTCTAGTGTAAAGTTAGACCAACACGGTGGCTACAGCTCTAGTGTAAAGCTGGACCAACACGGTGGCTACAGCTCTAGTGTAAAGCTGGACCAACATGGTGGCTACAGCTCTAGTGTAAAGCTGGACCAACATGGTGGCTACAGCTCTAGTGTAAAGCTAGACCAACATGGTGGCTACAGCTCTAGTGTAAAGCTGGACCAACATGGTGGCTACAGCTCTAGTGTAAAGCTAGACCAACATGGTGGCTACAGCTCTAGTGTAAAGGTGGACCAACACGGTGGCTACAGCTCTAGTGTAAAGCTGAACCAACATGGTGGCTACAGCTCTAGTGTAAAGCTGGACCAACATGGTGGCTACAGCTCTAGTGTAAAGCTAGACCAACATGGTGGCTACAGCTCTAGTGTAAAGCTAGACCAACATGGTGGCTACAGCTCTAGTGTAAAGCTAGACCAACACGGTGGCTACAGCTCTAGTGTAAAGCTGGACCAACATGGTGGCTACAGCTCTAGTGTAAAGCTGGACCAACATGGTGGCTACAGCTCTAGTGTAAAGCTGGACCAACATGGTGGCTACAGCTCTAGTGTAAAGCTAGACCAACATGGTGGCTACAGCTCTAGTGTAAAGCTGGACCAACACGGTGGCTACAGCTCTAGTGTAAAGCTGGACCAACATGGTGGCTACAGCTCTAGTGTAAAGCTGGACCAACATGGTGGCTACAGCTCTAGTGTAAAGCTGGACCAACATGGTGGCTACAGCTCTAGTGTAAAGCTGGACCAACACGGTGGCTACAGCTCTAGTGTAAAGCTGGACCAACATGGTTGCTACAGCTCTAGTGTAAAGCTGGACCAACATGGTGGCTACAGCTCTAGTGTAAAGCTGGACTAACATTGTGGCTACAGCTCTAGTGTAAGCCTTTAACATTTCGTTCCTCGGACCAATTTAAATTTTTTTCTAACGTTGGGTTATTTTAAAACACTGCACGAAGGGGCTTGCACAAAACACTCTTACAATCGCTGTAGACCGTTTATACTGTAGAACTTGTAGAAACAAATGCATTTAGAATAATCTGTTTCACATTTGTTTCTGTATTAATTTATTTACTGTATTATATATTTTTTTTTGTCTTTTTCTGTGAACGAATCATATCCAGAAAACTTTACATTTTTGTAATTGTTCTTTCGTTTAGGATACTAACAATATTTTGCACAATGTTTTGTGATAGCATTAGGTTGCTAACCTTACGTCTTACGTGTGTGGTTGTATGGTGTTCAACTCTCACAACCACAGATACACCGCCCTCACAACCACAGATACACCGCCCTCACAACCACAGATACACCGCCCTCACAACTACAGATACACCGCCCTCACAACTACAGATACACCGCCCTCACAAGTACAGATACACCGCCCTCACAACCACAGATACACCGCCGTCACAACCACAGATGGACGATTCGCCGTAGTTGGAGTCAGCATTTAACATACTATTTGATATCGCTTTTACAATCGCAGTCTAAAAGGACGATAATTCGTGATATTTTTGTGTTAGTTGGAATCGTCACCGGGTCGTGTCTGGTAAAGCCGAATACTCAGCTTTAGGTTTATGCTTTAGTTAATTATATGCACCAGGTGCCACCGGGCGGTGCACCAGGTGCCCCTGGGCGGTGCACCAGGTGCCCCTGGGCGGTGCACCAGGTGCCACCGGGCGGTGCACCAGGTGCCACCGGGCGGTGCACCAGGTGCCACCGGGCGGTGCACCAGGTGCCACCGGGCGGTGCACCATTTCGTATTACGTTGGAGTTCCCTCCAGTCAACATGCGGCTTTTAACTGGCACGCAGCCATAATAATGGGTAGACATTAGCTGTATTGTATCGCTGTGGTGTGCGGGAAAAGTGAATGTTTTAACCCGGCATATGTCTATTTATATTAAAATGTATAGATTGTGAGACAACGGAGGCTGTTTGTGATGATCGGACTTTGACGTGGATTGGGTGCTTTCGTCGTGCTAGAGTGGATCCAGATTGATTCGAAGGGCCAAACGCAGTGCACTCTGGGATCAGAACTTAAGCCTAGTATTGTCTGTTCGGGTTGCACACACTATTCGAGTCCTGGGCACGGACCTAAACGGGTTCCATTGAAGACGCTGGTTTGCTTTTAACACGGCGTGGGAAAGGTGAACTATGCTGTGTGGGTATTCAATGTGTTAGTAAAGTGAATGTGCTATTCGTTTACAGACCTCTCGAAATATTAATGACAGTACTAAGTGGAAAACGGGCTTTGACTACAAAATAAAGGGATTTTATATATATATACGCTTTCCGGAAATTCTTTTACGTATTTTTCACGATTTAGTATTTGCCATTACTGCCAATTTATAGTTTATTGGCTAAAGCTCTATGACCCACTTCCAAACGTCAAGTGTAACGCTCTATCAGACACGCTGCCACACGTAAAGTGTAACGCTCTATCAGACACGCTGCCACACGTAAAGTGTAACTCTTTATAAGACACGCTGCCACACGTAAAGTGTAACGCTCTATCAGACACGCTGCCACACGTAAAGTGTAACGCTCTATCAGACACGCTGCCACACGTAAAGTGTAACTCTTTATAAGACACGCTGCCACACGTAAAATGTAACTCTTTATAAGACACGCTGCCACAAGTAAAGTGTAACGCTCAATCAGACACGCTGCCACAAGTAAAGTGTAACGCTCAATCAGACACGCTGCCACACGTAAAGTGTAACGCCCTATCAGACACGCTGCCACAAGTAAAATGTAACGCTCAATCAGACACGCTGCCACACGTAAAATGTAACTCTTTATAAGACACGCTGCCACACGTAAAGTGTAACGCTCTATCAGACACGCTGCCACACGTAAAGTGTAACGCTCTATCAGACACGCTGCCACACGTAAAGTGTAACGCCCTATCAGACACGCTGCCACAAGTAAAATGTAACGCTCAATCAGACACGCTGCCACACGTAAAATGTAACGCTCAATCAGACACGCTGCCACACGTAAAATGTAACTCTTTATAAGACACGCTGCCACACGTAAAGTGTAACGCTCTATCAGACACGCTGCCACACGTAAAGTGTAACGCCCTATCAGACACGCTGCCACACGTAAAATGTAACGCTCAATCAGACACGCTGCCACACGTAAAATGTAACGCTCAATCAGACACGCTGCCACACGTAAAATGTAACTCTTTATAAGACACGCTGCCACACGTAAAGTGTAACGCTCTATCAGACACGCTGCCACACGTAAAGTGTAACGCTCTATCAGACACGCTGCCACACGTAAAGTGTAACGCCCTATCAGACACGCTGCCACAAGTAAAATGTAACGCTCAATCAGACACGCTGCCACACGTAAAATGTAACGCTCAATCAGACACGCTGCCACACGTAAAATGTAACTCTTTATAAGACACGCTGCCACACGTAAAGTGTAACGCTCTATCAGACACGCTGCCACACGTAAAGTGTAACGCTCTATCAGACACGCTGCCACACGTAAAGTGTAACGCTCTATCAAACACGCTGCCACACGTGTTACGACCTGCTAGGGACAAATATCCCACGGCGATAACAAGTGTTAAAAAAAACAAAAAGGTTGACTGCAGATGGTATCGGCGGAAATGATTTAACAAAACATGGCAAAGATTGTCACAGTTTATATCACACTATAAATCCCTACCTCCCCCCTACCAACACAGATTCATACATTTAGTGCGTAAGCAAAGCAATAAACAAGTCAGTTCATAGTCACCTCCAAATGTCCTCTCACAGTGAACTGCTCCGATGCCCCCACGACGCTCCGATGCCCCCACGACGCTCCGATGCCCCCACGACGCTCCGATGCCCCCACGACGCTCCGATGCCCCCACGACGCTCCGATGCCCCCACGACGCTCCGATGCTCCCACGACGCTCCGATGCTCCCACGACGCTCCGATGCTCCCACGACGCTCCGATGCTCCCACGACGCTCCGATGCTCCCACGACGCTCCGATGCTCCCACGACGCTCCGATGCTCCCACGACGCTCCGATGCTCCCACGACGCTCCGATGCTCCCACGACGCTCCGATGCTCCCACGACGCTCCGATGCTCCCACGACGCTCCGATGCTCCCACGACGCTCCGATGCTCCCACGACGCTCCGATGCTCCCACGACGCTCCGATGCTCCCACGACGCTCCGATGCTCCCACGACGCTCCGATGCTCCCACGACGCTCCGATGCTCCCACGACGCTCCGATGCTCCCACGACGCTCCGATGCTCCCACGACGCTCCGATGCTCCCACGACGCTCCGATGCTCCCACGACGCTCCGATGCTCCCACGACGCTCCGATGCTCCCACGACGCTCCGATGCTCCCACGACGCTCCGATGCTCCCACGACGCTCCGATGCTCCCACGACGCTCCGATGCTCCCACGACGCTCCGATGCTCCCACGACGCTCCGATGCTCCCACGACGCTCCGATGCTCCCACGACGCTCCGATGCTCCCACGACGCTCCGATGCTCCCACGACGCTCCGATGCTCCCACGACGCTCCGATGCTCCCACGACGCTCCGATGCTCCCACGACGCTCCGATGCTCCCACGACGCTCCGATGCTCATACGACGCTCCGATGCTCATACGACGCTCCGATGCTCATACGACGCTCCGATGCTCATACGACGCTCCGATGCTCCCACGACGCTCTGATGCTCCCACGACGCTCTGATGCTCCCACGACGCTCTGATGCTCCCACGACGCTCTGATGCTCCCACGACGCTCTGATGCTCCCACGACGCTCTGATACTCCCACGACGCTCTGATGCTCCCACGACGCACACCAGCCCCGCTGATCAGGCTCCGCCACGTGTCCACGCCTACCAGCCCGTAGATCAGGCTCCGCCACGTGTCCACGCCTACCAGCCCGCAGATCAGGCTCCGCCACGTGTCCACGCCTACCAGCCCGTAGATCAGGCTCCTAATGCCTGTCTCCAGCCACCACGACGACGCACACAACCACTCCAACCACGCAACCACGCTTCAACACCTAAAGCCCGGAGATCGGCCCTGACCCCGCTGTCACCAGCTATGTCCTCCGCCGTCCATCTCCTCCTGGTGCTGGTCCTGAGTCTTGTGTCGTGTCTCCAGCAACCACGACGACGCCCACAACCACTCCAACCACGCTTCAACACGTAAAGCCCGGAGATCGGCCCTGACCCCGCGGTTACCAGCTATGTCCTCCGCCGTCCATCTCCTCCTGGTTCTGGTCCTGAGTCTTGTGTCGTACCTGTGTCCCGTGGGCTCTGTTATTTATACAAGAGACCACTCCCCATGCTTCTCCCAAAGGCTCCTATCCAATGTCACGAGTGACTCACCATTCCCTCGGAATACTCACAAAATCACCATCATTCACTCACCGTATCACTCACATGCATACACCTGCTCTTACTCCATTTCCTAACAATCCCCCCCCTAAAACCAAAATAATCGGCAATTATTTTCACAGCAAAACTGAATACCTTATGATCAAGCCCCAAACTTTACACATCGAGATCAAACACAAGTTCATACATACGCCATAAGTCATGGATCACTTGACGAACCACTACCTTTACAATCTAGACAAAGCATCCGCGAAAACATTCAATTTACCTGCAATAAGTTTGGTATCTAAATCATACTGCTGCAGATATAACGCCCACCGCACTAAGCGCCTGTTTGCATTCTTCAACTTGGATAAAAAGACCAACGGGTTATGGTCACTATACACCACTGTTGGCTGATTGCTCAGATACAATTCAAAGTGTTGCAAAGTCAGCAACAATGCTAACAATTCTTTTTCAATCGTGGAGTAATTTAATTGAGCCGGATTTAGTTTCCGTGAGAAGTAAGCCACAGTGCTAACAATTCTTTTTCAATCGTGGAGTAATTTAATTGAGCCGGATTTAGTTCACGTGAGAAGTAAGCCACTGGTAATTCAAGACCATCCGCATTTTCCTGCAATAACACTCCTCCTACTCCAGTATCACAACTGTCAACTGCAATCCGGAACAGTTTGTCAAATTCAGGAGCCTTCAATACGGGTCCGGTAGTTAGCACAGCATTAAGAGACTCAAAAGCAACCTCACATTCATCAGACCAAGCGTAACGAGAACCTTTCTTTAAGAGATTAGTCATAGGTATCACTCTGCATTACTTTTGTTGGCAACCCAAATTTGTTAAAGAACAAATTTAATGCCTGTGCGACAGTTTTGGCTGAAATTTCTCTGAGGGGAATAGCCTCAGGGAACCTTGTAGCTGCATCCATTATCGTAAGCAAGAACTGAAAACCTTTCTTGCTCCTAGGAAGAGGACCCACCACATCTATCAGTACCCTAGCAAATGGCTCACCAATTACCGGAATAGGATGCAACGGGGCTGTCGGGATCGACTGATTGGATTTACCAATTCTCTGACAGACATCGCAAGTAGAACAAAATTGACTGACATCCTTATGTAAGCCAGGCCAGTAGAAATCCTGTGATGTGCGTGCCTTGGTTTTCTTGAACCCTAGATGACCTCCAAGCGGACCTTCATGCGCCAGGGAAACAATTTCTTGTCTATACACCCTAGGCACTACGATTTGAAATTTCACGTGCCAATCTTCATCAACAGGAACATCAAGCGGTCGCCATTTCCGCGTAAGTATATCTTTTCGAAAGAGAAAACTCGACTGCTGCTCAGCCTCATTCTCACCCACAGCGATTCCCATCAAATGCTTCAATGTCTCATCCTCACTCTTGACACTTAGCAAGATTCGCCCCTCTCCAAGTCATGCTCTCATTTTCCACCTTGACATCCTGATCTATATTTACAAAGAAGGTACCGCTCAAAGCTAACGGAACCTCCTGTCCTGAATGCTCTAACTGCTTTTGACCTGTTAACAGAGCCTCTTGGGCCTCGCGCTCAGCCGCCCTTGTGGTCACACAACCTGGGAAAACACCAGGAAACCGGCACCAAATGTCCTCAGTCCCAGACTCCTCTTTTGGGTAATCAATGACAATCGGTGTCACAATTACACGATCACCCGCCAAATCATTTCCTAACAGCAAGTCTATACCATTAATAGAAATGTTTGGCACCAATCCCACTTTAGCCATACCCACATGGTGACTGCATTTCAAGTGCTCACTCACTAATGGGACCGAAGTCCACTCTCCAGTGACACCTCGTATCAACACCTTCTCGTTGGTTTGACTCAACAGTTTATCTGGCACACTTCCTTCCAAGAGCAATGAACAGGCCGCACCTTTATCCCTGAATACCTTGACCTGAACTGGGCTCTACATGCTCACACGCGGATATCTCGGCTGCTTCAGTAAACAGAGCAAATTTTGCGGAGACATCACAATTAGTCTGTGCCGACACGCTTTTGTCAACAGTTTTATGACTCAACGGGTCGCAGCTAAACTCCACTGGTCGGAACTCACTGCGTTGAGTAGTTACCAGCGCGACTGGACCAGACCTATTGTTCTTCAGCCTAGGACAATCTCGTTTAAAGTGACCGCGTTGTGAACAATGATAGCACACTCTGCTGTCACTCGGATAGGGATCGCTCCTGCTGGGCTGTTTAACGAGTTGCTGATTGTCCATTTGTTAGCTATCCCTGTCAGAACGACGTGCACTAGTTGCATCATATGCTGAACTCTGATACTGCTAGCGGCGAGGGAAGTTTACAGATTTCTGGATTAACTCCTACTCATCAGCTAACATTGCAGCTTCTCTCAACGAAGACAGTCTTTTCAGCTATATACACACGCACAGCGGCTGGCAACGAATCTAAGAACTGCTCAAGCAAGATTACCTGTTGTAACTCTTCTAAGGTTTTGACTCTCCTTGACTGCCACCATCGCTCGCATAGAGTTTCCTGCCTTCTGGCAAATTCCATGTACGACTCCCTTCCATCCTTTCTGCTCGATCTAAATTTCTGCCTGTAAGCTTCAGGGACCATCTCATAAGCTTCGAGTAGTTTACGCTTGAGAAAGTCATAGTTATTAGAGTCGTCCACATTAAGACTGGCATAGACTTCCATAGCTTTACCCTTCAACTGAGTCTGAAGTAACACAGCCCAAAACGCCTCCGGCCAATGTAATGAATTAGCCACCTTTTCAAAACCCTGAAAGTATTGATCAATTTGATTCTCGTTGAACTTTGGAACGAAATGTACAGCACTATTCACACTGAAACCAGACTCTCGCCTTACACCTTCTAAGTTGGGACTCCCCCTCAACTCCGACGTTTCTCTTTCTATTTCAATTGCTTCACGTTTTACTGCTAGTAATCTGATCTCTCGGTCCATATCTATGGCCTTCATTTCCTTTTCCCTCTCGAACGCCAGCTCTCTCAACCGAACCTCCCGCTCGTACTGCCGAACCTCCCGCACTGCCGAACCTCCCGCTCGTATTGCCGAGCCTCCCGCTCCATCTCTAGTTTTATGATTTCGAGCGACCCATTATTATCGAAAGGAATATCATCCGATGGGGTCCCTGCCCCCTCCTCGGAATCAAATTCCTGGTCTTGAAGACCCTTCCCACCAATATCCAACTTATCCGCCATCACAGTAAATACAAATGCCAATATATCAAAGTAACCGGGTCACCAATCAATATCACATCCGCCAATGCCAACAGTCAACAAAGAACACTAGAAATTACCCGGATTCTCCACCATATATGTTACGACTTGCTAGGGACAAATACCCCACGGCGATAACAAGTGTTAAAAAAAACAAAAAGGTTGACTGCAGATGGTATCGGCGGAAATGATTTAACAAAACATGGTATCCACGTTTAGTTCTGTGTCTGTTCTGTTCTGTTCGGTTTCCATTACTTACCATCATATAATATTCTGTTTACCACAAATATAGGTAGCTCTGATGCTAGCGGTTCTTACCTTAATCAGAGTCTCCTGCGTCGAGCATTCTTTTTTTCTTTTTTTCCTATAATGTACCAAATGAAATGTTTGCTTTGACGGAATAAATGAGATTGAATCTGAATCTGAATCTGGTAAAGATTGTCACAGTTTATATCACACTATAAATCCCTACCAACACAGATTCATACATTTAGTGCGTAAGCAAAGCAATAAACAAGTCAGTTCATAGTCACCTCCAAATGTCCTCTCACAGTGAACTCTTATAATGCTCCCTTGTCGCTCCTGATGCTCCCACGACGCTCTGATACTCCCACGACGCACTGATGCTCCCACGACGCACTGATGCTCCCACGACGCACTGATGCTCCCACGACGCACTGATGCTCCCACGACGCACTGATGCTCCCACGACGCACTGATGCTCCCACGACGCACACCAGCCCCGCTGATCAGGCTCCGCCACGTGTCCACGCCTACCAGCCCGCAGATCAGGCTCCGCCACGTGTCCACGCTTACCAGCCCGCAAACCAGGCTCCTAAGGCCTGTCTCCAGCCACCACGACGACGCCCACAACCAATCCAACCACGCAATCACGCTTCAACACCTAAAGCCCGGAGATCGGCCCTGACCCCGCGGTTACCAGCTATGTCCTCCGCCGTCCATCTCCTCCTGGTGCTGGTCCTGAGTCTTGTGTCGTACCTGTGTCCCGTGGGCTCTGTAATTTATACCAGAGACCACTCCCCATGCGTCTCCCAAAAGCTCCTATCCAATGTCACGAGTGACTCACCACTCCCTCGGAATACTCACAAAATCACCATCATTCACTCACCGTATCACTCACATGCATACACCTGCTCGTACTCCATTTCCTAACACACGTAAAGTGTAACAATATAAGACTCGCTTCCACACGTAAAGTGTAACGCTCTATCAGATACGCTGCCACACGTAAAGTATAACGCTCTATCAGACACGCTGCCACACGTAAAGTGTAACGCTCTATAAGACTCGCTTCCACACGTAAAGTGTAACGCTCTATCAGGCACGTTGCCACACGTAAAGTGTAACAATATAAGACTTGCTTCCACACGTAAAGTGTAAAGCTCTATCAGACACGCTGCCAAACGTAAAGTGTAACAATATAAGACTCGCTGCCACACGTAAAGTGTAACGCTCTATAAGACACGCTTCCACACGCAAAGTGTAACGCAACATACAACACCTGGAATCCTGGAATGAAGGGTAAGCCCCAATATTGCTGACTCAGCGAACACCAGGAATCCTGGAATGAAGGGTAAGCCCCAATATTGCTGACTCAGCGAACACCAGGAATCCTGGAATGAAGGGTAAATTGAAATTGAAATTGAAATCGTTTATTTGATCAAATTCACACATACATACACATCACAAAATAAACTTCACATAATATTTGAAAATGATCGGGGGACACCCATTAAGACCAAATCGGTCGCTGTCATGGGTGCCACCTTAATACTTATTCTTATACTTCTTTCTTTTCAGTAAAATATGTACAAATGGTGTTGTTTAGGAGAAATAGGGGAGAGCGGTCATATGCATTATTAAAAGGTGCGGGGGGGGGGGGGGGAGGGAGAGGTTTGGTTCTTGATCATATCCAGATATGTTATGTCACTTCACAACGGGTAACAATTTAGGATGGTACATACATCAGAATAGTGGTCAATATAGTATTGTTTTACGTAGCGACTAAAACCGAGCAAACTGGGTGTCGTGACCTTGCTTTTGACTATTTCTGGAGTAGAATTGAGAAGATTTGGTAGACTGTTCCTAAGGCATTTCCTTGCAAACTCATGCTTAATTGGATTAAATCAGAAGGCACTTTTATTTCTGGTGTTGTAGTTATGTATGGCAGAGTGTGGGTTTAAGGACATTGACGAGAAATAGTTCGGTAGTTTATTGTAATAAAATTTTAATTGTTGTAATTTATGAATGTCATCTATCCTTAACGATCTAAATTCTCTGAATAACGGTTTCGTGTGTGCATTGTAAGCGCTGAGATTAAGTATTCTCATAGCCTTCTTTTGCAATTTAAGTAATTGATCCCCTCTGTAACCCCAGATCAATATTCCGTAATTTAAGCTAGATAGGACGAGGGAGTTATATAGCATGGCATTAATTTTCTTTGGTACAGTATATTTCAATTTGTTCAGTATCTTTTTGGATACATTATGGGACAAAATATGTAGGTGATCATTCCAGGAGAGGGAACAGTCTATTGTGATGCCCAACATTTTGAAGGTTTTTACACACTCTAGCCTGGTATCATTTATAATTATTTCGGGTACACAAACTTTTTTTTGAGATACATGGAAAATCATGAACTTCGACTTTTGAATGTTAAGCGATAATTTGTTTAATTTTAACCATTCACCAATTTTTTCCAATTCGTTTTTTATTACACTATTTCCATTCTTTTCTACGGAATTACTATTTAACACGCTTAGTGTGCTTGACAATGTTGTGTCGTCTGCATATATTATGGTTTTAAATATCTCACTAGCCCTTGTAATGTCGTTAATATATATTATAAACAAAAGCGGCCCAAGGATAGATCTTTGGGGAACCCCAGTGGTTATATTTAATAAAGAAGAGTTTGCATTGTCTAACTGTACAAATTGTTTACGGTTAAACAGATAACTTTCCACAAGCTTCCCAGCTGTCCCAACTATGCCATAGTGCATAAGTTTATGTATTAATATTCTATGATCAAGCGTATCAAAAGCTTTGGAGAGAACTAAGTAAATATTGATTGGGATGTCTCCTTTGTCCATGTTTTCAATTTTTCTATCTACCAATTCAATTAAAGCTAGCTCAGCAGAATGATTTTCCCTAAATCCGTATTGGCTACTGCTTAATAACTTATTTGAGTCAAAATGATTAAATATTTGTTAAAACATAACCCTTTCAAATACTTTTGAGATAGCTGGGAGTAGTGATATAGGGCGATAGTTATCTATTGATTGAGCATCACCTGTTTTAAATATTGGTATAACTTTTGCAATGTTTAGCTTATCCGGGAAGATGCCCGTAGTTAAGGATTGGTTTATTATTAACGCAATTGCATCACTTACTTCATTTTTAATCGATTTGAGCATTGTAGCAGATATGTCGTCCACTCCACTATTATGCTTCGGTTTGAGTTTGTCTATTATCTTATCGATATCTCGTTTGTTAATTAACTTGAGTTCCATAGTCGACTGAAAAGGATTATTGAGATAGGCTGTAAAGGATTTAGTCTGAGGTGTTTGGATTTCTCTTGCAAGTTTAATACCAATATTTGTAAAGTATTCATTAAATTGGTTTGCTATTTGAAGTTCATTAGAGATGGATTTTCCATTTATGATAAGTTGTTGAGGTATGCCCTTTTTAAAAGCAGACTTGTTGAGGATAGACTTTATGGTTGCCCATGTGTTTCCTGGGTCTGCTTTGTATTTTTCGAATAGTACTTCATTATGCTGTTTTTTAGCTAAGCTAATAATTTTCTTTAGGATGCGGTTGTATGTACATAGATTTGTCTTTAGTACTTTATATTCAGGTGAACTAACTGCTGTTTGTTTTAATTTTGTATATAGTTTGTCTCTGAACATTTGAGATTTAATAATGCCTTGAGTAATCCAGGCGCATTTTTTGTGTTTGTGTCTATTGAACTTTACATGTTTCACCTGGATATAATTATCTTAAATTTTGCTTACCGATTCAACTAGTGTATCATAGTTTGTATTTGGATCTTCGTTTAAGTCGTTACTCAACATTTCCATAATATTCAATGAATTTAACTCATGTTTTATGCTGTCGATATAGTTTGGTGCATATTTTTTAATTTTGACTTTCTTCGGTGATTTTTCTTGGATCCTACTTTTCATGCATAGGAAGTACGGTAGATGGTCGGAAATTTGCTTGATTAATATTCCTGCTTCTGCTTTACTCATATTGGGTGTTAATTTGCAGATGAAATTATCAATCAGGCTTCCTCTACATTGAGAGAATCTGGTAGGGAATGTTATTTTGGGGAAGAAACCATGTGAAGAGATAGTATCAAAATAATGACTTATTTCTGGTTTATCATTAATTTTGAGTAAGTCTATATTGAAATATCCAGCAATTATCGCTTCAGACTGGCGACTTTCAAGTATATTTAGCACT
Source organism: Arenicola marina (assembly GCA_964019135.1). Classification (NCBI taxonomy): domain Eukaryota; kingdom Metazoa; phylum Annelida; class Polychaeta; family Arenicolidae; genus Arenicola; species Arenicola marina. The sequence goes on along the minus strand of OZ025253.1, from coordinate 903,388 downwards.
TCTTCTATTTCATTTGTGAAAGTGCGGTAAGCCCCAATAGTGCTGACTCAGCGAACACCAGGAATCCTGGAATGAAGGGTAAGCCCCAATAGTGCTGACTCAGCGAACACCAGGAATCCTGGAATGAAGGGTAAGCCCCAATAGTGCTGACTCAGCGAACACCAAGCATCCTGGAATGAAGGGTAAGCCCCAATAGTGCTGACTCAGCGAACACCAGGAGTCCTGGAATGAAGGGTAAGCCCCAATAGTGCTGACTCAGCGAACACCAAGCAACCTGGAATGAAGGGTAAGCCCCAATAGTGCCGACTCAGCGAACACCAGGAATCCTGGAATGAAGGGTAAGCCCCAATAGTGCTGACTCAGCGAACACCAGGAGTCCTGGAATGAAGGGTAAGCCCCAATAGTGCTGACTCAGCGAACACCAAGCATCCTGGAATGAAGGGAAAGCCCCAATAGTGCTGACTCAGCGAACACCAGGAGTCCTGGAATGAAGGGTAAGCCCCAATAGTGCTGACTCAGCGAACACCAAGCATCCTGGAATGAAGGGTAAGCCCCAATAGTGCTGACTCAGCGAACACCAGGAATCCTGGAATTAAGGGTAAGCCCCAATAGTGCTGACTCAGCGAACACCAGGAATCCTGGAATGAAGGGTAAGCCCCAATAGTGCTGACTCAGCGAACACCAAGCATCCTGGAATGAAGGGTAAGCCCCAATAGTGCTGACTCAGCGAACACCAGGAATCCTGGAATGAAGGGTAAGCCCCAATAGTGCTGACTCAGCGAACAGCAGGAATCCTGGAATGAAGGGTAATCCCCAATAGTGCTGATTCAGCGAACACCAGGAATCCTGGAATGAAGGGTAATCCCCAATAGTGCTGACTCAGCGAACACCAGGAATCCTGGAATGAAGGGTAAGCCCCAATAGTGCTGACTCAGCGAACACCAAGCATCCTGGAATGAAGGGTAAGCCCCAATAGTGCTGACTCAGCGAACACCAGGAATCCTGGAATGAAGGAGAAGCCCCAATATTGCTGACTCAGCGAACACCAGGAATCCTGGAATGAAGGGTAAGCCCCAATAGTGCTGACTCAGCGAACACCAAGCATCCTGGAATGAAGGGTAAGCCCCAATAGTGCTGACTCAGCGAACACCAGGAATCCTGGAATGAAGGGTAAGCCCCAATAGTGCTGACTCAGCGAACGCCAGGAGTCCTGGAATGAAGAGTAAGCCCCAATAGTGCTGACTCAGCGAACACCAAGCATCCTGGAATGAAGGGAAAGCCCCAATAGTGCTGACTCAGCGAACACCCGGAATCCTGGAATGAAGGGTAAGCCCCAATAGTGCTGACTCAGCGAACACCAGGAATCCTGGAATGAAGGGTAAGCCCCAATAGTGCTGACTCAGCGAACACCAGGAATCCTGGAATGAAGGGTAAGCCCCAATAGTGCTGACTCAGCGAACACCAGGAATCCGGGAATGAAGGGTAAGCCCCAATAGTGCTGACTCAGCGAACACCAGGAATCCTGGAATGAAGGGTAAGCCCCAATAGTTCTGACTCAGCGAACACCAAGCATCCTGGAATGAAGGGTAAGCCCCAGTAGTGCTGACTAAGCGAACACCAGGAATCCTGGAATGAAGGGTAAGCCCCAATAGTGCTGACTCAGCGAACACCAGGAGTCCTGGAATGAAGGGTAAGCCCCAATAGTGCTGACTCAGCGAACACCAAGCATCCTGGAATGAAGGGTAAGCCCCAATAGTGCTGACTCAGCGAACACCAGGAATCCTGGAATGAAGGGTAAGCCCCAATAGTGCTGACTCAGCGAACACCAGGAATCCTGGAATGAAGGGTAAGCCCCAATAGTGCTGACTCAGCGAACACCAGGAATCCTGGAATGAAGGGTAAGCCCCAATAGTGCTGACTCAGCGAACACCAGGAGTCCTGGAATGAAGGGTAAGCCCCAATAGTGCTGACTCAGCGAACACCAAGCATCCTGGAATGAAGGGTAAGCCCCAATAGTGCTGACTCAACGAACACCAGGAATCCTGGAATGAAGGGTAAGCCCCAATAGTGCTGACTCAGCGAACACCAAGCATCATGGAATGTAGGGTAAGCCCCAATAGTGCTGACTCAGCGAACACCAGGAATCCTGGAATGAAGGGTAAGCCCCAATAGTGCTGACTCAGCGAACACCAGGAGTCCTGGAATGAAGGGTAAGCCCCAATAGTGCTGACTCAGCAAACACCAAGCATCCTGGAATGAAGGGTAAGCCCCAATAGTGCTGACTCAACGAACACCAGGAATCCTGGAATGAAGGGTAAGCCCCAATAGTGCTGACTCAGCGAACACCAGGAATCCTGGAATGAAGGGTAAGCCCCAATAGTGCTGACTCAGCGAACACCAAGCATCCTGGAATGAAGGGTAAGCCCCAATAGTGCCGACTCAGCGAACACCAGGAATCCTGGAATGAAGGGTAAGCCCCAATAGTGCTGACTCAGCGAACACCAGGAGTCCTGGAATGAAGGGTAAGCCCCAATAGTGCTGACTCAGCGAACACCAAGCATTCTGGAATGAAGGGTAAGCCCCAATAATGCTGACTCAGCGAACACCAGGAGTCCTGGAATGAAGGGTAAGCCCCAATAGTGCTGACTCAGCGAACACCAAGCATCCTGGAATGAAGGGTAAGCCCCAATAGTGCTGACTCAGCGAACACCAGGAATCCTGGAATGAAGGGTAAGCCCCAATAGTGCTGACTCAGCGAACACCAGGAGTCCTGGAATGAAGGGTAAGCCCCAATAGTGCTGACTCAGCGAACACCAAGCATCCTGGAATGAAGGGAAAGCCCCAATAGTGCTGACTCAGCGAACACCAGGAATCCTGGAATGAAGGGTAAGCCCCAATAGTGCTGACTCAGCGAACACCAGGAATCCTGGAATGAAGGGTAAGCCCCAATAGTGCTGACTCAGCGAACACCAGGAATCCTGGAATGAAGGGTAAGCCCCAATAGTGCTGACTCAGCGAACACCAGGAATCCTGGAATGAAGGAAAAGCCCCAATAGTGCTGACTCAGCGAACACCAGGAATCCTGGAATGAAGGGTAAGCCCCAATAGTGCTGACTCAGCGAACACCAGGAATCCTGGAATGAAGGGTAAGCCCCAATAGTGCTGACTCAGCGAACACCATGAATCCTGGAATGAAGGGTAAGCCCCAATAGTGCTGACTCAGCGAACACCAAGCATCCTGGAATGAAGGGTAAGCCCCAATAGTGCTGACTCAGCGAACACCAGGAATCCTGGAATGAAGGGTAAGCCCCAATAGTGCTGACTCAGCGAACACCAGGAATCCTGGAATGAAGGGTAAGCCCCAATAGTGCTGACTCAGCGAACACCAGGAATCCTGGAATGAAGGGTAAGCCCCAATAGTGCTGACTCAGCGAACACCAGGAATCCTGGAATGAAGGGTAAGCCCCAATAGTGCTGACTCAGCGAACACCAGGAATCCTGGAATGAAGGGTAAGCCCCAATAGTGCTGACTCAGCGAACACCAGGAATCCTGGAATGAAGGGTAAGCCCCAATAGTGCTGACTCAGCGAACACCAGGAATCCTGGAATGAAGGGTAAGCCCCAATAGTGCTGACTCAGCGAACACCAGGAATCCTGGAATGAAGGGTAAGCCCCAATAGTGCTGACTCAGCGAACACCAGGAATCCTGGAATGAAGGAGAAGCCCCAATAGTGCTGACTCAGCGAACACCAGGAATCCTGGAATGAAGGGTAAGCCCCAATAGTGCTGACTCAGCGAACACCAGGAATCCTGGAATGAAGGGTAAGCCCCAGTAGTGCTGACTCAGCGAACACCGGGAATCCTGGAATGAAGGGTAAGCTCCAATAGTGCTGACACGATTAGCTAATACCCTTTCTCTTTCCCAAGGCTGTAACGGCCACTGATTGGAGATCAGTTGACGATGGGATAATCCTGGACATCATTCCAGCAATCCCTCTCAGTAAAGTGTGATTTTGGTGTGGATATCATCTAATATCGTATTTGGGGTTGAAGTGATCTTCGATTTTAAAAGTGGGCCACATCTCACCCACTATGTCCCTTCCAGATGGCACTCAGCGGATACCAATAGGACAAACAGACCATCTGATCCCACTATGTCCCTCCGAGATGGCAGACTCAGCGGATACCACTAAGACAAACAAACCATCTGATCCCACTATGTCCCTCCCAGATGGCACTCAGCGGATACCAATGGAACAAACAGACCATCTGATCCCACTATGTCCCTCCCAGATGGTAGACTCAACGGATATCAATAGGACAAACAAACCATCTGATCCCACTATGTCCCTCCCAGATGGCAGACTCAGCGGATACCAATAGGACAAACAAACCTGTGTGTGATGGGCGGAGGAGGGGGTGGGGCTTGCTGCGTGTGATGGGCGGAGGAGGGGGTGGGGGTTGCTGCGTGTGATGGGCGGAGGAGGGGTGGGGCTTTCTATGTGTGGTGACTGGAGGAGGGGGTGGGGCTTTCTGCGTGTGATGGGCGGAGTAGCGGGTGGGGGTTGCTGCGTGTGATGGGCGAAGGAGGGGGTGGGGCTTTCTGTGTGTGATGGGCAGAGGAGGGGGTGGGGCTTTCTGTGTGTGGTGAGTGGAGGAGGGGGTGGGGCTTTCTATGTGTGATGGGCGGAGGAGGGTTGGGGCTTGCTGTAGGTGGTGAGTTGAGGATGGGGTGGGACTTGCTTTGTGTGATGGGCGGAGGAATGTGTGGGGCTTGCTGTGTGTGGTGACTGGAGGAGGGGGTGGGGCTTTCTGTGTGTGATGGGCGGAGGAGGGGGTGGGGTTTGCTGTATGTGGTGAGTGGAGGAGGGGGTGGGCTTTCTGTGTGTGGTGAGTGGAGGAGGGGTGGGGCTTTCTGTGTGTGATGGGCGGAGGAGGGGGTGGGGCTTGCTGCCTGTGATGGGCGGAGGTGGGGTGGGGCTTTCTATGTGTGGTGACTGGAGGAGGGGGTGGGGCTTTCTGTATGTGATTGGCGGAGGAAGGAGTGGGGCTTGCTGCGTGTGATGGGCGGAGGAGGGGGTGGGGCTTTCTGTGTGTGATGGGCGGAGGAGGGGTGGGGCTTTCTGTGTGTGATGGGCGGAGGAGGGGTGGGGCTTTCTGTGTGTGATGGGCGGAGGAGGGGTGGGGCTTTCTATGTGTGGTGAGTGGAGGAGGGGTGGGGCTTTCTGTGTGTGATGGGCGGAGGAGGGGGTGGGGCTTTCTGTGTGTGATGGGCGGAGGAGGGGGTGGGGTTTGCTGTATGTGGTGAGTGGAGGAGGGGGTGGGCTTTCTGTGTGTGGTGAGTGGAGGAGGGGTGGGGCTTTCTGTGTGTGATGGGCGGAGGAGGGGGTGGGGCTTGCTGCCTGTGATGGGCGGAGGAGGGGTGGGGCTTTCTATGTGTGGTGACTAGAGGAGGGGGTGGGGCTTTCTGTATGTGATGGGCGGAGGAAGGAGTGGGGCTTGCTGCGTGTGATGGGCGGAGGAGGGGGTGGGGCTTTCTGTGTGCGATGGGCGGAGGAGGGGTGGGGCTTTCTGTGTGTGATGGGCGGAGGAGGGGGTGGGGCTTTCTGTGTGTGATGGGCGGAGGAGGGGTGGGGCTTTCTATGTGTGGTGAGTGGAGGAGGGGGTGGGGCTTTCTGTGTGTGATGGGCGGAGGAGGGGGTGGGGCTTGCTGCCTGTGATGGGCGGAGGAGGGGTGGGGCTTTCTATGTGTGGTGACTGGAGGAGGGGGTGGGGCTTGCTGCCTGTGATGGGCGGAGGAGGGGTGGGGCTTTCTATGTGTGGTGACTGGAGGAGGGGGTGGGGCTTTCTGTATGTGATGGGCGGAGGAAGGAGTGGGGCTTGCTGCGTGTGATGGGCGGAGGAGGGGGTGGGGCTTTCTGTGTGTGATGGGCGGAGGAGGGGGTGGGGCTTACTGTGTGTGGTGAGTGGAGGAGGGGGTGGGGCTTCCTGCGTGTGATGGACGGAGGACGGGGTGGGGCTTTCTGTGTGTGGTGAGTGGAGAAGGGGTGGGGCTTTCTGTGTGTGGTGAGTGGAGGAGGGGTGGGGCTTTCTGTGTGTGATGGGCGGAGGAGGGGGTGGGGCTTGCTGCGTGTGATGGGCGGAGGAGGGGTGGGGCTTTCTATGTGTGGTGACTGGAGGAGGGGGTTGGGCTTTCTGTGTGTGATGGGCGGAGGAGCGGGTGGGGCTTGCTGCCTGTGATGGGCGGAGGAGGGGTGGGGCTTGCTGTGTGTGGTGACTGGAGGAGGGGGTGGGGCTTTCTGTGTGTGATGGGCGGAGGAGGGGGTGGGGTTTCCTGTATGTGGTGAGTGGAGGAGCGGGTGGGCTTTCTGTGTGTGGTGAGTGGAGGAGGGGTCTGGCTTTCTGTGTGTGATGGGCCGAGGAGGGGGTGGGGCTTGCTGCGTGTGATGGGCGGAGGAGGGGTGGGGCTTTCTATGTGTGGTGACTGGAGGAGGGGGTGGGGCTTTCTGTGTGTGATGGGCGGAGGAAGGGGTGGGGCTTGCTGCGTGTGGTGAGTGGAGGAGGGGGTGGGGCTTCCTGCGTGTGATGGGCGGAGGAGGGGGTGGGGCTTGCTGTGTGTGATGGGCGGAGGAGGGGGTGGGCTTTCTATGTGTGGTGACTGGAGGAGGGGGTGGGGCTTTCTGTGTGTAATGGGCGGAGGAGGGGGTGGGGCTTTCTATGTGTGGTGAGAGGAGGAGGGGTGGGGCTTTCTGTGTGTAAATGGCGGAGGAGGGGGTGGGGCTTGCTGTATGTGTTGGGCGGAGGAGGGGTTGGGCTTTCTGTGTGTGGTGAGAGGAGGAGGGGTGGGGCTTTCTGTGTTTGATGGGCGGAGGAGGGGGTGGGGTTTGCTGTATGTGTTGGGTTGAGGAGGGGGTGGGCTTTCTGTGTGTGGTGAGTGGAGGAGGGGTGGGGCTTGCTGTGTGTGATGGGCGGAGGAGGGGGTGGGGCTTGCTGTGTGTGATGGGCGGAGGAGGGGGTGGGGCTTTTTTCTGTGTGTGATGGGCGGAGGAGGGGGTGAGGCTTTCTGTGTGTGATGGGCGGAGGAGGGGGTGGGGCTTTCTATGTGTGGTGACTGGAGGAGGGGGTGGGGCTTGCTGTGTGTGATGGGCGGAGGAGGGGGTGGGGCTTTTTTCTGTGTGTGATGGGCGGAGGAGGGGGTGGGGCTTTTTTCTGTGTGTGATGGGCGGAGGAGGGGGTGGGGCTTGCTGTGTGTGATGGGCGGAGGAGGGGGTGGGGCTTTTTTCTGTGTGTGATGGGTGGAGGAGGGGGTGAGGCTTTCTGTGTGTGATGGGCGGAGGAGGGGGTGGGGTTTGCTGTATGTGGTGAGTGGAGGAGGGGGTGGGCTTTCTGTGTGTGGTGAGTGGAGGAGGGGTGGGGCTTTCTGTGTGTGATGGGCGGAGGAGGGGGTGGGGCTTGCTGTGTGTGATGGGCGGAGGAGGGGGTGGGGCTTGCTGTGTGTGATGGGCGGTGGAGGGGGTGGGCTTTCTATGTGTGGTGAGTGGAGGAGGGGATGGTGCTTGCTGTGTGTGATAGGCCGAGGAGGGGGTGGGGCTTGCTGTGTGTGGTGGGCAGAGTAGGGGGTGGGGCTTTCTGTGTGTGGTGATTGGAGGTGGGGTGGGGCTTTCTGTGTGCGATGGGCGGAGGAGGGGGTGGGGCTTTCTATGTGTGGTGACTGGAGGAGGAGGTGGGGCTTTCTGTGTGTGATGGGTGGAGGAGGGGGTGGGGCTTGCTGTGTGTGATGGGCGGTGGAGGGGGTGGGCTTTCTATGTGTGGTGAGTGGAGGAGGGGGTGGGGCTTGCTGTGTGTGATGGGTGGAGGAGGGGGTGGGGCTTTCTGTGTGTGGTGACTGGAGGGGGGGGGCTTTCTGTGTGTGGTGATTGGAGGAGGGGTGGGGCTTTCTGTGTGTGGTGACTGGAGGAGGGGGTGGGGCTTTCTGTGTGTGGTGAGAGGAGGAGGGGTGGGGCTTTCTGTGTTTGATGGGCGGAGGAGGGGGTGGGGTTTGCTGTATGTGTTGGGTTGAGGAGGGGGTGGGCTTTCTGTGTGTGGTGAGTGGAGGAGGGGTGGGGCTTGCTGTGTGTGATGGGCGGAGGAGGGGGTGGGGCTTGCTGTGTGTGATGGGCGGAGGAGGGGGTGGGGCTTTTTTCTGTGTGTGATGGGCGGAGGAGGGGGTGAGGCTTTCTGTGTGTGATGGGCGGAGGAGGGGGTGGGGCTTTCTATGTGTGGTGACTGGAGGAGGGGGTGGGGCTTGCTGTGTGTGATGGGCGGAGGAGGGGGTGGGGCTTTTTTCTGTGTGTGATGGGCGGAGGAGGGGGTGGGGCTTTTTTCTGTGTGTGATGGGCGGAGGAGGGGGTGGGGCTTGCTGTGTGTGATGGGCGGAGGAGGGGGTGGGGCTTTTTTCTGTGTGTGATGGGTGGAGGAGGGGGTGAGGCTTTCTGTGTGTGATGGGCGGAGGAGGGGGTGGGGTTTGCTGTATGTGGTGAGTGGAGGAGGGGGTGGGCTTTCTGTGTGTGGTGAGTGGAGGAGGGGTGGGGCTTTCTGTGTGTGATGGGCGGAGGAGGGGGTGGGGCTTGCTGTGTGTGATGGGCGGAGGAGGGGGTGGGGCTTGCTGTGTGTGATGGGCGGTGGAGGGGGTGGGCTTTCTATGTGTGGTGAGTGGAGGAGGGGATGGTGCTTGCTGTGTGTGATAGGCCGAGGAGGGGGTGGGGCTTGCTGTGTGTGGTGGGCAGAGTAGGGGGTGGGGCTTTCTGTGTGTGGTGAGTGGAGGAGGGGGTGGGGCTTTCTGTGTGTGGTGATTGGAGGTGGGGTGGGGCTTTCTGTGTGCGATGGGCGGAGGAGGGGGTGGGGCTTTCTATGTGTGGTGACTGGAGGAGGAGGTGGGGCTTTCTGTGTGTGATGGGTGGAGGAGGGGGTGGGGCTTGCTGTGTGTGATGGGCGGTGGAGGGGGTGGGCTTTCTATGTGTGGTGAGTGGAGGAGGGGGTGGGGCTTGCTGTGTGTGATGGGTGGAGGAGGGGGTGGGGCTTTCTGTGTGTGATGGGCGGAGGAGGGGGTGAGGCTTTTTGTGTGTGATGGGCGGAGGAGGGGGTGGGGCTTTCTGTGTGTGATGGGCGGAGGAGGGGGTGAGGCTTGCTGTTTGTGGTGACTGGAGGAGGGGATAGTGCTTGCTGTGTGTGATAGGCCGAGGAGGGGGTGGGGCTTGCTGTGTGTGGTGGGCAGAGTAGGGGGTGGGGCTTTCTGTGTGTGGTGAGTGGAGGAGGGGGTGGGGCTTTCTGTGTGTGGTGATTGGAGGTGGGGTGGGGCTTTCTGTGTGCGATGGGCGGAGGAGGGGGTGGGGCTTTCTATGTGTGGTGACTGGAGGAGGAGGTGGGGCTTTCTGTGTGTGATGGGTGGAGGAGGGGGTGGGGCTTTCTGTGTGTGGTGACTGGAGGGGGGGGGGCTTTCTGTGTGTGGTGATTGGAGGAGGGGTGGGGCTTTCTGTGTGTGGTGACTGGAGGAGGGGGTGGGGCTTTCTGTGTGTGGTGATTGGAAGAGGTGTGGGGCTTTCTGTGTGCGATGGGCGGAGGAGGGGTGGGGCTTTCTATGTGTGGTGACTGGAGGAGGGGGTGGGGCTTTCTGTGTGTGATGGGTGGAGGAGGGGGTGGGGCTTTTTGTGTGTGATGGGCGGAGGAGGGGGTGGAGCTTGCTGTGTGTGGTGAGTGGAGGAGGGGGTGGGGCTTTCTGTGTGTGGTGATTGGAGGAGGGGTGTGGCTTTCTGTGTGCGATGGGCGGAGGATGGGGTGGGGCTTTCTATGTGTGGTGACTGGAGGAGGAGGTGGGGATTTCTGTGTGTGATGGGTGGAGGACGGGGTGGGGCTTTCTGTGTGTGGTGACTGGAGGAGGGGGTGGGGCTTTCCATGTGTGGTGACTGGAGGAGGAGGTGGGGATTTCTGTGTGTGATGGGTGGAGGAGGGGGTGGGGCTTTTTGTGTGTGATGGGCGGAGGAGGGGGTGGAGCTTGCTGTTTGTGGTGAGTGGAGGAGGGGGTGGGGCTTTCTGTGTGTGGTGATTGGAGGAGGGGTGGGGCTTTCTGTGTGCGATGCGCGGAGGATGGGGTGGGGCTTTCTGTGTGTGGTGACTGGAGGAGGAGGTGGGGTGTTCTGTGTGTGATGGGTGGAGGAGGCGGTGGGGCTTTCTGTGTGTGGTGACTGGAGGAGGGGGTGGGGCTTTCTGTGTGTGGTGACTGGAGGAGGGGGTGGGGCTTTCTGTGTGTGATGGGCGGAGGAGGGGGTGGGGCTTGCTGTGTGTGATGGGCGGAGGAGGGGGTGGGGCTTTCTATGTGTGGTGAGAGGAGGAGGGGTGGGGCTTTCTGTGTGTGATGGGCGGAGGAGGGGGTGGGGTTTGCTGTATGTGGTGAGTGGAGGAGGGGTTGGGCTTTCTGTGTGTGGTGAGTGGAGGAGGGGTGGGGCTTTCTGTGTGTGATGGGCGGAGGAGGGGTTGGGGTTTGCTGTATGTGGTGAGTGGAGGAGGGGGTGGGCTTTCTGTGTGTGGTGAATGGAGGAAGGGTGGGGCTTTCTGTGTGTGATGTGCGGAGGAGGGGGTGGGGCTTGCTGTGTGTGATGGGCGGAGGAGGTGGTGGGGCTTGCTGTGTGTGATGGGCGGAGGAGGGGGTGGGCTTTCTATGTGTGGTGACTGGAGGAGGGGGTGGGGTTTGCTGTGTGTGATGGGTGGAGGAGGGGGTGGTCTTTCTGTGTGTGGTGAGTGGAGGAGGGGGTGGGGCTTTCTGTGTGTGGTGATTGGAGGTGGGGTGGGGCTTTCTGTGTGCGATGGGCGGAGGAGGGGGTGGGGCTTTCTATGTGTGGTGACTGGAGGAGGAGGTGGGGCTTTCTGTGTGTGATGGGTGGAGGAGGGGGTGGGGCTTGCTGTGTGTGATGGGCGGTGGAGGGGGTGGGCTTTCTATGTGTGGTGAGTGGAGGAGGGGGTGGGGCTTGCTGTGTGTGATGGGTGGAGGAGGGGGTGGGCTTTCTGTGTGTGATGGGCGGAGGAGGGGGTGAGGCTTTTTGTGTGTGATGGGCGGAGGAGGGGGTGGGGCTTTCTGTGTGTGATGGGCGGAGGAGGGGGTGAGGCTTGCTGTTTGTGGTGACTGGAGGAGGGGATAGTGCTTGCTGTGTGTGATAGGCCGAGGAGGGGGTGGGGCTTGCTGTGTGTGGTGGGCAGAGTAGGGGGTGGGGCTTTCTGTGTGTGGTGAGTGGAGGAGGGGGTGGGGCTTTCTGTGTGTGGTGATTGGAGGTGGGGTGGGGCTTTCTGTGTGCGATGGGCGGAGGAGGGGGTGGGGCTTTCTATGTGTGGTGACTGGAGGAGGAGGTGGGCTTTCTGTGTGTGATGGGTGGAGGAGGGGGTGGGGCTTTCTGTGTGTGGTGACTGGAGGGGGGGGGCTTTCTGTGTGTGGTGATTGGAGGAGGGGTGGGGCTTTCTGTGTGTGGTGACTGGAGGAGGGGGTGGGGGCTTTCTGTGTGTGGTGATTGGAAGAGGTGTGGGGCTTTCTGTGTGCGATGGGCGGAGGAGGGGTGGGGCTTTCTATGTGTGGTGACTGGAGGAGGGGGTGGGGCTTTCTGTGTGTGATGGGTGGAGGAGGGGGTGGGGCTTTTTGTGTGTGATGGGCGGAGGAGGGGGTGGAGCTTGCTGTGTGTGGTGAGTGGAGGAGGGGGTGGGGCTTTCTGTGTGTGGTGATTGGAGGAGGGGTGTGGCTTTCTGTGTGCGATGGGCGGAGGATGGGGTGGGGCTTTCTATGTGTGGTGACTGGAGGAGGAGGTGGGGATTTCTGTGTGTGATGGGTGGAGGACGGGGTGGGGCTTTCTGTGTGTGGTGACTGGAGGAGGGGGTGGGGCTTTCCATGTGTGGTGACTGGAGGAGGAGGTGGGGATTTCTGTGTGTGATGGGTGGAGGAGGGGGTGGGGCTTTTTGTGTGTGATGGGCGGAGGAGGGGGTGGAGCTTGCTGTTTGTGGTGAGTGGAGGAGGGGGTGGGGCTTTCTGTGTGTGGTGAGTGGAGGAGGGGGTGGGGCTTTCTGTGTGTGGTGATTGGAGGAGGGGTGGGGCTTTCTGTGTGCGATGCGCGGAGGATGGGGTGGGGCTTTCTGTGTGTGGTGACTGGAGGAGGAGGTGGGGTGTTCTGTGTGTGATGGGTGGAGGAGGCGGTGGGGCTTTCTGTGTGTGGTGACTGGAGGAGGGGGTGGGGCTTTCTGTGTGTGGTGACTGGAGGAGGGGGTGGGGCTTTCTGTGTGTGATGGGCGGAGGAGGGGGTGGGGCTTGCTGTGTGTGATGGGCGGAGGAGGGGGTGGGGCTTTCTATGTGTGGTGAGAGGAGGAGGGGTGGGGCTTTCTGTGTGTGATGGGCGGAGGAGGGGGTGGGGTTTGCTGTATGTGGTGAGTGGAGGAGGGGTTGGGCTTTCTGTGTGTGGTGAGTGGAGGAGGGGTGGGGCTTTCTGTGTGTGATGGGCGGAGGAGGGGTTGGGGTTTGCTGTATGTGGTGAGTGGAGGAGGGGGTGGGCTTTCTGTGTGTGGTGAATGGAGGAAGGGTGGGGCTTTCTGTGTGTGATGTGCGGAGGAGGACGTGGGGCTTGCTGTGTGTGATGGGCGGAGGAGGGGGTGGGGCTTGCTGTGTGTGATGGGCGGAGGAGGGGGTGGGCTTTCTATGTGTGGTGACTGGAGGAGGGGGTGGGGTTTGCTGTGTGTGATGGGTGGAGGAGGGGGTGGTCTTGCTGTGTATGGTGAGTGGAGGAGGGGGTGGGCTTTGCTGTGTGTGATGGGCGGAGGAGGGGGTGGGGCTTTCTGTGTGTGATGGGCGGAGGAGGGGGTGGGGCCTTCTGTGTGTGATGGGCGGAGGAGGGGGTGAGGCTTTCTGTGAGTGATGGGCGGAGGAGGGGGTGGGGCTTTCTGTGTGTGATGGGCGGAGGAGGGGGTGAGGCTTTCTGTGAGTGATGGGCGGAGGAGGGGGTGGGGCTTTCTGTGTGTGATGGGCGGAGGAGGGGGTGAGGCTTTCTGTGAGTGATGGGCGGAGGAGGGGGTGGGGCTTTCTGTGTGTGCTGGGCGGAGGAGGGGGTGAGGCTTTCTGTGAGTGATGGGCGGAGGAGGGGGTGGGGCTTTCTGTGTGCGATGGGCGGAGGAGGGGGTGAGGCTTGCTGTGTGTGGTGACTGGAGGAGGGGATGGGGCTTGCTGTGTGTGATGGGCGGAGGAGGGGGTGGGGTTTGCTGTATGTGGTGAGTGGAGGAGGGGTTGGGCTTTCTCTGTGTGGTGAGTGGAGGAGGGGTGGGGCTTTCTGTGTGTGATGGGCGGAGGAGGGGGTGGGGTTTGCTGTATGTGGTGAGTGGAGGAGGGGGTGGGCTTTTTGTGTGTGGTGAGTGGAGGAGGGGGTGGGGCTTTCTGTGTGTGGTGATTGGAGGTGGGGTGGGGCTTTCTGTGTGCGATGGGCGGAGGAGGAGGTGGGGCTTTCTATGTGTGGTGACTGGAGGAGGAGGTGGGGCTTTCTGTGTGTGATGGGTGGAGGAGGGGGTGGGGCTTGCTGTGTGTGATGGGCGGTGGAGGGGGTGGGCTTTCTATGTGTGGTGAGTGGAGGAGGGGGTGGGGCCTGCTGTGTGTGATGGGCGGAGGAGGGGGTGGGGCTTTCTGTGTGTGGTGAGTGGAGGAGGGGGTGGGGCTTGCTGTGTGTGATGGGCGGTGGAGGGGGTGGGCTTTCTATGTGTGGTGAGTGGAGGAGGGGGTGGGGCTTGCTGTGTGTGATGGGCGGAGGAGGGGGTGGGGCTTTCTGTGTGTGATGGGCGGAGGAGGGGGTGAGGCTTTCTGTGTGTGATGGGCGGAGGAGGGGGTGGGGCTTTCTGTGTGTGATGGGCGGAGGAGGGGGTGAGGCTTGCTGTTTGTGGTGACTGGAGGAGGGGATAGTGCTTGCTGTGTGTGATAGGCCGAGGAGGGGGTGGGGCTTGCTGTGTGTGGTGGGCAGAGTAGGGGGTGGGGCTTTCTGTGTGTGGTGAGTGGAGGAGGGGGTGGGGCTTTCTGTGTGTGGTGATTGGAGCTGGGGTGGGGCTTTCTGTATGCGATGGGCGGAGGGGGTGGGGCTTTCTATGTGTGGTGACTGGAGGAGGAGGTGGGGCTTTCTGTGTGTGATGGGTGGAAGAGGGGGTGGGGCTTTCTGTGTGTGGTGACTGGAGGGGGGGGGGTGGGGCTTTCTGTGTGTGGTGATTGGAGGAGGGGTGGGGCTTTCTGTGTGTGGTGACTGGAGGAGGGGGTGGGGCTTTCTGTGTGTGGTGATTGGAAGAGGTGTGGGGCTTTCTGTGTGCGATGGGCGGAGGAGGGGTGGGGCTTTCTATGTGTGGTGACTGGAGGAGGGGGTGGGGCTTTCTGTGTGTGATGGGTGGAGGAGGGGGTGGGGCTTTTTGTGTGTGATGGGCGGAGGAGGGGGTGGAGCTTGCTGTGTGTGGTGAGTGGAGGAGGGTGTGGGGCTTTCTGTGTGTGGTGATTGGAGGAGGGGTGTGGCTTTCTGTGTGCGATGGGCGGAGGATGGGGTGGGGCTTTCTATGTGTGGTGACTGGAGGAGGAGGTGGGGATTTCTGTGTGTGATGGGTGGAGGACGGGGTGGGGCTTTCTGTGTGTGGTGACTGGAGGAGGGGGTGGGGCTTTCCATATGTGGTGACTGGAGGAGGAGGTGGGGATTTCTGTGTGTGATGGGTGGAGGAGGGGGTGGGGCTTTTTGTGTGTGATGGGCGGAGGAGGGGGTGGAGCTTGCTGTTTGTGGTGAGTGGAGGAGGGGGTGGGGCTTTCTGTGTGTGGTGAGTGGAGGAGGGGGTGGGGCTTTCTGTGTGTGGTGATTGGAGGAGGGGTGGGGCTTTCTGTGTGCGATGCGCGGAGGATGGGGTGGGGCTTTCTGTGTGTGGTGACTGGAGGAGGAGGTGGGGCTTTCTGTGTGTGATGGGTGGAGGAGGCGGTGGGGCTTTCTGTGTGTGGTGACTGGAGGAGGGGGTGGGGCTTTCTGTGTGTGGTGACTGGAGGAGGGGGTGGGGCTTTCTGTGTGTGATGGGCGGAGGAGGGGGTGGGGCTTGCTGTGTGTGATGGGCGGAGGAGGGGGTGGGGCTTTCTATGTGTGGTGAGAGGAGGAGGGGTGGGGCTTTCTGTGTGTGATGGGCGGAGGAGGGGGTGGGGTTTGCTGTATGTGGTGAGTGGAGGAGGGGTTGGGCTTTCTGTGTGTGGTGAGTGGAGGAGGGGTGGGGCTTTCTGTGTGTGATGGGCGGAGGAGGGGGTGGGGTTTGCTGTATGTGGTGAGTGGAGGAGGGGGTGGGCTTTCTGTGTGTGGTGAATGGAGGAAGGGTGGGGCTTTCTGTGTGTGATGTGCGGAGGAGGGGGTGGGGCTTGCTGTGTGTGATGGGCGGAGGAGGGGGTGGGGCTTGCTGTGTGTGATGGGCGGAGGAGGGGGTGGGCTTTCTATGTGTGGTGACTGGAGGAGGGGGTGGGGTTTGCTGTGTGTGATGGGTGGAGGAGGGGGTGGTCTTGCTGTGTATGGTGAGTGGAGGAGGGGGTGGGCTTTGCTGTGTGTGATGGGCGGAGGAGGGGGTGGGGCTTTCTGTGTGTGATGGGCGGAGGAGGGGGTGGGGCCTTCTGTGTGTGATGGGCGGAGGAGGGGGTGAGGCTTTCTGTGAGTGATGGGCGGAGGAGGGGGTGGGGCTTTCTGTGTGTGATGGGCGGAGGAGGGGGTGAGGCTTTCTGTGAGTGATGGGCGGAGGAGGGGGTGGGGCTTGCTGTGTGTGGTGAGTGGAGGAGGGGGTGGGGTTTGCTGTGTGTGATGGGCGGAGGAGGGGGTGAGGCTTTCTGTGTGTGATGGGCGGAGGAGGGGGTGGGGCTTTCTGTGTGTGATGGGCGGAGGAGGGGGTGAGGATTTCTGTGGGTGATGGGCGGAGGAGGGGGTGGGGCTTTCTGTGTGTGGTGAGTGGAGGAGGGGGTGGGGTTTGCTGTGTGTGATGGGCGGAGGAGGGGGTGAGGCTTTCTGTGTGTGATGGGCGGAGGAGGGGGTGGGGCTTTCTGTGTGTGATGGGCGGAGGAGGGGGTGAGGCTTTCTGTGAGTGATGGGCGGAGGAGGGGGTGGGGCTTTCTGTGTGCGATGGGCGGAGGAGGGGGTGGGGCTTTCTGTGTGTGGTGAGTGGAGGAGGGGGTGAGGCTTTCTGTGAGTGATGGGTGGAGGAGGGGGTGGTCTTGCTGTGTGTGGTGAGTGGAGGAGGGGGTGAGGCTTTCTGTGTGTGATGGGCGGAGGAGGGGGTGAGGCTTTCTGTGTGTGATGGGCGGAGGAGGGGGTGAGGCTTTCTGTGTGTGATGGGCGGAGGAGGGGGTGAGGCTTTCTGTGTGTGATGGGCGGAGGAGGGGGTGAGGCTTTCTGTGTGTGATGGGCGGAGGAGGGGGTGAGGCTTTCTGTGTGTGATGGGCGGAGGAGGGGGTGAGGCTTTCTGTGTGTGATGGGCGGAGGAGGGGGTGAGGCTTTCTGTGAGTGATGGGCGGAGGAGGGGGTGGGACTTTCTGTGTGCGATGGGCGGAGGAGGGGGTGAGGCTTTCTGTGAGTGATGGGCGGAGGAGGGGGTGGGGCTTTCTGTGTGTGATGGGCGGAGGAGGGGGTGAGGCTTGCTGTGTGTGGTGACTGGAGGAGGGGATGGGGCTTGCTGTGTGTGATGGGCGGAGGAGGGGGTGGGGTTTGCTGTATGTGGTGAGTGGAGGAGGGGTTGGGCTTTCTCTGTGTGGTGAGTGGAGGAGGGGTGGGGCTTTCTGTGTGTGATGGGCGGAGGAGGGGGTGGGGTTTGCTGTATGTGGTGAGTGGAGGAGGGGGTGGGCTTTCTGTGTGTGGTGAATGGAGGAGGGGGTGGGGTTTGCTGTGTGTGATGGGTGGAGGAGGGGGTGGTCTTGCTGTGTGTGGTGAGTGGAGGAGGGGGTGGGGTTTGCTGTGTGTGATGGGCGGAGGAGGGGGTGAGGCTTTCTGTGTGTGATGGGCGGAGGAGGGGGTGGGGCTTTCTGTGTGTGATGGGCGGAGGAAGGGGTGAGGCTTTCTGTGTGTGATGGGCGGAGGAGGGGGTGAGGCTTTCTGTGTGTGATGGGCGGAGGAGGGAGTGAGGCTTTCTGTGAGTGATGGGCGGAGGAGGGGGTGGGGCTTTCTGTGTGTGATGGGCGGAGGAGGGGGTGAGGCTTGCTGTGTGTGGTGACTGGAGGAGGGGAT
>OZ025253.1:838564-885936 GCA_964019135.1 Arenicola marina | reverse complement strand
CCGTGTTTACTGCTGACGTGCGCCTTGAGCCGCGTGGGGTCGGAGAAGGCCTGGTTACAGTCGAAGCAGTGGTAATGGTCCTTCTTCTTTAGCTTACAGAACGGCCGGCCGCAGTTCTGCTGAGACCCGTAGTGCATCTTCATCTTCGCGTCAGCCAGCTCAACTGGGGGCGCCAGGTTCTGGGGCTTTCCCTGCAGCAGGCGGGACAGGGGCAGCCCCCCGGGCGAGCACACCCCCAGGGCGGCCCCCGCCGCCACCCCCGCGGGGTCCGTCACCGTGGCGCTCGGCAGACTCCCGTAGACCGCCGTTGTCATGGTGACCATCTGTTCCGGCTTCGGTGCGATCTGGACGAGCGGAAAGGCCGCTGTCCCCGACATGTTGGGCAGGGTCAAGGTCACGGGGAAGTCCTGGTTAGAGGGGGCAGGGTGGCCGAAGAGGGTGGGGGGGGCGGAGACGGCCGTGACCAGGGTCGGGGTGGTGGAGGTGGCCGAGGTGAAGATAGGGCCGTGGGAGCCGCCGCCCAGGGGGGCTATGACGATGGGGGCGACCATCTGGTGGGGGAGGAGGGTCCCCCCCGGGGGGCTGCCCCGCCCCCCGCCGCCCCCAACCAGGGTGTGTGACTCGGAGGGCACGGCCACCATGACGGAGGGGGTGGTGGCCACCTGCACCATGGCCGAGCTGCTCAGGGGGGTCCCCTGGGGTGGGGCTGCGGCGGGCGGCAGGGGGAGGTAGGCCCCCGCCGCCTGCAGCATGGCGGGGGGTGAACCCGGGCGGCAGTAGGCCCAGGGTGGGCATGATGCCCGGGGGGACGACCGCGGCCCCCGCCCCCGCCCCCGCCCCCTCGCCCTCCCCAGGGACCCGCGGTCGGATGGCGGCCTTGGGGATGCCGATGGAGGGGGAGGGGGTGAGGCCCATCTCGGCCAGCTTGTGCTTCTTGTCGTGCTGGGCCATGGTGCTCACCCTCACGAAGGAGTAGTCGCACTTGGGCCGCACGCAGTGGTAGTGGCGGTTGGCGCGGTTGTTGTGGCAGTGCGGCCGCCGACAGTTGACGTTCCTGTCGAAGAACTCGAAGCCCTGGAGGATGGCGATGTAGCTGTGGAAGTCCTTGGCGTGCAGGGTGAGGACGTCCACGCGGTCCGTGGCGTGGTGGCAGCGCTGCCGGACGCAGTGGTAGTGCTGCTTCAGGTAGTACAGACACTTGTCGTCCGGACACGGCTCTCCGGACACAAACTGCCGGAAGCCCGCCGCGATACAGCTGTCCGGACCCACCGCCAGGGCCTCCGCCGCAATCTCCTGCTCCGTCAGTTCGATCTTGGGCACCAGGGGGATCTCGCTCTTGGGGTACTTGGGGGGCCGGCCGCGCCGCCGCTTGAAGCTCGCAGCGCCTCTAGCGGCCACGAAGGGCAGGCGGCGGCCGATGGCTGTGCGCGCGTACTCATGTATCTTATGGTGCTCCAGGCGACTGAAGACTGGGTCCTTGGCCGACAGCACGTGCTTGCACTCCGCCTGGGGGGAGGGGAGGGGGGAGATGTCATTGGCTAATACGACATTTCTTTTATCAGTTAGTAACTGTTATCGATAAATAAACTCATAACATTCGTTCATCATAATGCGTTGATATATAGACTCACCCACAGACAGTGGTAGTGTTTCCCCCCCTTGTTGAAGCCACACATGGACTCACCCACAGACAGTGGTAGTGTTCCCCCCCCTTGTTGAAGCCACACATGGACTCACCCACAGACAGTGGTAGTGTTTCCCCCCCTTGTTGAAGCCACACATGGACTCACCCACAGACAGTGGTAGTGTTTCCCCCCCTTGTTGAAGCCACACATGGACTCACCCACAGACAGTGGTAGTGTTTCCCCCCCTTGTTGAAGCCACACATGGACTCACCCACAGACAGTGGTAGTGTTCCCCCCCCTTGTTGAAGCCACACATGGACTCACCCACAGGCAGTGGTAGTGTTTCTCCCCCTTGTTGAAGAAACACATGGACTCACCCACAGACAGTGGTAGTGTTTCTCCCCCTTGTTGAAGTGACACATGGACTCACCCAAAGGCAGTGGTAGTGTTTCCCCCCCTTGTTGAAGCCACACATGGACTCACCCACAGACAGTGGTAGTGTTCCCCCCCCCCCCTTGTTGAAGCCACACATGGACTCACCCACAGGCAGTGGTAGTGTTTCTCCCCCTTGTTGAAGAAACACATGGACTCACCCACAGACAGTGGTAGTGTTTCTCCCCCTTGTTGAAGTGACACATGGACTCACCCAAAGGCAGTGGTAGTGTTTCTCCCCCTTGTTGAAGTGACACATGGACTCACCCACAGACAGTGGTAGTGTTTCTCCCCCTTGTTGAAGTAACACATGGACTCACCCACAGACAGTGGTAGTGTTTCTCCCCCTTGTTGAAGCCACACATGGACTCACCCACAGGCAGTGGTAGTGTTTCTCCCCCTTGTTGAAGTGACACATGGACTCACCCACAGACAGTAGTAGTGTTTCTCCCCCTTGTTGAAGTGACACATGGACTCACCCACAGACAGTGGTAGTGTTTCTCCCCCTTGTTGAAGTAACACATGGACTCACGCACAGACAGTGGTAGTGTTTCTCCCCCTTGTTGAAGTGACACATGGACTCACCCACAGACAGTGGTAGTGTTTCTCCCCCTTGTTGAAGTGACACATGGACTCACCCACAGACAGTGGTAGTGTTTCCTCCCCTTGTTGAAGTAACACATGGACTCACCCACAGACAGTGGTAGTGTTTCTCCCCCTTGTTGAAGCCACACATGGACTCACCCACAGGCAGTGGTAGTGTTTCTCCCCCTTGTTGAAGCCACACATGGACTCACCCACAGACAGTGGTGGTGTTTCTCCCCCTTGTTGAAGCCACACATGGACTCACCCACAGACAGTGGTAGTGTTTCTCCCCCTTGTTGAAGCCACACATGGACTCACCCACAGGCAGTGGTAGTGTTTCCCCCCCTTGTTGAAGCCACACATGGACTCACCCACAGACAGTGGTGGTGTTTCTCCCCCTTGTTGAAGCCACACATGGACTCACCCACAAACAGTGGTAGTGTTTCTCCCCCTTGTTGAAGTAACACATGGACTCACCCACAGACAGTGGTAGTGTTTCTCCCCCTTGTTGAAGCCACACATGGACTCACCCACAGGCAGTGGTAGTGTTTCTCCCCCTTGTTGAAGCCACACATGAACTCACCCACAGACAGTGGTAGTGTTTCTCCCCCTTGTTGAAGCCACACATGGACTCACCCACAGACAGTGGTAGTGTTTCTCCCCCTTGTTGAAGCCACACATGGACTCACGCACAGACAGTGGTAGTGTTTCTCCCCCTTGTTGAAGTGACACATGGAATCACCCACAGACAGTGGTAGTGTTTCTCCCCCTTGTTGAAGCCACACATGGACTCACCCACAGACAGTGGTGGTGTTTCTCCCCCTTGTTGAAGCCACACATGGACTCACCCACAAACAGTGGTAGTGTTTCTCCCCCTTGTTGAAGCCACACATGGACTCACCCACAGACAGTGGTAGTGTTTCTCCCCCTTGTTGAAGCCACACATGGACTCACCCACAAACAGTGGTAGTGTTTCTCCCCCTTGTTGAAGTAACACATGGACTCACCCACAGGCAGTGGTAGTGTTTCTCCCCCTTGTTGAAGCCACACATGAACTCACCCACAGACAGTGGTAGTGTTTCTCCCCCTTGTTGAAGCCACACATGGACTCACCCACAGACAGTGGTAGTGTTTCCCCCCCTTGTTGAAGCCACACATGGACTCACCCACAGACAGTGGTAGTGTTTCTCCCCCTTGTTGAAGCCACACATGGACTCACCCACAAACAGTGGTAGTGTTTCTCCCCCTTGTTGAAGCCACACATGGACTCACCCACAGACAGTGGTAGTGTTTCTCCCCCTTGTTGAAGCCACACATGGACTCACCCACAAACAGTGGTAGTGTTTCTCCCCCTTGTTGAAGTAACACATGGACTCACCCACAGGCAGTGGTAGTGTTTCTCCCCCTTGTTGAAGCCACACATGAACTCACCCACAGACAGTGGTAGTGTTTCTCCCCCTTGTTGAAGCCACACATGGACTCACCCACAGACAGTGGTAGTGTTTCCCCCCCTTGTTGAAGCCACACATGGACTCACCCACAGACAGTGGTAGTGTTTCTCCCCCTTGTTGAAGCCACACATGGACTCACCCACAGACAGTGGTAGTGTTTCTCCCCCTTGTTGAAGCCACACGTGGACTCACCCACAGACAGTGGTAGTGTTTCTCCCCCTTGTTGAAGTGACACATGGACTCACCCACAGACAGTGGTAGTGTTTCTCACCCTTGCTGAAGCCACACATGGACTCACCCACAGACAGTGGTAGTGTTTCTCTCCCTTGTTGAAGTAACACATGGACTCACCCATAGACAGTGGTAGTGTTTCTCCCTCTTGTTGAAGTGACACATGGACTCACCCACAGACAGTTGTAGTGTTTCTCCCCCTTGTTGAAGCCACACATGGACTCACCCACAGACAGTGGTAGTGTTTCTCCCCCTTGTTGAAGCCACACATGGACTCACCCACAAGCAGTGGTAGTGTTTCTCCCCCTTGTTGAAGCCACACATGGACTCACCCACAGACAGTGGTAGTGTTTCTACCCCTTGTTGAAGTGACACATGGACTCACCCACAGACAGTGGTAGTGTTTCTCCCCCTTGTTGAAGTAACATATGGACTCACCCACAGACAGCGGTAGTGTTTCTCCCCTTGTTGAAGTAACACATGGACTCATCCACAGACAGTGGTAGTGTTTCTCCCCCTTGTTGAAGCCACACATGGACTCACCCACAGACAGTGGTAGTGTTTCTCCCCCTTGTTGAAGCCACACATGGACTCACCCACAGGCAGTGGTAGTGTTTCTCCCCCTTGTTGAAGCCACACATGGACTCACCCACAGACAGTGGTAGTGTTTCTCCCCCTTGTTGAAGCCACACATGGACTCACCCACAGGCAGTGGTAGTGTTTCTCCCCCTTGTTGAAGCCACACATGGACTCACCCACAGACAGTGGTAGTGTTTCTCCCCCTTGTTGAAGCCACACATGGACTCACCCACAGACAGTGGTAATGTTTCTCCTCGCTTGTTGAAGCCACACATGGACTCACCCACAGACAGTGGTAGTGTTTCTCCCCCTTGTTGAAGTGACACATGGACTCACCCACAGACAGTGGTAGTGTTTCTCCCCCTTGTTGAAGTGACACATGGACTCACCCACAGACAGTGGTAGTGTTTCTCCCCCTTGTTGAAGTGACACATGGACTCACCCACAGACAGTGGTAGTGTTTCTCCCCCTTGTTGAAGCGACACATGTCCTGGCAGGACACTCCCTCTTCGTACAGTATGAAGGACATGGCGGTCACTCTCTCCTGCTGCTCGTGGTGCCTGCAGAAGTCAGGTAAAAATGATGATAACAATGGGAATAATAAAAATAATAATAATCAGTAAAAATTATAATACTGTAGATGGTTTGCATACGAGATCAAATGCTATTTCAGCTGATAATAATAATTCATTATTACTTTCTTATAACTGTTGCAATCGTAAATATACCAAATCTGTCAAGCTGGGAGATCTTCCATCCCCTGAACCCCAGATGACCTACTTGGCGTGCTCCCCACCCCTAGATGACCTACTTGGCGTCCTCCCCACCCCCAGATGACCCACTTGGCGACCTCCCGCACCCCCCAGATGACCTACTTGGCGTGCTCCCCACCCCCAGATGACCTACTTGGCGTCCTCCCGCACCCCCCAGATGACCTACTTGGCGTGCTCCCCACCCCCAGATGACCTACTTGGCGTCCTCCACACCCCCCAGATGACATACTTGGCGTGCTCCCCACCCCCAGATGACCTACTTGGCGTCCTACCACACCCCCCAGATGACCTACTTGGCGTCCTCCCGCACCCCCCAGATGACCTACTTGGCGTGCTCCCCATCCCCAGATGACCTACTTGGCGTCCTCGCCACCCCCCAGATGACCTACTTGGCGTCCTCCCGCACCCCCCAGATGACCTACTTGGCGTCCTCCCGCACCCCCCAGATGACCTACTTGGCGTCCTCCCACACACCCCAGATGACCTACTTGGCGTCCTCCCCACCCCCAGATGACCTACTTGGCGTCCTACCACACCCCCCAGATGACCTACTTGGCGTGCTCCCGCACCCCCTAGATGACCTACTTGGCGTCCTCCTCACCCCCAGATGACCCACTTGGCGACCTCCCGCACCCCCCAGATGACCTACTTGGCGTGCTCCCCACCCCCAGATGACCTACTTGGCGTCCTCCCGCACCCCCAGATGACCTACTTGGCGTGCTCCCCACCCGCAGATGACCTACTTGGCGTCCTCCTCACCCCCAGATGACCTACTTGGCGTCCTCCCGCACCCCTAGATGACCTACTTGGCGTCCTCCTCACCCCCAGATGACATACTTGGCGTCCTCCTCACCCCCAGATGACATACTTGGCGTGCTCCCCACCCCTAGATGACCTACTTGGCGTCCTCCTCACCCCCAGATGACATACTTGGCGTGCTCCCCACCCCTAGATGACCTACTTGGCGTCCTCCTCACCCCCAGATGACATACTTGGCGTCCTCCTCACCCCCAGATGACATACTTGGCGTGCTCCCCACCCCTAGATGACCTACTTGGCGTCCTCCTCACCCCCAGATGACCTACTTGGCGTCCTCCTCACCCCCAGATGACATACTTGGCGTGCTCCCCACCCCTAGATGACATACTTGGCGTCCTCCCCACCCCCAGATGACCTACTTGGCGTGCTCCCCATCCCCAGATGACCTACTTGGCGTCCTCCCCACCCCCAGATGACATACTTGGCGTGCTCCCCACCCCTAGATGACCTACTTGGCGTCCTCCAGCACCCCCCAGATGACCTACTTGGCGTCCTACCACACCCCCCAGATGACCTACTTGGCGTCCTCCTCACCCCCAGATGACATACTTGGCGTCCTCCTCACCCCCAGATGACATACTTGGCGTGCTCCCCACCCCTAGATGACCTACTTGGCGTCCTCCTCACCCCCAGATGACCTACTTGGCGTCCTCCTCACCCCCAGATGACATACTTGGCGTGCTCCCCACCCCTAGATGACCTACTTGGCGTCCTCCTCACCCCCAGATGACATACTTGGCGTCCTCCCCACCCCCAGATGACCTACTTGGCGTGCTCCCCATCCCCAGATGACCTACTTGGCGTGCTCCCCACCCCCAGATGACCTACTTGGCGTGCTCCCCATCCCCAGATGACCTACTTGGCGTGCTCCCCACCCCCAGATGACCTACTTGGCGTGCTCCCCATCCCCAGATGACCTACTTGGCGTGCTCCCCATCCCCAGATGACCTACATGGCGTGCTCCACACCCCCCAGATGACCTACTTGGCGTCCTCCTCACCCCCAGATGACCTACTTGGCGTCCTCCCCACCCCCCGATGACCTACTTGGCGTGCTCCACACCCCCCAGATGACCTACTTGGCGTGCTCCCCACCCCCAGATGACCTACTTGGCGTCCTCCACACCCCCTAGATGACTTACTTGGCGTGCTCCTCACCCCCCAGAATGACCTACTTGGCGTCCTCCCCACCCCCCAGATGACCTACTTGGCGTCCTCCCGCACCCCTCAGATGACCTACTTGGCGTGCTCCCGCACCCCCCAGATGACCTACTTGGCGTTATCCCCACCCCCAGATGACCTACTTGGCGTCCTCCCCACCCCCAGATGACCTACTTGGCGTCCACCTCACCCCCAGATGACCTACTTGGCGTCCTCCTCACCCCCAGATGACCTACTTGGCGTTCTCCCCACCCCCAGATCACCTACTTGGCGTCCTCCACATCCCCCAGATGACCTACTTTGCGTCCTCCCACACCCCCCAGATGACCTACTTGGCGTCCTCCCACACTCCCCAGATGACCTACTTGGCGTCCTCCCACACCCCCCAGATGACCTACTTGGCGTCCTCCTCACCCCCAGATGACCTACTTGGCGTCCTCCCCACCCCCAGATAACCTACTTGGCGTCCTCCCGCACCCCCAGATGACCTACTTGGCGTGCTCCCCACCCCCAGATGACCTACTTGGCGTGCTTCCGCACCCCCCAGATGACCTACATGGCGTCCTCCCCACCCCCAGATGACCTACTTGGCGTCCTCCCCATCCCCAGATGACCTACTTGGCGTCCTCCTCACCCCCAGATGACCTACTTGGCGTCCTCCCCACCCCCAGATGACCTACTTGGCGTCCTCCACACCCCCCAGATGACCTACTTGGCGTCCTCCCACACCCCCCAGATGACCTACTTGGCGTCCTCCTCACCCCCAGATGACCTACTTGGGGTCCTCCCACACCCCCCAGATGACCTACTTGGCGTCCTCCCCACCCCCCAGATGACCTACTTGGCGTCCTCCCCACCCCCGAGATGACCTACTTGGCGTCCTCCCGCACCCACGAGATGACCTACTTGGCGTGCTCCTCACCCCCAGATGACCTACTTGGCGTGCGCCCGCACCCTCCAGATGACCTACTTGGCGTTCTCCCCACCCCCAGATCACCTACTTGGCGTCCTCCCCACCCCCAGATGACCTACTTGGCGTCCTCCCACACCCCTCAGATGACCTACTTGGCATCCTCCCCACCCCCCAGATGACCTACTTGGCGTGCTCCCGCACCCCCCAGATGACCTACTTGGCATCCTCCCCACCCCCCAGATGACCTACTTGGCGTCCTCCCACACCCCTCAGATGAACTACTTGGCGTCCTCCCCACCCCCAGATGACCTACTTGGCGTGCTCCCCATCGCCAGATGACCTACTTTGGCGTCCTCTCCACCCCTAGATGACCTACTTGGCGTGCTCCCGCACCCCCCAGATGACCTACTTGGCGTCCTCCCCACCCCCCAGTTGACCTACTTGGTGTCCTCCCACACCCCCCAGATGACCTACTTGGCGTCCTCCCCACCCCCCAGATGACCTACTTGGCGTCTTCTCCACCCCCAGATGACCTACTTGGCGTCCTCCACACCCCCAGATGACCTACTTGGCGTGCTCCACACCCCCCAGATGACCTACTTGGCGTGCTCCCCACCCCCAGATGACCTACTTGGCGTCCTCCACACCCCCTAGATGACTTACTTGGCGTGCTCCTCACCCCCCAGAATGACCTACTTGGCGTCCTCCCCACCCCCCAGATGACCTACTTGGCGTCCTCCCGCACCCCTCAGATGACCTACTTGGCGTGCTCCCGCACCCCCCAGATGACCTACTTGGCATCCTCCCCACCCCCCAGATGACCTACTTGGCGTCCTCCCACACCCCTCAGATGACCTACTTGGCATCCTCCCCACCCCCAGATGACCTACTTGGCGTTATCCCAACCCCCAGATGACCTACTTGGCGTCCTCCCCACCCCCAGATGACCTACTTGGCGTCCTCCCCACCCCCAGATGACCTACTTGGCGTGCTCCCCATCCCCAGATGACCTACTTTGGCGTCCTCTCCACCCCCCAGATGACCTACTTGGCGTCCTCCCCAACCCCAGATGACCTACTTGGCGTGCTCCCCATCCCCAGATGACCTACTTGGCGTCCTCCCACACCCCCAGATGACCTACTTGGCGTGCTCCCCATCCCCAGATGACCTACTTTGGCGTCCTCTCCACCCCCCAGATGACCTACTTGGCGTCCTCCCCAACCCCAGATGACCTACTTGGCGTGCTCCCCATCCCCAGATGACCTACTTGGCGTCCTCCCACACCCCCAGATGACCTACTTGGCGTCCTCCCACACCCACCAGATGACCTACTTGGCGTCCTCCCCAACCCCAGATGACCTACTTGGCGTCTTCCCCACCCCCAGATGACCTACTTGGCGTCTTCCCGCACCCCCCGGATGACCTACTTGGCGTCCTCCCCACCCCCAGATGACCTACTTGGCGTCCTCCACACCCCCCAGATGACCTACTTGGCGTGCTCCACACCCCCCAGATGACCTACTTGGCGTGCTCCACACCCCCAGATGACCTACTTGGCGTCCTCCCCACCCCCAGATGACCTACTTGGCGTGCTCCCCATCCCCAGATGACCTACTTTGCGTCCTCTCCACCCCTAGATGACATACTTGGCGTGCTCCCCGCCCCCAGATGACCTACTTGGCGTCCTCCCACACCCCCAGATGACCTACTTGGCGTGCTCCCCACCCCCAGATGACCTACTTGGCGTGCTCCCGCACCCCCCAGATGACCTACATGGCGTCCTCCCCACCCCCAGATGACCTACTTGGCGTCCTCCCCACCCCCAGATGACCTACTTGGCGTCCTCCTCACCCCCAGATGACCTACTTGGCGTCCTCCCCATCCCCAGATGACCTACTTGGCGTCCTCCACACCCCCCAGATGACCTACTTGGCGTCCTCCCACACCCCCCAGATGACCTACTTGGCGTCCTCCTCACCCCCAGATGACCTACTTGGGGTCCTCCCACACCCCCCAGATGACCTACTTGGCGTCCTCCCCACCCCCAAGATGACCTACTTGGCGTCCTCCCCACCCCCGAGATGACCTACTTGGCGTCCTCCCGCACCCACGAGATGACCTACTTGGCGTGCTCCTCACCCCCAGATGACCTACTTGGCGTCCTCCCCACCCCCAGATGACCTACTTGGCGTCCTCCCACACCCCCCAGATGGCCTACTTGGCGTGCTCCCCACCCCCAGATGACCTACTTGGCGTCCTCCCCACCCCCAGATGACCTACTTGGCGTGCTCCCGCACCCCCCAGATGACCTACTTGGCGTTCTCCCCACCCCCAGATGACCTACTTGGCGTCCTCCCCACCCCCAGATGACCTACTTGGCGTCCTCCCGCACCCGCCAGATGACCTACTTGGCGTCCTCCCCACCCCCAGATGACCTACTTGGCGTCTTCCCGCACCCACCAGATGACCTACTTGGCGTGCTCCCCACCCCCAGATGACCTACTTGGCGTGCTCCCCACCCCCAGATGACCTACTTGGCGTCCTCCCACACCCCCAGATGACCTACTTGGCGTCCTCCCGCACCCACCAGATGACCTACTTGGCGTGCTCCCCACCCCCAGATGACCTACTTGGCGTGCTCCCCACCCCCCAGATGACCTACTTGGCGTCCTCCCGCACCCACCAGATGACCTACTTGGCGTGCTCCCCACCCCCCAGATGACCTACTTGGCGTCCTCCCGCACCCACCAGATGACCTACTTGGCGTGCTCCCCACCCCCAGATGACCTACTTGGCGTGCTCCCCACCCCCCAGATGACTTACTTAGCGTGCTCCTCACCCCCCAGAATGACCTACTTGGCGTCCTCCCCACCCCCCAGATGACCTACTTGGCGTCCTCCCGCACCCCTCAGATGACCTACTTGGCGTGCTCCCGCACCCCCCAGATGACCTACTTGGCATCCTCCCCACCCCCCAGATGACCTACTTGGCGTCCTCCCACACCCCTCAGATGACCTACTTGGCGTCCTCCCCACCCCCAGATGACCTACTTGGCGTCCTCCCCACCCCCAGATGACCTACTTGGCGTGCTCCCCATCCCCAGATGACCTACTTTGGCGTCCTCTCCACCCCTAGATGACCTACTTGGCGTGCTCCCGCACCCCCCAGATGACCTACTTGGCGTCCTCCCCACCCCCCAGATGACCTACTTGGCGTCCTCCCCACCCCCCAGATGACCTACTTGGCGTCCTCCCCACCCCCCAGATGACCTACTTGGCGTCCTCCCGCACCCCTCAGATGACCTACTTGGCGTGCTCCCGCACCCCCCAGATGACCTACTTGGCATCCTCCCCACCCCCCAGATGACCTACTTGGCGTCCTCCCACACCCCTCAGATGACCTACTTGGCGTCCTCCCCACCCCCAGATGACCTACTTGGCGTCCTCCCCATCCCCAGATGACCTACTTGGCGTGCTCCCCATCCCCAGATGACCTACTTTGGCGTCCTCTCCACCCCTAGATGACCTACTTGGCGTGCTCCCGCACCCCCCAGATGACCTACTTGGCGTCCTCCCCACCCCCCAGATGACCTACTTGGCGTCCTCCCCACCCCCCAGATGACCTAATTGGTGTCCTCCCACACCCCCCAGATGACCTACTTGGCGTCCTCCCCACCCCCCAGATGACCTACTTGGCGTCTTCTCCACACCCCAGATGACCTACTTGGCGTGCTCCCCATCCCCAGATGACCTACTTGGCGTGCTCCCCACCCCCAGATGACCTACTTGGCGTGCTCCCCACCCCCAGATGACCTACTTGGCGTCCTCCCACACCCCCAGATGACCTACTTGGCGTCCTCCCCACCCCCAGATAACCTACTTGGCGTCCTCCCGCACCCCCAGATGACCTACTTGGCGTGCTCCCCACCCCCAGATAACCTACTTGGCGTCCTCCCGCACCCCCAGATGACCTACTTGGCGTGCTCCCCATCCCCAGATGACCTACTTGGCGTGCTCCCGCACCCCCCAGATGACCTACATGGCGTCCTCCCCACCCCCAGATGACCTACTTGGCGTCCTCCCCACCCCCAGATGACCTACTTGGCGTCCTCCCCACCCCCCAGATGACCTAATTGGTGTCCTTCCACACCCCCCAGATGACCTACTTGGCGTCCTCCCCACCCCCCAGATGACCTACTTGGCGTCTTCTCCACACCCAGATGACCTACTTGGCGTCCTCCCCACCCCCCAGATGACCTACTTGGCGTCCTCCCCACCCCCCAGATGACCTACTTGGCGTGCTCCCCATCCCCAGATGACCTACTTGGCGTGCTCCACACCCCCCAGATGACCTACTTGGCGTCCTCCCCACCCCCCAGATGACCTACTTGGCGTCCTCCCCACCCCCCAGATGACCTAATTGGTGTCCTCCCACACCCCCCAGATGACCTACTTGGCGTCCTCCCCACCCCCCAGATGACCTACTTGGCGTCTTCTCCACACCCAGATGACCTACTTGGCGTCCTCCACACCCCCAGATGACCTACTTGGCGTCCTCCACACCCCCAGATGACCTACTTGGCGTGCTCCCCATCCCCAGATGACCTACTTGGCGTGCTCCACACCCCCCAGATGACCTACTTGGCGTCCTCCCCACCCCCCAGATGACCTACTTGGCGTCCTCCCCACCCCCCAGATGACCTAATTGGTGTCCTCCCACACCCCCCAGATGACCTACTTGGCGTCCTCCCCACCCCCCAGATGACCTACTTGGCGTCTTCTCCACACCCAGATGACCTACTTGGCGTGCTCCCCATCCCCAGATGACCTACTTGGCGTGCTCCACACCCCCCAGATGACCTACTTGGCGTCCTCCCCACCCCCCAGATGACCTACTTGGCGTCCTCCCCACCCCCCAGATGACCTACTTGGCGTCTTCTCCACACCCAGATGACCTACTTGGCGTCCTCCACACCCCCCAGATGACCTACTTGGCGTGCTCCCCACCCCCCAGATGACCTACTTGGCGTGCTCCACACCCCCCAGATGACCTACTTGGCGTCCTCCCCACCCCCCAGATGACCTACTTGGCGTCCTCCCGCACCCCCCAGATGACCTACTTGGCGTGCTCCCCACCCCCAGATGACCTACTTGGCGTCCTCCCACACCCCCAGATGACCTACTTGGCGTCCTCCCCACCCCCAGATAACCTACTTGGCGTCCTCCCGCACCCCCAGATGACCTACTTGGCGTGCTCCCCACCCCCAGATGACCTACTTGGCGTGCTCCCGCACCCCCCAGATGACCTACATGGCGTCCTCCCCACCCCCAGATGACCTACTTGGCGTCCTCCCCACCCCCAGATGACCTACTTGGCGTCCTCCTCACCCCCAGATGACCTACTTGGCGTCCTCCCCACCCCCCGATGACCTACTTGGCGTCCTCCACACCCCCCAGATGACCTACTTGGCGTCCTCCCACACCCCCCAGATGACCTACTTGGCGTCCTCCTCACCCCCAGATGACCTACTTGGCGTCCTCCCCACCCCCCGATGACCTACTTGGCGTGCTCCCGCACCCCCCAGATGACCTACATGGCGTCCTCCCCACCCCCAGATGACCTACTTGGCGTCCTCCCCACCCCCAGATGACCTACTTGGCGTCCTCCTCACCCCCAGATGACCTACTTGGCGTCCTCCCCACCCCCCGATGACCTACTTGGCGTCCTCCACACCCCCCAGATGACCTACTTGGCGTCCTCCCACACCCCCCAGATGACCTACTTGGCGTCCTCCTCACCCCCAGATGACCTACTTGGCGTCCTCCCACACCCCCCAGATGACCTACTTGGCGTCCTCCCCACCCCCCAGATGACCTACTTGGCGTCCTCCCCACCCCCGAGATGACCTACTTGGCGTCCTCCCCACCCCCAGATGACCTACTTGGCGTGCTCCCGCACTCACAAGATGACCTACTTGGCGTTCTCCCCAACCCCCGATGACCTACTTGGCGTCCTCCTCACCCCCAGATGACCTACTTGGCGTCCTCCCCACCCCCAGATGACCTACTTGTCGTGCTCCCGCACCCACAAGATGACCTACTTGGCGTTCTCCCCAACCCCCGATGACCTACTTGGCGTCCTCCTCACCCCCAGATGACCTACTTGGCGTCCTCCTCACCCCCAGATAACCTACTTGGCGTCCTCCCCACCCCCCGATGACCTGCTTGGCGTCCTCCACACCCCCCAGATGACCTACTTGGCGTCCTCCCACACCCCCCCAGATGACCTACTTGGCGTCCTCCCCACCCCCCAGATGACCTACTTGGCGTCCTCCCCACCCCCGAGATGACCTACTTGGCGTCCTCCCGCACCCCCGAGATGACCTACTTGGCGTCCTCCACATCCCCCAGATGACCTACTTGGCGTCCTCCTCACCCCCAGATGACCTACTTGGCGTGCTCCCGCACCCACAAGATGACCTACTTAGCGTTCTCCCCACCCCCCGATGACCTACTTGGCGTCCACCTCACCCCCAGATGACCTACTTGGCGTCCTCCTCACCCCCAGATGACCTACTTGGCGTTCTCCCCACCCCCAGATCAACCTACTTGGCGTCCTCCACATCCCCCAGATGACCTACTTTGCGTCCTCCCACACCCCCCAGATGACCTACTTGGCGTCCTCCCACACTCCCCAGATGACCTACTTGGCGTCCTCCCACACCCCCCAGATGACCTACTTGGCGTCCTCCTCACCCCCAGATGACCTACTTGGCGTCCTCCCACACCCCCCAGATGACCTACTTGGCGTCCTCCCCACCCCCCAGATGACCTACTTGGCGTCCTCCCCACCCCCAGATGACCTACTTGGCGTGCTCCCGCACCCCCCCAGATGACCTACTTGGCGTCCTCCCCACCCCCAGATGACCTACTTGGCGTCCTCCCCACTCCCATATGACCTACTTGGCGTCCTCCCCACTCCCATATGACCTACTTGGCGTGCTCCCGAACCCCGTCCTTGGACCTGAAGAGCATGCCGCAGCCCTGGACGTTACAGTGGTAGTGGTCCTTGTACAGGAACTGGCAGCGCGAGTGACAGGGGTCATTGGCCGTGTACCTAGAGGTCAAATACAGACGCGGTAAGTCAAGGGAGAGACACCTTGTGACGCAGACTGTCAAGTAAGGTAATTAGAAGTAGTCACAACATTCAACAACAAGAAGTAGCGAACACTCAATGCAGTCACTGATTTGACTTGTATTGTTACCGCTTAGTTACCGGTTTGAAACTTAAAGGTTGTGTAGGCGTCATCATGACGTCATCATGACGTCATCATCATTACCTGGTAAGGTACTTCTTCCAAGTCTCGTCTCGTTCCTTCCTCTCGTTGACGGCTGGCAGACTCTTAGGGGTGAAGGGGGCGATCTCCATACCCATCTGGGGGGAGGTCTGCCGGGGGGCCTGAGGGGCAGTCGGCGTGGCCCCCCCGGCCCCGGAGGGGGTGAGGGGTTCCTGTTTGACCCCCTCGTGCAGGGCGGCGGGCGGACACCCGTCCACGGCGGGGATGCTCAGGTTGAGCGACCCCTCCAGACCCTGGCCGCTCAGCTTGGACGCCAACTTCGCCAGAGTGGACGCCATGGCCTTCTGCGCACTCTCCTCGACCTTGACCTTGCTCGGAGCAGACGACATTTGTGGAGAAAAGTCCATCGGCGCGACCGATCCCTCCCGCGAATGTAACGGCGACTCTGATTGGTTGATAACGGCGTTGCGTGATTGGTTGCTGTGGAACAGTTCCTCCATGTCGACAAATTCCTTGTGAGAGGTCTTGGAGGGTGAGGGTGAGGGGGTGAACCCGCCGGGAGGGGACACACCAAGCAGCTTGGGGTTGAACTGGGGCGACCCCTTGCCGCCGCTGCCGCCCCTTGGTGCAGCCCCTCCATCACCCACTGCCCCTGGCCCCGGGGCCCTCACCTTGTGGTCGTCCTTGAAGCGACGGTAGGCGAACTCGAAGTCTCGCCTCTCGTGCTTCCGCTTGTGAGAGTAGAGCTGTCCCGTGGAGTGCAGCACGTAGTCACAACCTGCGGGCCACGAACAGCAACGGGCGATAATAGGCGTCCTTCATCCCCCCAAAGGCTTCATTTACCAAAGAAAGGATAACTCAACATGCGCACGTTGCAGTGTCTCAATTTAATTACCGCTATGAGTAAAGCGCGATGGTCGCTCGATACAGGCCTTCACGTAACGCTCCCCGGGAAAGCGAGAAATCACTCAGACACCACAACGGCTCAGGCAGTCGATGTATATATATGTGAGTGAACTATTCGGGGTGACCTTGGGCTGCGAGGGCAAAACATTAAGCTACAAGGGATGTGATTGGTGGAGAACACTCAGCGGTCAGGCTCAAGACCGGAAGTGACGCCGAACAGGTCCGCGGTGACGGCCTGGGGCCCCTACCTTGCCGGATGCAGTGGATGTGGTTGCTGACTTTGCTGTAGCGACATGTGTTGAAGGCGCAGTGCTCGTATTTCATGAACTTCTTGAAGCCGTCCCGAGCGAGAATCTCGTCCTTTTGGTGGTAGGCTTTGTGTTTCTCTGTCGGTGGACGGGAGACAGCGTCAGAACTCGCACCAACGCGGGCAAACGTCGCTCAATCAATGTCAACACGTAATCCATTAATTTAATTTTGGTTGGTTAGTATCAGTAATTCCATACAGGCAATTACTATAATAGATATCAGACATAACACCTTGAAGAAAACACCCCAAAAACCCTTGAACTAGGCAGTGCAAGCGACGCAGTACTTAAACATGTGCATTCTGGGTAATAAAACAGTGTGTATATGGATCTATGTGATGTCAGTGACCTTGAGATTGAGACTCACCCATATCGGCCTTGTTCTTGAAGGTGAAGTTGCAGCCGTTGCGACGGCAGTGGAAGTGCGTGGTGCGCTGGCCGTAGAAGTTACAGACTGGGTCTCCGCAGTCCTCTGTGGCCCGGAACCTCTGGAAGCCCTCCTGTAGGATGGCCGAGTCCTTCCGGTGGTAGTTGGCGTGCATCTGGACGTCCGATGTGCTGATGTAAACCTTGCTGCATCCGGGCTACCAGGGCGCCGGGTGTGGAAGGGACGCAATGAACAGGCTGACATGGCGGGTGTAGAAGGGACGCAATGAACAGGCTGACATGGCGGGTGTGGAAGGGACGTAATGAACAGGCTGACATGGCGGGTGTGGAAGGGACGCAATGAACAGGCTGACATGGCGGGTGTGGAAGGGACGCAATGAACAGGCTGTCATGGCAGGTGTGGAAGGGACGCAATGAACAGGCTGACATGGCGGGTGTGGAAGGGACGCAATGAACAGGCTGACATGGCGGGTGTGGAATGGACGTAATGAACAGGCTGACATGGCGGGTGTGGAAGGGACGCAATGAACAGGCTGACATGGCGGGTGTGGAAGGGACGCAATGAACAGGCTGACATGGCGGGTGTGGAAGGGACGCAATGAATAGGCTGACATGGCGGGTGTGGAAGGAACGCAATGAACAGGCTGACATGGCGGGTGTGGAAGGGACGCAATGAACAGGCTGACATGGCGGGTGTGGAATGGACGCAATGAACAGGCTGACATGGCGGGTGTGGAAGGGACGCAATGAACAGGCTGACATGGCAGGTGTGGAAGGGACGCAATGAACAGGCTGTCATGGCAGGTGTGGAAGGGACGCAATGAACAGGCTGACATGGCGGGTGTGGAAGGGACGCAATGAACAGGCTGACATGGCGGGTGTGGAAGGGACGCAATGAACAGGCTGACATGGCGGGTGTGGAAGGGACGCAATGAACAGGCTGACATGGCGGGTGTGGAAGGAACGCAATGAACAGGCTGACATGGCGGGTGTGGAAGGGACGCAATGAACAGGCTGACATGGCGGGTGTGGAAGGGACGCAATGAACAGGCTGACATGGCGGGTGTGGAAGGGACGCAATGAACAGGCTGACATGGTGGGTGTAGAAGGGACGCAATGAACAGGCTGACATGGCGGGTGTGGAAGGGACGCAATGAACAGGCTGACATGGCGGGTGTGGAAGGGACGCAATGAACAGGCTGACATGGCGGGTGTGGAAGGGACGCAATGAACAGGCTGACATGGCGGGTGTGGAAGGGACGCAATGAACAGGCTGACATGGCGGGTGTGGAAGGGACGCAATGAACAGGCTGACATGGCGGGTGTGGAAGGAACGCAATGAACAGGCTGACATGGCGGGTGTGGAAGGGACGCAATGAACAGGCTGACATGGCGGGTGTGGAAGGGACGCAATGAACAGGCTGACATGGCGGGTGTGGAAGGGACGCAATGAACAGGCTGACATGGCGGGTGTAGAAGGGACGCAATGAACAGGCTGACATGGCGGGTGTGGAAGGGACGCAATGAACAGGCTGACATGGCGGGTGTGGAAGGGACGCAATGAACAGGCTGACATGGCGGGTGTGGAAGGGACGCAATGAACAGGCTGACATGGCGGGTGTGGAAGGGACGCAATGAACAGGCTGACATGGCGGGTGTCGAAGGGACGCAATGAACAGGCTGACATGGCGGGTGTGGAAGGAACGCAATGAACAGGCTGACATGGCGGGTGTGGAAGGGACGCAATGAACAGGCTGACATGGCGGGTGTGGAAGGGACGCAATGAACAGGCTGACATGGCGGGTGTGGAAGGGACGCAATGAACAGGCTGACATGGCCGGTGTGGAAGGGACGCAATGAACAGACTGACATGGCGGGTGTGGAAGGGACGCAATGAACAGGCTGACATGGCGGGTGTGGAAGGGACGCAATGAACAGGCTGACATGGCGGGTGTGGAATGGACGCAATGAACAGGCTGACATGGCGGGTGTGGAATGGACGCAATGAACAGGCTGACATGGCGGGTGTGGAATGGACGCAATAAACAGGCTGACATGGCGGGTGTGGAAGGGACGCAATGAACAGGCTGACATGGCGGGTGTGGAAGGGACGCAATGAACAGGCTGACATGGCGGGTGTGGAAGGGACGCAATGCAGAAGCTGACATGGCGGGTGTAGAAGGGACGCAATGAACAGGCTGACATGGCGGGTGTGGAAGGGACGCAATGAACAGGCTGACATGGCGGGTGTGGAATGGAGGCAATGAACAGGCTGACATGGCGGGTGTTGAAGGGACGCAATGAACAGGCTGACATGGCGGGTGTGGACGGGACGCAATGAACAGGCTGACATGGCGGGTGTGGAAGGGACGCAATGAACAGGCTGACATGGCGGGTGTGGAAGGGACGCAATGAACAGGCTGACATGGCGGGTGTGGAAGGGACGCAATGAACAGGCTGACATGCCGGGTGTGGAAGGGACGCAATGAACAGGCTGACATGGCGGGTGTGGAAGGGACGCAATGAACAGGCTGACATGGCGGGTGTGGAATGGACGCAATGAACAGGCTGACATGGCGGGTGTGGAAGAGACGCAATGAACAGGCTGACATGCCGGGTGTGGATGGGACGCAATGCACAGGCTGACATGGCGGGTGTGGAAGGGACGCAATGAACAGGCTGACATGGCGGGTGTGGAAGGGACGCAATGAACAGGCTTACATGGCGGGTGTGGAAGGGACGCAATGAACAGGCTGACATGGCGGGTGTGGAAGGGACGCAATGAACAGGCTGACATGGCGGGTGTGGAAGGGACGCAATGAACAGGCTGACATGGCGGGTGTGGAAGGGACGCAATGAACAGGCTGACATGGCGGGTGTGGAAGGGACGCAATGAACAGGCTGACATGGCGGGTGTGGAAGGGACGCAATGAACAGGCTGACATGGCGGGTGTAGAAGGGACGCAATGAACAGGCTGACATGGCGGGTGTGGAATGGACGCAATGAACAGGCTGACATGGCGGGTGTGGAAGGGACGCAATGAACAGGCCGACATGGCGGGTGTGGAAGGGACGCAATGAACAGGCTGACATGGCGGGTGTGGAAGGGACGCAATGAACAGGCTGACATGGCGGGTGTAGAAGGGACGCAATGAACAGGCTGACATGGCGGGTGTGGAATGGACGCAATGAACAGGCTGACATGGCGGGTGTAGAATGGACGCAATGAACAGGCTGACATGGCGGGTGTGGAAGGGACGCAATGAACAGGCTGACATGGCGGGTGTGGAAGGGACGCAATGAACAGGCTGACATGGCGGGTGTGGAAGGGACGCAATGAACAGGCTGACATGGCGGGTGTGGAAGGGACGCAATGAACAGGCTGACATGGCGGGTGTGGAAGGGACGCAATGAACAGGCTGACATGGCGGTCGTATCGTTGGTGATGTAATATCAATCGATATAGGTCATCTATCACTTTACGGCAACAGTTGTAATCTGTCACTCTATGGCAACAGTTGTAATCTGTCACTTTATGGCAACAGTTGTAATCTGTCACTTTATGGCAACAGTTGTAATCTGTCACTTTATGGGAACAGTTGTAATCTGTCACTGTATAGCAACAGTTATGATCTGTCACTCTATGGCAACAGTTGTAATCTGTCACTTTATGGCAACAGTTGTAATCTGTCACTTTATGGCAACAGTTGTAATCTGTCACTGTATAGCAACAGTTGTAATCTGTCACTCTATGGCAACAGTTGTAATCTATCACTTTATGGCCACAGTTGTAATCTGTCACTCTATGACAACAGTTGTAATCTGTCACTTTATGGCACCAGTTGTAATCTGTCACCATATGGCAACCGTTGTAATCTGTCACTCTATGGCAACAGTTGTAATCTGTCACTCCATGGCAACAGTTGTAATCTGTCACTCTATGGCAACAGTTGTAATCTATCACTTTATGGCAACAGTTGTAATCTGTCAGTTTATGGCAACAGTTGTAATCTCACACTCTATGGTAGGTAGGTAGGTAGTTTATTTGTCAAAAAGGCCATCAGGCCCATGGGACATAACAATGAACATAAATACATTAGTCACAAAATAATACATTTTCCGTGTTCTTAAATTTGGAGCTAAAGTGTGCACAAACATCGCTAATTTTCTTAGGGTAAACATATCTCCGATCGACATCTGATGGCAAATGTTGTAATCTATCACTTGATGGCAACAGGTGTCACCGACCATGACAACAGTTGTCATCGACCATGACAACCTGTATCAACGACCACAGTCATCAATGCACCTAGATGACGATATCTTCGCGTCTCGCGAGTGTGTCAAGGAGGAGACCTACCTGTAGACAGTGGTAGTGTGTCAAGGAGGAGACCTACCTGTAGACAGTGGTAGTGTGTCAAGGAGGAGACCTACCTGTAGACAGTGGTAGTGTGTCAAGGAGGAGACCTACCTGTAGACAGTGGTAGTGTGTCAAGGAGGAGACCTACCTGTAGACAGTGGTAGTGTGTCAAGGAGGAGACCTACCTGTAGACAGTGGTAGTGTGTCAAGGAGGAGACCTACCTGTAGACAGTGGTAGTGTGTCAAGGAGGAGACCTACCTGTAGACAGTGGTAGTGTGTCAAGGAGGAGACCTACCTGTAGACAGTGGTAGTGTGTCAAGGAGGAGACCTACCTGTAGACAGTGGTAGTGTGTCAAGGAGGAGACCTACCTGTAGACAGTGGTAGTGTGTCAAGGAGGAGACCTACCTGTAGACAGTGGTAGTGTGTCAAGGAGGAGACCTACCTGTAGACAGTGGTAGTGTGTCAAGGAGGAGACCTACCTGTAGACAGTGGTAGTGTGTCAAGGAGGAGACCTACCTGTAGACAGTGGTAGTGTGTCAAGGAGGAGACCTACCTGTAGACAGTGGTGGTTTGTCAAGGAGGAGACCTACCTGTAGACAGTGGTAGTGTGTCAAGGAGGAGACCTACCTGTAGACAGTGGTAGTGTGTCAAGGAGGAGACCTACCTGTAGACAGTGGTAGTGTGTCAAGGAGGAGACCTACCTGTAGACAGTGGTAGTGTGTCAAGGAGGAGACCTACCTGTAGACAGTGGTAGTGTGTCAAGGAGGAGACCTACCTGTAGACAGTGGTAGTGTGTCAAGGAGGAGACCTACCTGTAGACAGTGGTAGTGTGTCAAGGAGGAGACCTACCTGTAGACAGTGGTAGTGTGTCAAGGAGGAGACCTACCTGTAGACAGTGGTAGTGTGTCAAGGAGGAGACCTACCTGTAGACAGTGGTAGTGTGTCAAGGAGGAGACCTACCTGTAGAAAGTGGTAGTGTGTCAAGGAGGAGACCTACCTGTAGACAGTGGTAGTGTGTCAAGGAGGAGACCTACCTGTAGACAGTGGTAGTGTGTCAAGGAGGAGACCTACCTGTAGACAGTGGTAGTGTGTCAAGGAGGAGACCTAACTGTAGA
Source organism: Arenicola marina (assembly GCA_964019135.1). Lineage (NCBI taxonomy): Eukaryota > Metazoa > Annelida > Polychaeta > Arenicolidae > Arenicola > Arenicola marina. The sequence continues at coordinate 862,993 of OZ025253.1, read as the reverse complement.
CAGTGGTAGTGTGTCAAGGAGGAGACCTACCTGTAGACAGTGGTAGTGTGTCAAGGAGGAGACCTACCTGTAGACAGTGGTGGTGTGTCAAGGAGGAGACCTACCTGTAGACAGTGGTAGTGTGTCAAGGAGGAGACCTACCTGTAGACAGTGGTAGTGTGTCAAGGAGGAGACCTACCTGTAGACAGTGGTAGTGTGTCAAGGAGGAGACCTACCTGTAGACAGTGGTAGTGTGTCAAGGAGGAGACCTACCTGTAGACAGTGGTAGTGTGTCAAGGAGGAGACCTACCTGTAGACAGTGGTAGTGTGTCAAGGAGGAGACCTACCTGTAGACAGTGGTAGTGTGTCAAGGAGGAGACCTACCTGTAGACAGTGGTGGTGTGTCAAGGAGGAGACCTACCTGTAGACAGTGGTAGTGTGTCAAGGAGGAGACCTACCTGTAGACAGTGGTAGTGTGTCAAGGAGGAGACCTACCTGTAGACAGTGGTAGTGTGTCAAGGAGGAGACCTACCTGTAGACAGTGGTAGTGTGTCAAGGAGGAGACCTACCTGTAGACAGTGGTAGTGTGTCAAGGAGGAGACCTACCTGTAGACAGTGGTAGTGTGTCAAGGAGGAGACCTACCTGTAGACAGTGGTAGTGTGTCAAGGAGGAGACCTACCTGTAGACAGTGGTAGTGTGTCAAGGAGGAGACCTACCTGTAGACAGTGGTAGTGTGTCAAGGAGGAGACCTACCTGTAGACAGTGGTAGTGTGTCAAGGAGGAGACCTACCTGTAGACAGTGGTAGTGTGTCAAGGAGGAGACCTACCTGTAGACAGTGGTAGTGTGTCAAGGAGGAGACCTACCTGTAGACAGTGGTGGTGTGTCAAGGAGGAGACCTACCTGTAGACAGTGGTAGTGTGTCAAGGAGGAGACCTACCTGTAGACAGTGGTAGTGTGTCAAGGAGGAGACCTACCTGTAGACAGTGGTAGTGTGTCAAGGAGGAGACCTACCTGTAGACAGTGGTAGTGTGTCAAGGAGGAGACCTACCTGTAGACAGTGGTAGTGTGTCAAGGAGGAGACCTACCTGTAGACAGTGGTAGTGTGTCAAGGAGGAGACCTACCTGTAGACAGTGGTAGTGTGTCAAGGAGGAGACCTACCTGTAGACAGTGGTAGTGTGTCAAGGAGGAGACCTACCTGTAGACAGTGGTAGTGTGTCAAGGAGGAGACCTACCTGTAGACAGTGGTAGTGTGTCAAGGAGGAGACCTACCTGTAGACAGTGGTAGTGTGTCAAGGAGGAGACCTACCTGTAGACAGTGGTAGTGTGTCAAGGAGGAGACCTACCTGTAGACAGTGGTAGTGTGTCAAGGAGGAGACCTACCTGTAGACAGTGGTAGTGTGTCAAGGAGGAGACCTACCTGTAGACAGTGGTAGTGTGTCAAGGAGGAGACTTACCTGTAGACAGTGGTAGTGTGTCAAGGAGGAGACCTACCTGTAGACAGTGGTAGTGTGTCAAGGAGGAGACCTACCTGTAGACAGTGGTAGTGTGTCAAGGAGGAGACCTACCTGTACACAGTGGTAGTGTGTCAAGGAGGAGACCTACCTGTAGACAGTGGTAGTGTGTCAAGGAGGAGACCTACCTGTAGACAGTGGTAGTGTGTCAAGGAGGAGACCTACCTGTAGACAGTGGTGGTGTGTCAAGGAGGAGACCTACCTGTAGACAGTGGTAGTGTGTCAAGGAGGAGACCTACCTGTAGACAGTGGTAGTGTGTCAAGGAGGAGACCTACCTGTAGACAGTGGTAGTGTGTCAAGGAGGAGACCTACCTGTAGACAGTGGTAGTGTGTCAAGGAGGAGACCTACCTGTAGACAGTGGTAGTGTGTCAAGGAGGAGACCTACCTGTAGACAGTGGTAGTGTGTCAAGGAGGAGACCTACCTGTAGACAGTGGTAGTGTGTCAAGGAGGAGACCTACCTGTAGACAGTGGTAGTGTGTCAAGGAGGAGACCTACCTGTAGACAGTGGTAGTGTGTCAAGGAGGAGACCTACCTGTAGACAGTGGCAGTGTGTCAAGGAGGAGACCTACCTGTAGACAGTGGTAGTGTGTCAAGGAGAAGACCTACCTGTAGACAGTGGTAGTGTGTCAAGGAGGAGACCTACCTGTAGACAGTGGTAGTGTGTCAAGGAGGAGACCTACCTGTAGACAGTGGTAGTGTGTCAAGGAGGAGACCTACCTGTAGACAGTGGTAGTGTGTCAAGGAGGAGACCTACCTGTAGACAGTGGTGGTGTGTCAAGGAGGAGACCTACCTGTAGACAGTGGTAGTGTGTCAAGGAGGAGACCTACCTGTAGACAGTGGTAGTGTGTCAAGGAGGAGACCTACCTGTAGACAGTGGTAGTGTGTCAAGGAGGAGACCTACCTGTAGACAGTGGTAGTGTGTCAAGGAGGAGACCTACCTGTAGACAGTGGTAGTGTGTCAAGGAGGAGACCTACCTGTAGACAGTGGTAGTGTGCCAAGGAGGAGACCTACCTGTAGACAGTGGTAGTGTGTCAAGGAGGAGACCTACCTGTAGACAGTGGTAGTGTGTCAAGGAGGAGACCTACCTGTAGACAGTGGTAGTGTGTCAAGGAGGAGACCTACCTGTAGACAGTGGTAGTGTGTCAAGGAGGAGACCTACCTGTAGACAGTGGTAGTGTGTCTGGCGGCCATTGTGAGAGCAGCTGCCGAACCGCTTGGCGCAGTCGTCGATGGGGCTGAAGCGGAGGAATCCGTGCTGCAGTGACTCGTCACGCTTCTTGTGCCACTTAAAATGTCGGATCATCTCCTCCTTCTTGACAAACACCTGGTGAAGGACAAAGCCACGTGTTCACAAGGGAAGCGAACAGTGATCGTAAATAGATCTACCCTGCTACCATTACTGTCTATTTCTGTTGTTCCTAAACTTAAAAAGAAACGTTAAATTAGCTTGTATCAGATCAGGTTGAGCTTTTAGTGAAACCATGGGGCCATAGTTATAGTGGCAACACACACGATACAAACTCGCAAACTGACCTAACGCAGAGGGTGGCCATATAACAACCCATAAACTATCCCATATAACAACTCATATAACAATCTGGAGATCTGCAGCTGGTTTTTCGTAAACTTTTTGTGTCCTGTTTATTATTAACGCTTCAGATATAGAGTCCGTTATTAGGCGACCAAGGAGTTGTGCTTGTGGTTGTGATAATCCGGAGAGCTATTTATAATACATAAGGGATGTAACGTGATTGACACAAGGTGAGCGATTGGTCGGTCGGACGCTGAAGGGACGCGTCATGACGTGTCAGTGGGATCCTGGAGGGGGCGTTATGACGTCTCGCCCTCACTCACCCTGAAGCTACAGTCGAGGCAGTGGAAGTGTTCCTTGTATGCCATGTCCTCGCAGTGGTGGCCGCCACACCCCTCGTGGGAACCGTACCTACACGCACATAACACAAGACCAGACATGTTAACACTAGTGTTACTGAGAGACTAACGGCCTGACAGAAGCATGGCTCATCACTTCCCGTCCACTTATGCCCAGGCTACAAACTAAAGCAACCCAAAGACCACATGTGTACATTGATCAGGATTTACAAAGCTGGTTTTTCAAGCTTTACAGGACACATCGTCGTTTGATGACGTGGTACACAAGAAAACCACAGGAGAGGCACAGCAAGTGTCATAATAACTTCACCCGTTATATTGTCACAATAGCTTCACCCGTTATATTGTCACAATAACTTCACCCGTTACATTGTCACAATTATGACCAAAGTATTGTTTGATACAGCACTTTAATTGAAGAAAGTCTATAACGTTTCGGTGACAATCACTGTTGTGATGTAGCTGCATAGCTGTAGTTCTCACTCCATTACGCAGAATCAGAAACAAAACTTAATGTAATAAAAGTTCGTCATTCAGTGACCAATGACCTCGATATAGGGTGACAATACAATATACAATATAGCGTAATATCAGGGCTAGGTGGGCACGGGGGATGGTTGAGGTGGATCTGGGAAGAGGGCGGCGGGCGGAGGACTGAGGGCTGAGGGTCGAGGGCTGAGGGTCGAGGGCAGAAGGCGGAGGGCAGAAGGCGGAGGGCAGAGGGCAGATATGCTAGGGACAGAGGGCTCAGGGCAAGGGGTGAGGGGTGAGGGCAGAATGCAGAGGGCAGATATGCTTGGGGCAGAGGGCTCAGGGCAAGGGGCTCAGGGTTGAGGGTAGGGGGCTGAGGGTTAAGGGCTGGGGGCTGGGGACTGAGGGGTGAGGGGTGAGGGGTGAGGGGTGAGGGCAGAATGCAGAGGGCAGATTGCTAGGGGGTGATGGCTGGGGGCTGGGGGCTGGGGGCTGGGGGCCGAGAGCTGGGGGCTGAGGGATGAGGGATGAGGGCTGAGGGCTGAGGGCTGGCGGCTGAGGGATGAGAGATGAGGGATGAGGGATGAGGGCTGGGGGATGCGGGCTGAGGGCTGAGGGATGAGGGCTGCGGGCTGGCGGCTGAGGGATGAGGGCTGCGCGCTGGCGGCTGAGGGCTGAGAGCTGCGGGCTGGCGGCTGAGGGCTGAGGGCTGCGGGCTGGCAGCTGGGGGCTGAGGGCTGAGGGCTGAGGGCTGGCGGCTGAGGGCTGAGGGCTGCGGGCTTGCGGCTGAGGGCTGAGGGCTGAGGGCTGCGGGCTGGGGGCTGGGGGCTGAGGGATGAGGGATGAGGGCTGCGGGCTGGCGGCTGGGGGCTGAGCGATGAGGGATGAGGGATGAGGGACGAGGGATGAGGGATGAGGGATGAGGGACGAGGGATGAGGGATGAGGGATGAGGGATGAGGGATGAGGGCTAGCGGCTGAGGGCTGTAGGCCGGGGTTGCTGATGACGCCACGCGGGTTCGCTTGACCGGAGAGGTTAACTAGCCCGGTATGCCATTACCGCCACGCCGGTCGTTGGACCCGTTACCTGGCAACATAAGCTAACAAAGCTTCAACACAGCTCACACAAAACACTAGCCGCCAGGGGTAGGTTTAAAAGCGGGGGGCGGGGGCGGGGGGTTGGAGGGGGGGAGGGGAAGCTGTGTCAAGGGGGATGAGGTTGGGCTCAGGCGGGTCCGGGGTCGGGAGGAGGGTGGGGGTATGCTACGCGTCCAGTCCTATTACACACCGCACAATAGGTCACGTGGTATACATGGAAGTGCCAAGTAGAAATGGATTCCGGAGTCGACTGCAATCAGGTTAAATGACGAAGCGGCATAAATCGAGTTTATTTGGTATTTTGGCCCAAATTCTATTGATATTATGAAATTGAGCCGAGCCCGGGCATATCAAGTTCAGGCCTGCCACGGAGGGCGTCAGTGCCGGGGAGGAGGTGGTGGAGGGGGGGGGGGGTGCATTGACGTGGCGGGCGCCGGCAGGTTTGATTTGTACGTTTATCCGCAGTCTGCAGTTAATTCACCGTTGCCAAGGTATCGCACGGGTAAAGGTCGCACTGTGTGCCACCAGAGCTCATGGCGGGGACACAGCGACAAGAGGGTGGGGGGAGGGGGGGTACAGGCCTCCATCGGATCGAACTTGTAGCGGTTACTCACAGTACGCATGCGCACCATACTCCGCTGGGGTATTATTGGCGTCCTGTGCCTAATGGGAACCACATTGTAGCGGCGACCACCGGCCATGGTCCATATCACCCACCCACACAGACCGGTCGCCATGGCAACACGGCAAGGAACGCTGAGTTCATTACCTGCGTTCATGGTCTGTCAATGACACCTCCCCCCACCCCTCCCTACACTGGGAGGTTAGCTGTGAATAAAGGTATGTTTGGAGTGCCCACCCCCCTAGACTGAGTGGGGGGAGGGAGGGGAGCATGGGGCAGGGGTGGGTAAGGAGAGGGTAGGGTGAGGGGATGGGCTGAGGGTGGGGGGAGAAAGCAGGTAAGGGGAGGGTTGGGTCGATTGCAGTGTGTCGATTTGTTTAAACACAAGTAAGTCACAAAAATGTAAAAAAAAAGCACTGAATAAAGCGACAAATGTTATAAAGGGGGTTCAACAACCAATCATGTACAATCAGCTGCTGCAAAGCTATTTCCTGTTCACCGACTTGTCACATGACCTGGGTCAAAGCGAGGCTCGAATTTCTCAGCTAGGCACAGCGCGACTGCACCTAACATGTACCAGAGGAATGTCACAATTCCCGGTGATTCTTATGGTTATAATGTCGCCTGCCGCTCTCTGACCAACAATTAATGCAATATGTTAACTTTCTCGGTCAGAGCAGTGAACAACGATGAAAGCGACACTTTGCGTAAAGAACGATTTTGTGCTCAACGAAATATGCACTTGCGAAATGATGCCTCGGGGCAAATCGGACGCGTTAAATACCACATAAAACTCTTTCTATCAACATATGAGGCAAGTCTTCATACTTATTCATGAACCAACCCCACGAGCGGTACTTCCGACTGCAGGAAGCCTCAACCAACTCGTACGGGAGTTAGATCCATTCCATAAACATAATTAATATGCACTGGTCTAAATGACTTTAAAACCTGACCAACAATGTGCACTCTTCCTTCACGCAACTATTGAAAGCTAATGTCAGGTGGCAAATAATGAATAAGAAATTTACTTGCTGAATAAACTTTTTGAGCTGTCATTGCAGAACCCCGCACCGGCCGCTTGAGCCTAGCAGAGCACACTGGACAATAGCCGAGCGCGCTACCCACTAGGCCATGCGGCCACGCGGGACCCAGCCACGTCAGGGTTACCTGCGCAAGTAGCGGCTGTAGTCGGGGGGCAGGCCCTTTCCCCCCGCACGTGGCGCCACGCCGGGGTCAAAGCTCTGGGCGTAGGGCGACCCAAGCGCCGAGCCGGAACCGGAAGTTGAACCTGAAGAACAAACACAACACGTGACTACACAGGTCAGGTCAAAGGTCATGTCAACGGCGCGGAATGGGAGACAACGGGGTGAAATGGCAGATAACGGGGCGAAATGGGGGACAACGGGGCGAAATGGGAGACAACGGGGCAAAATGGGAAACAACGGGGCGAAATGGGAGATAACGGGGCGAAATGGGACACAACGGGGCGAAATGGGAGATAACGGGGCGAAATGGGAGACAACGGGGCGAAATGGGAGATAACGGGGCGAATTGGGGGACAACGGGGCGAAATGGACACAACGGGGCGAAATGGGAGATAACGGGGCGAAATGGGAGACAACGGGGCGAGATGGAAGATAACGGGGCGAAATGGGAGATAATGAGGGGGTGGGGCCGAGGGTAGAGAAGCGTGGTTTGGGGGTTAACTAAGTGTGTGTCAGATTGTTTCTCAGAGAGCTGTCGGGACGGGACGAAACGAGGCGAGGCGGCGTGGCGAGTGGCTGTGGGAGAGGTGGGTGGGGGAGGTGGGGGTGGCATGGGGAGGCGGTGGCTGGCCAGAGGGGTGAGGGGTGAGGGGTCACGGTTCGATGAGGCATCCCTCCGTCCTGCCAAGAATCGATGGCTTCCGTCGAAGGTTTCTTTGTTTACCGATGAATGATGCAAAAGTGACGGCGGAATGCGTTGCCATGACAACCCATAATATATTGAACAACAATTGCCTGGTGCCTGTGAGGGTGGCCGCCGTGGTACCCACCCCCCCGCTCCCCCCCCCCGGCCCTTCCTCCCGCCGCCGACACAACGGGGCAAAATGGGAGACAACGGGGCGAAATGGGACACAACGGGGCGAAATGGGCCAAACGGGGCAAAATGGGAGATAACGGGGCGAAATGGGAGACAACGGGGCGAAATGGGAGACAACGGGGCGAAATGGGACACAACGGGACGAAATGGCAGATAACGTGGCGAAATGGGACACAACGGGGCGAAATGGGACATAACGGGGCGAAATGGCAGATAACGGGGCGAAATGGGAGACAACGGGGCGAAATGGGAGATAACGGGGCAAAATGAGACACAACGGGGCGAAATAGCAGATAACGGGGCAAAATGGGAGACAACGGGGCGAAATGGGAGACAACGGGGCGAAATGGGAGACAACGTGGCGAAATGGGAGACAACGGGGCGAAATGGGAGACAACGGGGCGAAATGGGACACAACGGGGCGAAATGGGACACAACGGGGCGAAATGGGAGATAACGGGGCGAAATGGGAGACAACGTGGCGAAATGGGAGATAACGGGGCAAAATAGGAGACAACGGGGCGAAATGGGAGACAACGGGGCGAAATGGGAGACAACGGGGCGAAATGGGAGACAACGTGGCGAAATGGGAGACAACGGGGCGAAATGGGAGACAACAGGGTGAAATGGGAGATAACGGGGCGAAATGGGAGATAACGGGGCGAAATGGGAAACAACGTGGCGAAATGGGAGATAACGGGGCGAAATGGGAGACAACGGGGCGAAATGGGAGACAACGGGGTGAAATGGGAGACAACGGGGCGAAATGGGAGACAACGGGGCGAAATGGGAGATAACGGGGTGAAATGGGAGATAACGGGGCGAAATGGGAAACAACGTGGCGAAATGGAAGACAACGTGTGCGACCCCGGCTTATGTTGTGGCTCCACTATGTCTGTCCCGCAGATCTCTACCTAGGGGCCCAAAGCACGCTGAAAGCATGGAGGTAACAATTAGTAAACAAACAGCGTTTACTTATGTTAGTTAATTAACAGTAATACCACCATTACCTCCACCTCCACCCCACCTCCTCTACCACTCCGTTACCAGTGCCCGTCACCACCCCTCCACTTCCACCCCACCTTCTCTACCACTTCGTTACCAGCGCCCGTCACCACCCCCGTCACCACCGCCCGTCACCACCCCCTGTCACCACCGCCCGTCACCACCCCCTGTCACCACCGCCCGTCACCACCCCCTGTCACCACCGCCAGTCACCACTGCCCGTCACCACCGCCCGTCACTACCCCGTCACCACCGCCCGTCACCACCCCCTGTCACCACCGCCCGTCACCACTGCCCGTCACCACCGCCCGTCACCACTGCCCGTCACCACCGCCCGTCACCACCGCCCGTAACCACCCCCTGTCACCATCCCCTGTCACCACCGCCCCGTCACCACCGCCCGTCACTTCCAGCTACTAGGCCGCTGAAATGACGCAACAATTGCTGACAAAAACCGTCTGATAACGTGATGCAGAATCGGATGGCCTCATGTGGGCGTCATCCTGGCGAGGTTCCTGCCTGATCGAGGCACCTCCCCCGGCTACCCCCCGCCCCCTCAGCTCCCCCCCCCCCCCCAGGGATCAATGGACCGAATCCACATCCTTGGCCAGGTTTTTACCAGCACCGAGATCAACAAACTGTTGTCTCTGATCGACACCAGAGGACGCCTCCAACACCCCCCCATCGAGACCCCATATTCCCCACCCCACACCCCACCCACACGCCCATACCCCCATACCCCGCACCCCATACCCCCCACCCCCATACCCTGCACCCTCACACCCAACCCACCCCCATACCCCACCGCCCACCTAACACACCCCATACCCCCCACCCCCATACCCAACCGCCCACCCCACACCCCCCATACCCCCGCCCCCATACCCAACCGCCCACCCCACACCCCCCATACCCCCCGCCCCCATACCCAACCGCCCACCCCACACATCCCATACCCCCCCGCCCCCCATACCCAACCGCCCACCCCACACCCCCCGCCCCCATACCCAACCGCCCACCCGACACACCTCATACCCCCACCCCACACCCCCATCCACACCCCCACCTACACACCCCTGCACACTTTCCTCCAAGACATGAATCAGTCCCCACCCCACCTACCCTTACCCCCTATCCTCACCTGAAAGACCGGACTCCCAACACCCCGAGGATATTGAGGTGGTGGTCGGCGGCGGGAGTAAGGGCGGGGGGGGGGGGGGGTACCACGGCGGCCACCCTCACAGGCACCAGGCAATTGTTGTTCAATATATTATGGGTTGTCATGGCAACGCATTCCGCCGTCACTTTTGCATCATTCATCGGTAAACAAAGAAACCTTCGACGGAAGCCATCGATTCTTGGCAGGACGGAGGGATGCCTCATCGAACCGTGACCCCTCACCCCCCACCCCTCTGGCCAGCCACCGCCTCCCCATGCCACCCCCACCTCCCCCACCCACCTCTCCCACAGCCACTCGCCACGCCGCCTCGCCTCGTTTCGTCCCGTCCCGACAGCTCTCTGAGAAACAATCTGACACACACTTAGTTAACCCCACAAACCACGCTTCTCTACCCTCGGCCCCACCCCCTCATTCCTCGTTGCCAAGACGACGCGCATCACAAACGCTGAAAACGATATTAAATAATTCCTGCCGTTGACACTGTTGCCATGGCAACCTATCGCCTGTGCCGTCGCGGACCAAGACGAGCTCGATCAATTCACTGAAGCAGAACGCCCGTCACAAAGGTGGGCCACCCACCCTCTTGGCAGCCCAGCACCCCGCCCCCTCTCCCTCTCCCACCCACCCTCTTGGCAGCCCAGCACCCCGCCCCCTCTCCCCTCTCCCACCCAGCCCAGCACACCGCCCAGCACCCCCGCCCCCTCTCCCTCTCCCACCCACCCTCTTGGCAGCCCAGCACCCCGCCCCCTCTCCCTCTCCCACCCAGCCCAGCACACCGCCCAGCACCCCGCCTCCTCTCCCACCCAGCCCAGCTCTCCCTCCCCCTCTCCCTCTCCCACCCATCCACCTTGGCAGCCCAGCACCCCGCGCCCGCCCCCTCTCCCACCCAGCCCAGCACCCCGCCCCCTTCCCCCTCCCCCTCTCCCACCCGGCCCAACTCTCCCTCTCCCCTCCCCCATCTCCCACCGGCCTCTTGCCGGCCCAGCTCACCTCTCTCCCACCCTGCATCTTGGAGGCCAAGTGCCCCCCCCCCTCCTCTGCCCCATCTTCCACCCAGCCTCTTAGCGGCCAAGGCGAGGCCCCGCCACCCACACCATCTCCCCCCCCCCGGGCCTCCATCCGTCCAGAGAACCACGTGTCAAGGCTTAAAGGTGGCACGAGGGTGGAAGGGAAACGAGGGAACTAGAGAGAGGGAGGACGGGAAGAAGGAGAGGGGGTGGGGGGGGGGCAGTGTGACGGCTATGGTGATTACCTGGATGCCGTATTGTCAACCACAGATACACCCATTTACCACCCACCAACCCGCTCCCTCGATACTACTCTGCCAACCCGACTACACGGCCACAACTCTACCCTAGCCCCCGTTGGCTCGATTCACACAAACAAAGCCTTTCATCTCAACAAGTCGCAGAATGCTGTCACGTGACCATAGCGACAGCGTTGGTGACGACGATAACGTCAAGGGACGATGACGTCAATTGGACGAGGACGTCAAGGGGACGATGACGTCAAGGGGACGAGGACGTGAGGGGCGATGACGTGAGGGGACGATGACGTCAAGGGGACGATGACGTCAAGGGGACGATGACGTCAAGGGGACGATGACGTCAATTGGACGATGACGTCAAGGGGACGATGACGTCAAGGGGACGAGGACGTGAGAGGCGATGACGTGAGGGGACGATGACGTCAAGGGGACGATGACGTCAAGGGGACGATGACGTCAAGGGGACGATGACGTCAAGGGGACGATGACGTCAAGGGGACGATGACGTCAATTGGACGAGGACGTCAAAGGGACGATGACGTCAAGGGGACGAGGACGTGAGGGGCGATGACGTAAGGGGACTATGACGTCAAGGGGACGATGACGTCAAGGGACGAGGACGTCAAGGGGACGATGACGTCAATTGGACGAGGACGTCAAGAAGACGATGACGTCAAGGGGACGAGGACGTGAGGGGCGATGACGTGAGGGAACGATGACGTCAAGGGGACGATGACGTCAAGGGGACGATGATGTCAAGGGACGATGACGTCAAGGGGACGATGACGTCAATTGGACGAGGGCGTCAAGGGGACGATGACGTCAAGGGGACGAGGACGTGAGGGGCGATGACGTGAGGGAACGATGACGTCAAGGGGACGATGACGTCAAGGGAACGATAACGTCAAGGGACGATGACGTCAAGGGGACGATGACGTCAAGCAACAGTGAATCAAATATTCTTTAAATAACTTGGTTGCCATGGTGATTTCCTTCTATACCACGTGGTTCCCTACAGAAAAGGCGTCTAAAGTATGGAATGCCAGGCCAGATAATGAGATACCTAACGAAATAAAAAACAGGATAACCAATGAGATAAATAACTGGATAACTAACGGTGTAGCTAACGAGATAACTAACGGGTAGCTAACGAGATAACTAACGGGGTAGCTAACGAGATAACTAACGGGGTAGCTAACGAGATAACTAACGGTGTAGCTAACGAGATAACCAACGGGGTAGCTAACGAGATAACTAACGGGGTAGCTAACGAGCTAACTAACGGGCTAGCTAACGAGATAACTAACGGGGTAGCTAACGAGATAACTAACGGGTAGCTAACGAGATAACTAACGAGTAGCTAACGAGATAACTAACGGGGTAGCTAACGAGATAACTAAAGGAGAAACTAACGACATAACTAACGGGGTACCTAACGCGATAACTAACGGGGTAGCTAAGGAGATAACTAATGGTGTTGCTAACGAGATAACTAACGGTGTAGCTAACGAGATAACTAACGGTGTAGCTAACGAGATAACTAACAGGGTAGCTAACGAGATAACTAACGGGGTAACTAACGAGATAACTAACGGTGTAGCTAACGAAATAACTAACGGGGTAGCTAACGAGATAACTAACGGGGTAGCTAACGAGATCACTAACGGGGTAGCTAACGATATAACTAACGGGGTAGCTAACGAGATAACTAACGGGGTAACTAACGAGATAACTAACGGTGAAGCTTACAAAATAACTAACGGGGTAGCTAACGAGATAACTAACGGGGTAGCTAACGAGACAACTAACGGGGTAGCTAACGAGATACCTAACTGGGTAGCTAACGAGATAACTAACGGGGTAGCTAACGAGATACCTAACGGGGTAGCTAACGAGATAACTAAAGGGGTAGCTAAGGAGAGAACTAATGGTGTAGCTAACGAGATAACCAACGGGGTAGCTAACAAGATAACTAACGGGGTAGCTAACGAGATAACTAACGGGGTAGCTAACGAGATAACTAACGGGGTAGCTAACGAGATAACTAACGGGGTAGCTAACGAGATAACTAACGGGGTAACTAACGAGATAACTAACGGGGTAGCTAACGAGATACCTAACTGGGTAGCTAACGAGATAACTAACGGGGTAGCTAAGCAGATAACTAATGGTGTAGCTAACGAGATAACTAACGGTAGCTAACGAGATAACTAACGGGGTAGCTAACGTGATAACTAACGGGGTAGCTAGCGATATAACTAACGGGGTAGCTAACGAGATAACGAACGGGGTAGCTAACGAGATAACTAACGGGGTGGTTAACGAGGCAACTTAGGGGGTAGCTAACAAGATAACTAACGGGGTAGTTAACGAGATAACTAACGGGGTAGCTAACGAGATAACTAACGGTGTAGCTAACGAGGTAACTAAGGGGGTAGCTAACGAGATAACTAACGGTGTAGCTAACGAGGTAACTAACGGGGTAGCTAGAGAGGTAACTAACGGGGTAGCTAACGAGGTAACTAAGGGGGTAGCTAACGAGATAACTAACAGGATAGCTAACGCGATAACTAACAGTATAACAGGATAGCTAACAGAATAGCTAATACCGATGCTGCGTTGTCTATAAATGCAGTAAACTAAGACAAAGTCTCAACTAACTTCGCGCGGTGGTAATCGGCCCTTTCGATGACATTGACCTAAACCGGTGACCTTGAGAGTTTCATACATATGGTCTAGAAGCCAAGTGCACGACAGCTCGTGGCTAAATAAACCACTTTCAACAGCGCTTAATAAAACCACTTTTATAACGTTTTTTTAACATTGAGAGACTACCATCTGAAATGGTAAGCAAGCGAGGCACGTTATGACCCACCCCACTCCACCCCTCCCCCTCTACTTCCTTTAACGGAAACTATTTTCATTTCGCTTCGGCTCAGGCGTCCGGTCGGGCGGTGATATTTTATGGTGTTTCAAGCGAAAACCGCTGTGGCGGCCGAGACGCCTGGCCCGGCACACAGCACACGGCGACACTGAGAGGCCACACAATGTTTGTACACACCATGTATACAGCCTTAGAGAGGGGGGGGGGGGGGGTTTGGGGTGAGGGGACCGTTTGAACAACTTTTATCTATGCATAAGCATATTTGTGAAGCCCGGTAGAATGTGGTACGCGAGAGAGGATTGATGGCGAAAGGGACAAATATGGCAAGCGGCAGAAAAATACCTCGTCACGCTCCGGCGACCGAGACTTGGAGGCGGAGTAAATTTGGGCCAAAAGTAGGCAATTTGAAAAGAAATATATTTATGTCGTTTAGTGTGCCTAGGGACTAAGACAGGGGGTAGGAGGAGGGGGGTGAGGGCAGGGGTGGGAGGAGGGGTGGCGGCACTACACAGCTTGACTAGCCAATCGTTTCGCCCGAAAGACTCACAATAAAAAAAAAATCGTTTTGGCGGAGGTCGCCCCTCACATTCTTTTACCCGAACCGCCGGAACTATAGGCCTTTTTTATGACGCCATTAGATATTGGCGACCGTCACCATATTTGTTCAAATGACGCTCTCCTTCCAGGGACACCATTTCATATTTATAATATGCTAACTACTCTGTTGTCTCGAGAGTACCACTGCTTCAAGCGCCAGCGCTCCCCGCCAGCACCGCCCCCACCCCACCTCCCATCACTTCTTTCTATGTCTTTTATGTAATTCTCACAGTCGACACGCATCCGTGGGAAACGGAGAAATCTGAACAATTCAAGTATCTTATTTTCTTGCGTATTTTACCTGTTGTGAGTGAAGTGCGACACCGACTCTTGGCCACCATTCTGAGGCTGAGTGAAGACACGAGAGAAACTAGCACCGATTGAGCAGAGCCGCCAGATGGCGCTCGGATTGGCAAGATATCATCATATAAAATCTAAAGTCTTTACACCGTCACATTAACTGTTTGTGAGATCAACCACTCCTCGATGATGTAGTTAAAGGCCCACTAGGGTGGGGGGGGGGGGGAGCTGTGCCTTAGAGTCAATGATGTGATGTGTGCATTCTGGCCATAAAGTGATACACTCGATGTACACCCGATGTACACGCGATGTACACGCGATGCACACCCGATGTAGACCCGATGTACACGCGATGTACGCCCGATGTACGCCCGATGTACGCCCGATGTACGCCCGATGTACACGCGATGTACACGCGATGTACACGCGATGTACACGCGATGTACACCCGATGTACGCCCGATGTACGCCCGATGTACAGGCGATGTACAGGCGATGTACAGGCGATGTACACGCGATGTGCACCCGATGTACACGCGATGTACACCCGATGTACGCCCGATGTACGCCCGATGTACATGCGATGTACAAGCGATGTAGCCATGTGTAGCGATCAGTGCAGCAGCTGTTTTGTAGTTCTTCTTATCAATACTTTGGACATACATGATAATCAGTGACAGGCTGTACTAACCGCATAACGTTATAGCATCGAGTGTAACTAACGATTCTAGTATTGATTCACGGAAGTGAAAGCCAACGAAAACTGTCTAAATATCGACCGCATGAAGGGACGCTCCATTACGACTCAGCGGCACTAAAGCACAAACTTTATGTTTAGTGTCAACAGCGATTGTCCGGTCCTATTGTACACAATTCACATGTATTGTCCGAACTTATTGTACACAATTAACATGTATTGTCCGATCTTATTGTACACAATTAACATGTATTGTGCGATCTTATTGTACACAATTAACATGTATTGTGCGATCTTATTGTACACAATTAACATGTATTGTCCGGTCATATTGTATACAACTAATATTGAACCCGGTTATACAAACCCCTGGCTCGGTTATAAAAACCTTGGATCTGTTATAGTACCTTATGACCCGGTTATACAACCCCTGACTCGGTTATACTAACTCCTGGGTCGATTACACAAATCCCTGTTTTGGTTATAAAAACCTTGGATCGGTTATACAAAACCCTGGCTCGGTTATAAAACCTTGGATCGGTTATACAAAACCCTGGCTCGGTTATAAAACCTTGGATCGGTTATACAAAACCCTGGCTCGGTTATAAAACCTTAGATCGGTTATACAAAACCCTGGCTCGGTTATAAAACCTTAGATCGGTTATACAAAACCTTGGCTCGTTTATAAAACCTTGGATCGGTTATACAAACCCTGGTTCGGTTATAAAACCTTAGATCGGTTATACAAAACCCTGGCTCGGTTATAAAACCTTAGATCGGTTATACAAAACCTTGGCTCGTTTATAAAACCTTGGATCGGTTATACAAACCCTGGTTCGGTTATAAAACCTTAGATCGGTTATACAAAACCCTGGCTCGGTTATAAAACCTTAGATCGGTTATACAAACCCCTGGCTCCGTCATACTAACCCCTGGCTCGGTAATAAAAACCTTGGATCTGTTATAGTACCTTATGACCCGGTTATACAACCCCTGACTCGGTTATACTAACTCCTGGGTCGATTACACAAATCCCTGTTTTGGTTATAAAAACCTTGGATCGGTTATACAAAACCCTGGCTCGGTTATAAAACCTTGGATCGGTTATACAAAACCCTGGCTCGGTTATAAAACCTTGGATCGGTTATACAAAATCCTGGCTCGGTTATAAAACCTTAGATCGGTTATACAAAACCCTGGCTCGGTTATAAAACCTTAGATCGGTTATACAAAACCTTGGCTCGTTTATAAAACCTTGGATCGGTTATACAAACCCTGGTTCGGTTATAAAACCTTAGATCGGTTATACAAAACCCTGGCTCGGTTATAAAACCTTAGATCGGTTATACAAAACCCTGGCTCGGTTGTACTAACTCCTGACCCGGTTATAAACACCTTGGATTGGTTATACTAACCCCTGATATGTTCTATGGGTATGATGACCCCGAACCCTGTCAGTGTAACCCTGCCCCCCCCCCCCCCCCCCGCCCCCTCAACCCCTGGCACTAGGCCCCACGTGTCGCGGGACTTTAAACCCACTGTTAGGCAGCCAAAAGCCCCCTGAACCCTACCAATCTGTCCCCCGTGCAACTACAAACACCTGATCCAACGTCCAAATAACTTCTGCGGGAGGGAGGGGGGGGAGGGGAGGGGGGGGGGAGCGTGCCTGCGCATCTCAGGCTCAGGGATTAAACCGGCTCACTGTATGCATGGTGGTTACCAAGGAAACGGCCACAAGTGAGTGGGCACGGCTGTACACCCCCCGGGTTTCATTGGCTGTGTGAAGGGCCTGACCACACGTCAGGGGTCGTAACTTTCTGCACAATGCCCTGTTCAAACGACTACATAGATTTTTAGCGCAATGCGACTAAATCGAAGCTTTCCTTCAGGAAACACCGGAGAAGGCCATTTAAGGCCAGAATAAGCTTGCTGCGTGCAGGTTTTCGAACAAATATAAATCTTCTTCCGGTAAGCAATATTCTGGCGAATCCATAACAGTAAACGCCGAGTAACGCCTATCTCGTTTAACCGTACAATTACGACATAGGTAATATAATTACGATCCCTACACATTTACGACCCCGTACAGAGTTACGACCCCGTATAGAGTTACGACCCCGTACAGTTACGATCCCGCCCCGAATTACGACCCCGTACAGAGTTACGACCCCGCCCCGAGTTACGATCCCGCTCCGAGTTACGACCCCGTACAGGGTTACGACCCCGTACAGAGTTACGATCCCGTACAGAGTTACGATCCCGTACAGAGTTACGACCCCGTATAGAGTTACGACCCCGCCCCGAGTTATGACCCCGCCCCAAGTTACGACCCCGCCCCGAGTTACGATTCCGTCCCGGCCTGGTGACGCGGTTCCCAGACGGTGGGTAAGGGGAGAGGGAAGCAAACTGTTCAGCATAGACGAATGGAAGCATGGACATTCTGGATCCCTAACCCGATTCCCAAAGAAACATTATAACAGGGGCCCCCATAGGCCTGTGACCTGCGTACGGCCGACACAGAGTAACAGGTCATACATAGATATACGTAAGCTGTGAGCGTATCTCTGGCGACTGCACCACGGCTGGTGAAGTGTCCACTTCGCTTAAGCCGTCCACTTTCTGTCAGATAGAGGTGTTTATCACCTGAACGTAATAAATTAGGAGGTCTTTAAGGGGGTATGGGGAAGGGGAGGGGGGGGGGGGGTTGGTGCATACTTCAAGTGAGAATAATCAGTGATTTATCAGAAAACCTCTTTATCAATTCAAAGGTCCCTCACATATACAAAGGCCCTCCCACCAGGACGGTGGCCCTGAGAGGGGGTGGGGTGGGGTAGGGGGGGGGGCGCAGCCCCAGTCACCACAGCACACAGTCTATATAGATACACAAGGAATAGACAAGGAAAGTAGAAGGCGAAGGGCGAAGCCCTAATCAGACTGCTCGCATGGAGATCAAAATAATTTTACAAAAATTCTAACATAATGCTTGTTGCTATCATTATCCTACAGAGCGACTGAAGACACTATCAGATTGTGGCCAGTGTCGTCACATCACCTCTACATATCTGGACAAATTAATCATCCATTGGGTATAGTGGACCAGTTCACAAAATGCCTGAAGATCGCCTTTTTAAGTAATTAGATAAAAATACATTAATTTAAGATAAAAATACATTAATTTAAGATAAAAATACATTAATTTAAGATAAAAATACATTAATTTAAAAATCAGTTTTCACTTTTATCTGACATACGGATTACTGTTACTACCGAAACCCCGAGAATAGCGAGGTCGGGTTGTCCATAGACGGCCTGAGACAGGCCTGATACAGCGCACGGTGAAGGCGGCGCCGGGGGTAACCTTTGGCACCCACCTGGCCGAGACCCAGGGGCCGAGACACCCACAGGCACGGCCTCCTATCGCGAACACACCCCCAATATGGGGGATGCACCCCTATTTTATCAGGCGTAAACAAGCGAAAACCAACCACACACTCAATATATATCAAACAATCGAAAAAGCCTGATGGGTTACAAGATGACAGGGCCAGGTAAGTACCCGGGCGCCCCCCCCCCCCAGCCCCTTTACTGATACCCGCTCACTCCAACGCGGATACCCCGCTCACCCAGCCCCAAACCCAGCCACACAGATAATCCCACAGGTGGGGGGGGTGGGGCGGGGGGGCTGTGACGATAAAACCCTTGTTTGGCAGTGGTATTTCGGTGCGAGCGGTTGCCATGGGCAGCCAGACGAGTGTGTAGCGAGAAGTTAGTCGGTCAGACCAGCCGTGCCTTTTCAAGTGCATTTACACTGAATATACATGGACGGCCTCGTCACCAATACACCGTGCACGGAGACCGCAGAAACTGTACAAAGCACTTTATTTTGTGGGTAAGAACGACCGGTAGTCACAAGACGTTTACCCGGCACATCGGAAAGGTTGGGGGGCGGGGGGGGGGGGGGCAGGCTGGGGCTGTCCATGATGTCGTGGGACAACCTCATCATTGTCACAGACTCTGAGCGGTAGTCTCTAAGCGGTAGTCTCTGAGCGGTAGTCTCTAAGCGGTAGTCTCTGACCGGTAGCCTGAGGGGTAGTCTCTGAGCGGTAGTCTCTGAGCGGTAGCCTGAGCGGTAGTCTCTGAGCGGTAGTCTCTGAGCGGTAGTCTCTGAGCGGTAGTCTCTGAGCGGTAGTCTCTGAGCGGTAGTCTCTGAGCGGTAGTCTCTAAGCGGTAGTCTCTGAGCGGTAGTCTCTAAGCGGTAGTCTGAGCGGTAGTCTCTCTGAGCGGTAGTCTCTGACCGTTAGTCTCTCTGAGCGGTAGTCTCTAAGCGGTAGTCTCTGAGCGGTAGTCTCTGAGCGGTAGTCTCTGAGCGGTAGTCTCTAAGCGGTAGTCTGAGCGGTAGTCTCTAAGCGGTAGTCTCTGAGCGGTAGTCTCTGAGCGGTAGTCTCTGAGCGGTAGTCTCTGACCGGTAGTCTCTGAGCGGTAGTCTCTGACCGGTAGCCTGAGCGGTAGTCTCTGAGCGGTGGTCTCTGAGCGGTAGTCTGAGCGGTAGTCTGAGCGGTAGTCTCTGAGCGGTAGTCTGAGCGGTAGTCTGAGCGGTAGTCTCTAAGCGGTAGTCTCTAAGCGGTAGTCTCTGAGCGGTAGTCTCTAAGCGGTAGTCTCTGACCGGTAGCCTGACCGGTAGTCTCTGAGCGGTAGTCTGAGCGGTAGTCTGAGCGGTAGTCTCTAAGCGGTAGTCTCTAAGCGGTAGTCTGTGAGCGGTAGTCTCTAAGCGGTAGTCTCTGACCGGTAACCTGAGCGGTAGTCTCTGAGCGGTAGTCTCTGAGCGGTAGCCTGAGCGGTAGTCTCTGAGCGGTAGTCTCTGAGCGGTAGTCTCTGAGCGGTAGTCTCTGAGCGGTAGTTTCTAAGCGGTAGTCTCTGACCGGTAGTCTCTGAGCGGTAGTCTCTAAGCGGTAGTCTCTGAGCGGTAGTCTCTGAGCGGTAGTCTCTGAGCGGTAGTCTCTGAGCGGTAGTCTCTAAGCGGTAGTCTCTGAGCGGTAGTCTCTGAGCGGTAGTCTCTGACCGGTAGTCTCTGAGCGGTAGTCTCTGACCGGTAGCCTGAGCGGTAGTCTCTGAGCGGTAGTCTCTGAGCGGTAGTCTCTGAGCGGTAGTCTCTGAGCGGTAGTCTCTAAGCGGTAGTCTCTGAGCGGTAGTCTCTCTGAGCGGTAGTCTCTGAGTGGTAAACTG
Source organism: Arenicola marina (assembly GCA_964019135.1). NCBI lineage: Eukaryota > Metazoa > Annelida > Polychaeta > Arenicolidae > Arenicola > Arenicola marina. Next base: position 842,178 of record OZ025253.1, on the reverse strand, counting down.
AGCGGTAGTCTGAGCGGTAGTCTCTGAGCGGTAGTCTGAGCGGTAGTCTGAGCGGTAGTCTCTAAGCGGTAGTCTCTAAGCGGTAGTCTCTGAGCGGTAGTCTCTAAGCGGTAGTCTCTGACCGGTAGCCTGACCGGTAGTCTCTGAGCGGTAGTCTGAGCGGTAGTCTGAGCGGTAGTCTCTAAGCGGTAGTCTCTAAGCGGTAGTCTCTGAGCGGTAGTCTCTAAGCGGTAGTCTCTGACCGGTAACCTGAGCGGTAGTCTCTGAGCGGTAGTCTCTGAGCGGTAGCCTGAGCGGTAGTCTCTGAGCGGTAGTCTCTGAGCGGTAGTCTCTGAGCGGTAGTTTCTAAGCGGTAGTCACTGACCGGTAGTCTCTGAGCGGTAGTCTCTAAGCGGTAGTCTCTGAGCGGTAGTCTCTGAGCGGTAGTCTCTGAGCGGTAGTCTCTGAGCGGTAGTCTCTAAGCGGTAGTCTCTGAGCGGTAGTCTCTGAGCGGTAGTCTCTGACCGGTAGTCTCTGAGCGGTAGTCTCTGACCGGTAGCCTGAGCGGTAGTCTCTGAGCGGTAGTCTCTGAGCGGTAGTCTCTGAGCGGTAGTCTCTGAGCGGTAGTCTCTAAGCGGTAGTCTCTGAGCGGTAGTCTCTCTGAGCGGTAGTCTCTGAGTGGTAGTCTGAGCGGTAGTCTGAGCGGTAGTCTCTAAGCGGTAGTCTCTGAGCGGTAGTCTCTAAGCGGTAGTCTCTGAGCGGTAGTCTCTCTGAGCGGTAGTCTCTGAGCGGTAGTCTCTAAGCGGTAGTCTCTGATCGGTAGTCTCTCTGAGCGGTAGTCTCTGAGCGGTAGTCTTTGAGAACGAGACCAGCACCCTTGGCGCCATGTTGAGCTGGGTGGGATGACGCAGAGGGCTGTCATTAAAGGAAGTGGGGCGATCAGAGCGGGAAGATCATCTATGTCATAAAGACGAAAACTTTACCAAACCCAACAGGTGTCCCTCAGAAGCAGAAGCATAGGCGACGTCCTTTATAGCTACCCCCGCCCCACCCCCCCCCCCCCCCCCCCCCCCCCATTTCCTCAAACACACACACACTACAAAACCTTGTGAGAGTCAAGGAAGAGAGGTCCACCGTTTGACCAGGACTACCGTGACCTTGACGTTGACCTACCTGCTGGGTGTCTGTCCTGACGCTTGCCTCCCTCAGTGAAGGGACTGAAGACGCCGCCGTCTCGACCTTTCCCTTGTGGCTGGGTCCCCGTCACCATGGTACCGGAGATTGGCATCGCCCGCTGGCCGCCGCTAGAAGGCGCTCGCTGCTGCTCACCAGGCGTCAAATTCAAGCTGGCGCCGTCCACGAGTTGGTACTGCGCATGCGTGGCGGTGGAGGGTGCGCCAGACTTCCGGTGAGTGCGGCGCGCGTCCTGACTGGGGTCTCGGTCTAGGATGGACTGAGTGGCGAAGTTCTGCAAGGGGACGTTGTCGGTAAGGGAGGTGGTGCCGCTCCCGCCCCCGCCCCCCACTCCCTCCAGGCCGTACATCCCCAGCAGCTCCTTCATCGTGGTCTCGGCGTAGTTCCTGATGTCCGTGGCCTCCACCCCCTCGGGCCGCCTCTCCGGGGACACAGACATGTCGAGGGCCTCACCCCCACTGGAGGCGGGCGAGGGGTGCGAGGCCGCCTCACCCCGGGGCACTGACAGGTCCAGGGGAATGACGTCATCGCCGTCGCTGGCTTGGCTGCTGTACCAGGAGTCGTCCGTAGCGCCGAATGTCCTGTTATATCGCCCACCGGACGCGTGTTTCACACTCAGATCCTCCACTTCACAGCTGTCCTCTTCAGTCATCGCTTCCTCGCAAACACAATCGAAATCAATGTCTCTGTTGTTGATTTCATAGTCGGTGACCCCGTGACCTCCCACGTGATCGTCAGAGGGTTCTTTCCCAGGATCGTTTGCGCATGCGTCGGTGTCTTCTTCATCCATCGGCACCACGTGGTCGATGTAAACACTGCGTGGGCGGAAGTTCTTCCGGCGGTGTTTGGTTGTCATAGAGATGGGAGTCGACGACGTCATTATGACGTCACACTCGTCCGTTACGTCCTTGCTGATCGCCGACATAATGGACAATCCGTATTCACCATCGCTTTCGACTGTGTCGCCATCTTGTGGAAGACTGCTGGCGGAAGTGACGTCATTGTTAGGGCGTTCCATGTTGAAGGAGAACGCCGTAGAAGTACTCACTCCCTCTCCCTCTCCCTCCCCCTCCCGGGACGCCGTGCAGGAAGTGACGTCATCCATCGGGTCACGTTTGCCCTCATTGTTGTTGGGTTCGTCGTTGGCCCATCCATTGGTGGACTTCCGGTCATGACAATCCGCGTCCACGGCGCCCTCTGCCGGGAGGTCCGTGAGTCGCGCAGTGACGCTAGTCTTGAGCTTGGCGCAGATGGCGTCCAGCTTAAAGAGCCCCGGACTCTGACCTACTTTGGCCATGACGTCACTTGTTCAGACTCAGAGGAAAATCTGAAGGAAGTGAAATATTTAATAATTAGAAACGGGAAACATCAAACAAAAAAAGGAAATTTTAGCATTATAAGCAACGACACAAGAGTCTCACATTGCGTGTGAGCCTCCAACATCTTGTCGACGTACTTCTCGTTCACAATGCAGGCTCGACCCCCCGACACCCCTAGGCTGTGGGAGTGGGGGGGGGGGCTCCAACCCCCGACACCCCGAGGCTGTGGGGGGGGGGGGCTCGAACCCCCGACACCCCGAGGCTGTGGCGGGGGGGGGGGCTCGAACCCCCGACACCCCGAGGCTGTGGGGGGGGGGGGTCGAACCCCCGACACCCCGAGGCTGTGTTGGGGGGGCTCGAACCCCCGACACCCCGAGGCTGTGGAGGGGGGGGGGGCTCGAACCCCCGACACCCCGAGGCTGTGGGGGGGGGGGGGCTCGAACCCCCGACACCCCGAGGCTGTGGGGGGGGGGGGGGTCGAACCCCCGACACCCCGAGGCTGTGGGGGGGGGGCTCGAACCCCCGACACCCCGAGGCTGTGGGGGGGGGTCGAACTCCTGGGGGGGGTACCTTGTATTTGACCAGGACATCATGAGTCATGGAGCCTCGTCGAGTTGTCCAGAGTTAACATAAATACCGATAAATATTAGTTGAGGTCGATGTAATGGTGTACAATGTTTGTTCCGGTTGGTGACATGTGGGCGCCACCATGCGGTAACAGTTAGCACTGATCCTCATGGTGTCATTGTGCAGTGACCTTTAGGAGCCACAACGACCAGCCCACAACACCACCATGAAAACAACGCCAATCGGACTTTCTCTATCCATACACAGACGTACACCATGGTCACGTGACAGGTCCCGGATGTGAAGCAGGACAAAAGTATTAATTGACGATTTTCGGTCAAAACATTGAAAAACTTGTCTTGGGTTTCCTGGTGTAGAGCTAGTCGTTCGGTGCGGGCCTACACTGGCCGAGCGGAGCACTGGTGAGACGTGGACGGCGGGTATCCGCCTCCTGGGGGCGGGCTGGATCAGGGGAGGAGAGGTAAGTGCGAGGGGGGGGGGGTCAATAAGAACTGTCCCCCCTCCTTTCGACTTACTCTCCTTGTCCTTTTCCTT
>OZ025253.1:722670-838364 GCA_964019135.1 Arenicola marina | reverse complement strand
TTCACTGTACACCAGTGTACACCACTGTACAACAGCGTACGCCACTGTACACCAGTGTACACCACTGTACACCAGTGTACGTCACTGTACACCAGTGTACACCACTGTACAATCAGTGTACGCCATGTACACAGTGTACACCACTGTACACCAGTGTACGCCACTGTACACCAGTGTACACCACTGTACACCAGTGTACGCCACTGACACCAGTGTACGCCACTGTACACCAGTGTACACCACTGTACAACAGTGTACGCCACTGTACACCAGTGTACACCACTGTACACCAGTGTACACCACTGTACAACAGTGTACACCACTGTACACCAGTGTACACCACTGTACAACAGTGTACGCCACTGTACACCAGTGTACACCACTGTACAACAGCGTACGCCACTGTACACCAGTGTACACCACTGTACACCAGTGTACGCCACTGTACACCAGTGTACGCCACTGTACACCAGTGTACACCACTGTACAACAGTGTACGCCACTGTACACCAGTGTACACCACTGTACACCAGTGTACACCACTGTACACCAGTGTACGCCACTGTACACCAGTGTACACCACTGTACAACAGTGTACGCCACTGTACACCAGTGTACACCACTGTACAACAGCGTACGCCACTGTACACCAGTGTACACCACTGTACACCAGTGTACGTCACTGTACACCAGTGTACACCACTGTACAACAGTGTACGCCACTGTACACCAGTGTACACCACTGTACACCAGTGTATTCCACTGTACACCAGTGTACACAATAGTACACTAGTCAACACTACAGTACACCACTACTGCATGAATACCAGTTTACACCAGTGTACACCCAGTATACGCCAGTGTACGCCACTTTACACCATTGTACACCAGTGTACGCCACTTTACACCAGTGTACACCAGCGTACACCAGTGTAAACCAGTGTACAGCAGTGTATGCCACTGTGCGCCAGTTTACGCCACTGTACGCCAGTGTACGTCACTGTACGCCGCTGTACCCCACTGTACACCAGTGTACACCAGTGTACGTCACTGTACGTCACTGTACGGCACTGTACCCCACTGTACACCGGTGTTCACCAGTGTACATCAGTGTACATCACTGTACGCCAGTGTACGCCAGCGTAGGCCACACTGAGGCCTCCGTGACTGCCGCACGCCGTCTCCCCACCATGGACAGGTGTTCTGGCCGTATATCGCATATATAGGAAATCGATCCCTCAGCACCCGATTTCCTAGCGAAAACCTACTTTGTGGTATAATTTAGTCCTGAATGTTTGTTTGTAGCGCGATTCAAACACGGCGCAGTGTGGACGGGCAGCGGGGGGGGGGGGTACTTCGGGGCTGGGCGGGGCGGGAGCGGGTGGGGGGGAGGGGCGGGCAGCCCTCGGGGCGGGGCGGGGCGGGGCGGGGCGGGAGGGGGGGGGGGCGGGCAACCCTCGGGGCGGGGTGGGACCGTCTTGCCACGAGGGTAATACGGCAAAGATGTAACGTTACATCAATACACAGGGTGGGTGGGTGGGGTACATACTTGAGGGGTGGGTGGGTGAGGGACCACACGTGAGGGGGTGGATGGGTGTGGTGAACCCATGAGGGGTGAGTGGTTGGGGTGAACCCGTGAAAGGTGGTTGGGGTGCACCCGTGAGGGGTGGGTGGGGTGGGTTGCCTGTGGGTGACCAGCCACCATTAGACCAGCTACCTCAATGTAGTCATTAACACATTATCATCGATTTTTCCGCACGTTTTTTTTTTTTAAATGAAAGATATCTGAACATTTGAAATAGAACACTTTCCTTCCGACTCCCGGCGTGCGCCTTGCCGTCAGACAGACTGACGCAGCCTGAGTGACGTTACAGTTAGTTTGGCGAAGGCCGACTACTGTTGTTCAGGGTGTCGTTCTGATGAATATATTTTTGTAATGTCATGTTTTGCCGCTTCAATTACAGGCCTGAACATAATTCCTGAAACAAAAGGTTACTGGATTGTATTCGATTTATATGGAGACGGCGTCCGTATGCAACAGGGCACCCTATTGGACAGGACCAAATGCACGTGGTTCACATATCGTCCGTATGTAACAGGGCACCCCATTGGAGGGGAAGAAATGCACGTGGGTCACACATCGGCCGTATGTAACAGGGCACCCAATGGACGGGAAGAAATCCACGAGGATCAGACCACTCCCTGCCTTCGACACACTCCGCTAGGGCTCCATTATATCTCTGTTGTCGCCTACGTCCTCGATGCATTTCCACACTCGCTCGCCAGGGCGGCGCTGCGCAGATTGATAGGATAAATACGTCGCGCATTTCTACAAGTTAGTGCTGGGACCCAGCCTAAGCCTAATAACACATGAAATCAGGTGATGAAAAGAAAGAGTTCTCTCACCATTATAACTTTTTCCAAAGGGTACCATATGTTTTTTGCTGTATTAAATACACAAAGTTCGTTATTTTATGCTTTATTCTTTAAAATTATAATGTTGCAAGAAATTACAGCTGATTTGACCGTTTTTCAAGAATTTTGAATTTGCCCCCCGGCCGACAGAAGCGGTAAAAGCTAGCTTGCGTAGCGCCACCGTACGGGGAGCTTGGGGTCAGACATCGTCCATACGTCACAGACCGATAGAGAGCGTTGATGACGTCGTACTGTGACGAATAGAGGGCGTTGGTGACGTCATACTGTGACGATAGAGGGCGTTGGTGACGTTATACTGTGACCGATAGAGGGCGTTGGTGACGTCATACTGTGACCGATAGAGGGCGTTGGTGACGTCATACTGTGACCGATAGAGGGCGTTGGTGACGTTATACTGTGACCGATAGAGGGCGTTGGTGACGTCATACTGTGACCGATAGAGGGCGTTGGTGACGTTATACTGTGACGGATTAGAGGGCGCCGGAGCTCCTATCGGAACAAGGGGCGGGATTGGGGAGGGTGTGGTCGAACATGGCTGGTTTTAGTGACAGTGATTTCACCGATTCCCTCTGGTCTGTCTGGCCACCTTACCATTAGAGTAAGTACTAAATGGGTTGATATCTGGGGTGAATCACGAGGATTTCCAAGATGGCGTCCAGGCCCAACAGTACGTTAAATATATATAGATTATTATTTTGACCGGAAATATAATATTATAACAAAGAGAATAAAATAACACAACACGTATCCGTTGATTTATTGTTATGTTACTGTTTAACGATTTTCATGATTTGTGCATTTGTGCATTTGAACAAGTGTAACATTCACGCGGACCGCGGAGTTTGCGTTCGGTTTATCTTGATCTTGAAAGTATGAGTGCGCATGCTCCAAACATCTGCGTCGATTACCCGGCTCGCATACCCGAAACCACCCAGGGATAGAGATATAGATAGAGAGTGGGAGAGGACGAGATATATTGTAATATATAGAGAGTGGGAGAGGACGAGATATATTGTAATATATAGAGAGTGGGAGAGGACGAGATATATTGTAATATATAGAGAGTGGAAGAGGACGAGATATATTGTAATATATAGAGAGTGGGAGAGGACGAGATATATTGTAATATATAGAGAGTGGGAGAGGACGAGATATATTGTAATATATAGAGATTGGGAGAAAGGACGAGATGTATTGTAATATATAGAGAGTGGGAGAGGACGAGATATATTGTAATATATAGAGAGTGGGAGAGGACGAGATATATTGTAATATATAGAGAGTGGGAGAGGATGAGATATATTGTAATATATAGAGAGTGGGAGAAAGGACGAGATGTATTGTAATATATAGAGAGTGGGAGAGGACGAGATATATTGTAATATATAGAGAGTGGGAGAGGATGAGATATATTGTAATATATAGAGAGTGGGAGAGGACGAGATATATTGTAATATATAGAGAGTGGGAGAGGACGAGATATATTGTAATATATAGAGAGTGGGAGAGGACGAGATATATTGTAATATATAGAGAGTGGGAGAGGACGAGATATATTGTAATATATAGAGAGTGGGAGAGGACGAGATATATTGTAATATATAGAGAGTGGGAGAGGACGAGATATATTGTAATATATAGAGAGTGGGAGAAAGGACGAGATGTATTGTAATATATAGAGAGTGGGACAGGACGAGATATATTGTAATATATAGAGAGTGGGAGAGGACGAGATATATTGTAATATATAGAGAGTGGGAGAGGATGAGATATATTGTAATATATAGAGAGTGGGAGAGGATGAGATATATTGTAATATATAGAGAGTGGGAGAGGATGAGATATATTGTAATATATAGAGAGTGGGAGAGGATGAGATATATTGTAATATATAGAGAGTGGGAGAAAGGACGAGATGTATTGTAATATATAGAGAGTGGGAGAGGACGAGATATATTGTAATATATAGAGAGTGGGAGAGAGCATGAGATATATTGTAATATATATTGTCACTCACCAACATGAACACCTTGACCCTTGGAGACCTTGACCCTTGGTGACCTTGACCCTTGGAGACCTTGACCCTTGGAGACCTTGACCCTTGAAGACCGTTCTGGAGTTGTCCACTGGTTCCTGGATCCTTTTAAACAGGTACAGGCAGCCACAGGTAGCCACAGGTAGCCACAGGTAGCCACAGACAGCTACAGGTAGCCACAGGCAGCCACCGGCAGCCATAGGCAGCCACAGGTAGCCACAGGCAGCCACAGGCGGTCACAGGCAGCCACAGGTAGCCACAGACAGCCACGGACAGCCACAGGTAGCCACAGGTAGCCACAGGCGGTCACAGGCAGCCACAGGTAGCCACAGACAGCCACGGACAGCCACAGGTAGCCACAGGCAGCCACAGGAAGCCACAGGCAGCCACAGGCGGCCACAGGCGGTCACAGGCGGTCACAGACAGCCACAGGTAGCCACAGACAGGCACGGACAGCCACGGACAGCCACAGGTAGCCACAGGTGGCCACAGGCAGCCACAGACAGCCCCAGTTACCCTGGTGGAGACGGTCACCGACCCACTGCGCCGCACGAGTTGCTTAATAAGGCGCTGGCCAAACAAGGAGTGTTACTCGCCACGTATGTTATCGTCATTTCCCAAGTTTCACTCCAATATTGAGTCGTTGCACCGGCGGCACAGCTTCAAGGCTGGTGCGTACACTCACACGATATGCTTCCTTGCGGTGTTCACAACCAACGACCACCGCGACTGCCGCACGAGCTTGTAAACCCAGTTTTGAATTTCTCATAAACTGCACATTTCACACATAAAAAGTCCGGCTCAGGGCCGCACGGTATATTGTATTTTCAATCGAATTACCCGAGCGGCCCAGGGTCGCGCCCGCACTTGGTTACACACGAGGCAGCCAACGTGGAGAAACTATAGATCACAATTTCCATAATGTTTCAAATTATACAGGCGGCCTGCGAGCAGTGACTATGGAGGCCAGTCACGGCTGCCGGGCGCGTATCGTGGCTATATACAGTACTTGAAACGCACGGGACACGGCGGGTCGTTAAAATTCCGTCAGTGCGAACCAATTTTGGTTACCATGACGACATACGGGGCTATAGCGGGTTTTATGATTAATTCATCGAACATATGTTGCCAAGTTTACGCTGTCGATTTCTGGCCGCTGAGCCATCGACCCCCGCCCCCCTCCACCCACCCACCTTCTCCACCAGGCCTAGTCCACCACTTCTTTCCCGCTCGGTCGTGGTTGGTTCTAAATGCCGCCCATAAGCCAGTGCACACTACAGCTTTGGTGACTACGCGGATATTTTTCTAACTCACTTTTATTGGATTTTTGATTTTGTATGAGTGTAAGGCTGCCGCTTGTAGATGCCGTAAGTCGATAGCTCTTGTATCCGACTGTCAGACCCACCAGCACCATCAGTCAGGGCGAGCTGTAGTCCTGGGGGTCCAGTGGCCACCGGTCAGGGCGAGCTGTAGTCCTGGGGATCCAGTGGCCACCGGTCAGGGCGAGTTGTAGTCCTGGGGGTCCAGTGGCCATCAGTCAGGGCGAGCTGTAGTCCTAGGGGTCCAGTGGCCACCGGTCAGGGCGAGTTGTAGTCCTGGGGGTGCAGTGGCCATCAGTCAGGGCGAGCTGTAGTCCTAGGGGTCCAGTGGCCACCGGTCAGGGCGAGTTGTAGTCCTGGGGGTCCAGTGGCCATCAGTCAGGGCGAGCTGTAGTCCTGGGGATCCAGTGGCCACCGGTCAGGGCGAGTTGTAGTCCTGGGGGTCCAGTGGCCATCAGTCAGGGCGAGCTGTAGTCCTAGGGGTCCAGTGGCCACCGGTCAGGGCGAGTTGTAGTCCTGGGGGCCCAGTGGCCATCAGTCAGGGCGAGCTGTAGTCCTGGGGATCCAGTGGCCACCGGTCCGGGCGAGCTGTAGTCCTGGGGGCCTAGTGGCCATCAGTCAGGGCGAGCTGTAGTCCTGGGGGTCCAGTGGCCACCGGTCAGGGCGAGCTGTAGTCCTGGGGGTCCAGTGGTCACCGGTCAGGGCGAGTTGTAGTCCTGGGGGCCTAGTGGCCATCAGTCAGGGCGAGCTGTAGTCCTGGGGGTCCAGTGGCCACCGGTCAGGGCGAGCTGTAGTCCTGGGGGTCCAGTGGCCATCAGTCAGGGCGCGCTGTAGTCCTGGGGGTCCAGTGGCCACCGGTCAGGGCGAGCTGTAGTCCTGGGGGTCCAGTGGCTACCGGTCAGGGCGAGCTGTAGTCCTGGGGATCCAGTGGCCACCGGTCAGGGCGAGCTGTAGTCCTGGGGATCCAGTGGCCACCGGTAAGGGCGAGCTGTAGTCCTAGGGGTCCAGTGGCCATCAGTCAGGGCGAGCTGTAGTCCTGGGGGTCCAGTGGCCACCGGTCAGGGCGAGTTGTAGTCCTGGGGGCCCAGTGGCCATCAGTCAGGGCGAGCTGTAGTCCTGGGGGTCCAGTGGCCACCGGTCAGAGCGAGCTGTAGTCCTGGGGGCCTAGTGGCCATCAGTCAGGGCGAGCTGTAGTCCTGGGGGTCCAGTGGCCATCAGTCAGGGCGAGCTGTAGTCCTGGGGATCCAGTGGCCACCGGTCAGGGCGAGCTGTAGTCCTGGGGGCCTAGTGGCCATCAGTCAGGGCGAGCTGTAGTCCTGGGGGTCCAGTGGCCACCGGTCAGGGCGAGCTGTAGTCCTGGGGGTCCAGTGGCCACCGGTCAGGGCGAGTTGTAGTCCTGGGGGCCTAGTGGCCATCAGTCAGGGCGAGCTGTAGTCCTGGGGGTCCAGTGGCCACCGGTCAGGGCGAGCTGTAGTCCTGGGGGTCAAGTGGCCATCAGTCAGGGCGCGCTGTAGTCCTGGGGGTCCAGTGGCCACCGGTCAGGGCGAGCTGTAGTCCTGGGGGTCCAGTGGCTACCGGTCAGGGCGAGCTGTAGTCCTGGGGGTCCAGTGGCCACCGGTCAGGGCGAGCTGTAGTCCTGGGGGTCCAGTGGCCACCGGTCAGGGCGAGTTGTAGTCCTGGGGGCCTAGTGGCCATCAGTCAGGGCGAGCTGTAGTCCTGGGGGTCCAGTGGCCACCGGTCAGGGCGAGCTGTAGTCCTGGGGGTCCAGTGGCCATCAGTCAGGGCGCGCTGTAGTCCTGGGGGTCCAGTGGCCACCGGTCAGGGCGAGCTGTAGTCCTGGGGGTCCAGTGGCTACCGGTCAGGGCGAGCTGTAGTCCTGGGGGTCCAGTGGCCACCGGTCAGGGCGAGCTGTAGTCCTGGGGATCCAGTGGCCACCGGTCAGGGCGAGTTGTAGTCCTGGGGGCCCAGTGGCCATCAGTCAGGGCGAGCTTTAGTCCTGGGGGTCCAGTGGCCACCGGTCAGAGCGAGCTGTAGTCCTGGGGGTCCAGTGGCCACCGGTCAGGGCGAGATGTAGTCCTGGGGGTCCAGTGGCCACCGGTCAGGGCGAGTTTTAGTCCTCGGGGCCTAGTGGCCATCAGTCAGGGCGAGCTGTAGTCCTGGGGGTCCAGTTGCCATCAGTCAGGGCGAGCTGTAGTCCTGGGGGTCCAGTGGCCACCGGTCAGGGCGAGCTGTAGCCCTGGGGGTCCAGTGGCTACCGGTCAGGGCGAGCTGTAGTCCTGGGGGTCCAGTGGCCACCGGTCAGGGCGAGCTGTAGTCCTGGGGATCCAGTGGCCACCGGTCAGGGCGAGTTGTAGTCCTGGGGGCCCAGTGGCCATCAGTCGGGCGAGCTGTAGTCCTGGGGGTCCAGTGGCCACCGGTCAGGGAGAGCTGTAGTCCTGGGGGTCCAGTGGCCACCGGTCAGGGCGAGCTGTAGTCCTGGGGGTCCAGCGGCCACCGGTCAGGGCGAGCTGTAGTCCTGGGGGTCCAGTGGCCATCAGTCAGGGGGAGCTGTAGTCCTGGGGGTCCAGTGGCCACCGGTCAGGGCGAGCTGTAGTCCTGGGGGTCCAGTGGCCATCAGTCAGGGCGAGCTGTAGTCCTAGGGGTCCAGTGGCCACCGGTCAGGGCGAGTTGTAGTCCTGGGGGCCCAGTGGCCACCGGTCAGGGCGAGCTGTAGTCCTGGGGGTCCAGTGGCCATCAGTCAGGGCGAGCTGTAGTCCTGGGGGTTCAGTGGCCATCAGTCAGGGCGAGCTGTAGTCATGGGGGTCCAGTGGCCACCGGTCAGGGCGAGCTGTAGTCCTGGGAGTCCAGTGGCCACCGGTCAGGGCGAGCTGTAGTTCTGGGGGTCCAGTGGCCATCGGTCAGGGCGAGCTGTAGTCCTGGGGGTCCAGTGGCCATCAGTCAGGGCGAGCTGTAGTCCTGGGGGTCCAGTGACCACCGGTCAGAGCGAGCTGTAGTCCTGGGGGTCCAGTGGCCACCGGTCAGGGCGAGCTGTAGTCCTGGGGGCCCAGTGGCCATCAGTCAGGGCGAGCTGTAGTCCTGGGGATCCAGTGGCCACCGGTCAGGGCGAGCTGTAGTCCTGGGGGCCTAGTGGCCATCAGTCAGGGCGAGCGGTAGTCCTGGGGGTCCAGTGGCCACCGGTCAGGGCGAGTTGTAGTCCTTGGGGCCTAGTGGCCATCAGTCAGGGCGAGCTGTAGTCCTAGGGGTCCAGTGGCCACCGGTCAGGGCGAGCTGTAGTCCTGGGGGTCCAGTGGCCATCAGTCAGGGCGCGCTGTAGTCCTGGGGGTCCAGTGGCCACCGGTCAGGGCGAGCTGTAGTCCTGGGGGTCCAGTGGCTACCGGTCAGGGCGAGCTGTAGTCCTGGGGGTCCAGTGGCCACCGGTCAGGGCGAGCTGTAGTCCTGGGGGTCCAGTGGCCACCGGTCAGGGCGAGTTGTAGTCCTGGGGGCCCAGTGGCCATCAGTCAGGGCGAGCTCTAGTCCTGGGGGTCCAGTGGCCAGCGGGCAGAGCGAGCTGTAGTCCTGGGGGTCCAGTGGCCACCGGTCAGGGCGAGATGTAGTCCTGGGGGTCCAGTGGCCACCGGTCAGGGCGAGCTGTAGTCCTGGGGGTCCAGTGGCCACCGGTCAGGGCGAGCTGTAGTCCTGGGGGTCCAGTGGCCAGCGGGCAGAGCGAGCTGTAGTCCTGGGGGTCCAGTGGCCACCGGTCAGGGCGAGATGTAGTCCTGGGGGTCCAGTGGCCACCGGTCAGGGCGAGCTGTAGTTCTGGGGGTCCAGTGGCCACCGGTCAGGGCGAGCTGTAGTCCTGGGGGTCCAGTGGCCACCGGTCAGGGCGAGCTGTAGTCCTGGGGGTCCAGTGGCCAGCGGGCCGAGCGAGCTGTAGTCCTGGGGGTCCAGTGGCCACCGGTCAGGGCGAGATGTAGTCCTGGGGGTCCAGTGGCCACCGGTCAGGGCGAGATGTAGTCCTGGGGGTCCAGTGGCCACCGGTCAGGGCGAGCTGTAGTCCTGGGGGTCCAGTGGCCAGCGGGCAGAGCGAGCTGTAGTCCTGGGGGTCCAGTGGCCACCGGTCAGGGCGAGATGTAGTCCTGGGGGTCCAGTGGCCACCGGTCAGGGCGAGCTGTAGTTCTGGGGGTCCAGTGGCCACCGGTCAGGGCGAGCTGTAGTCCTGGGGGTCCAGTGGCCACCGGTCAGGGCGAGCTGTAGTCCTGGGGGTCCAGTGGCCACCGATCAGGGCGAGCTGTAGTCCTGGGGGTCCAGTGGTCATCAGTCAGGGCGAGCTGTAGTCCTGGGGGTCCAGTGGCCACCGGTCAGGGCGAGCTGTAGTCCTGGGGGTCCAGTGGCCACCAGTCAGGGCGAGTTGTAGTCCTGGGGGTCCAGTGGCCACCGGTCAGGGCGAGCTGTAGTCCTGGGGGTCCAGTGGCCACCGGTCAGGGCGAGCTGTAGTCCTGGGGGTCCAGTGGCCATCGGTCAGGGCGAGCTGTAGTCCTGGGGGTCCAGTGGCCACCGGTCAGGGCGAGCTGTAGTCCTGGGGGTCCAGTGGCCATCAGTCAGGGCGAGCTGTAGTTCTGAGGGTCCAGTGGCCATCAGTCAGGGCGAGCTTTAGTCGTGGGCGTCCAGTGGCCACCGGTCAGGGCGAGCTGTAGTCCTGGGGGTCCAGTGGCCACCGGTCTGGGCGAGCTGTAGTCCTGGGCGTCCAGTGGCCATCAGTCAGGGCGAGCTGTAGTTCTGGGGGTCCAGTGGCCACCGGTCAGGGCGAGCTGTAGTCCTGGGGGTCCAGTGGCCATCAGTCAGGGCGAGCTGTGGTCCTGGGGGTGCAGTGGCCATCAGTCAGGGCGAGCTGTAGTCCTGGGGGTCCAGTGGCCACCGGTCAGGGCGAGCTGTAGTCCTGGGGGTCCAGTGGCCACCGGTCAGGGCGAGCTGTAGTCCTGGGGGTCCAGTGGCCACCGGTCCTTGGCGAGCTGTAGTCCTGGGGGTCCAGTGGCCACCGGGCAGGGCGAGCTGTAGTCCTGGGGGTCCAGTGGCCATCAGTCAGGGCGAGCTGTAGTCCTGGGGGTCCAGTGGCCACCGGTCAGGGCGAGCTGTAGTCCTGGGGGTCCAGTGGCCACCGGTCAGGGCGAGCTGTAGTCCTGGGAGTCCAGTGATCATCAGTCAGGGCGAGCTGTAGTCCCGGGGGTCCAGTGGCCATCAGTCAGGGCGGGCTGTAGTCCTGGGGGTCCAGTGGCCACCGGTCAGGGCGAGCTGTAGTCCTGGGGGTCCAATGGCCATCAGTCAGGGCGAGCTGTAGTCCTGGGGCTCCAGTGGCCATCAGTCAGGGCGAGCTGTAGTCCTGGGGGTCCAGTGGCCACCGGTCAGGGCGAGCTGTAGTCCTGGGGTTCCAGTGGCCACCGGTCAGGGCGAGCTGTAGTCCTGGGGGTCCAGTGGCCACCGGTCAGGGCCAGCCGTAGTCCTGGGGGTCCAGTGGCCACCGGTCAGGGCGAGCTGTAGTCCTGGGGGTCCAGTGACCATCGGTCAGGGCAAGCTGTAGTCCTGGGGGTCCAGTGGCCACCGGTCAGGGCGAGCTGTAGTCCTGGGGGTCCAGTGGCCATCAGTCAGGGCGAGCTGTAGTCCTGGGGGTCCAGTGGCCACCGGTCAGGGCGAGCTGTAGTCCTGGGGGTCCAGTGGCCATCAGTCAGGGCAAGCTGTGGTCCTGGGGGTCCAGTGGCCACCGGTCAGGGCGAGCTGTAGTCCTGGGGGTCTAGTGGCCATCAGTCAGGGCGAGCTGTAGTCCTGGGGGTCCAGTGGCCACCGGTCAGGGCGAGCTGTAGTCCTGGGGGTCCAGTGGCCATCAGTCAGGGCGAGCTGTAGTCCTGGGGGTCCAGTGGCCACCGGTCAGGGCGAGCTGTAGTCCTGGGGGTCCAGTGGCCACCGGTCAGGGCGAGCTGTAGTCCTGGGGGTCCAGTGGCCATCAGTCAGGGCGAGCTGTAGTCCTGGGGGTCCAGTGGCCATCAGTCAGGGCGAGCTGTAGTCCTGGGGGTCCAGTGGCCATCAGTCAGGGCGAGCTGTAGTCCTGGGGGTCCAGTGGCCACCGGTCAGGGCGAGCTGTAGTCCTGGGGGTCCAGTGGCCACCGGTCAGGGCGAGCTGTAGTCCTGGGGGTCCAGTGGCCATCAGTCAGGGCGAGCTGTAGTCCTGGGGGTCCAGTGGCCACCGGTCAGGGCGAGATGTAGTCCTGGGGGTCCAGTGGCCACCGGTCAGGGCGAGATGTAGTCCTGGGGGTCCAGTGGCCACCGGTCAGGGCGAGCTGTAGTCCTGGGGGTCCAGTGGCCAGCGGGCAGAGCGAGCTGTAGTCCTGGGGGTCCAGTGGCCACCGGTCAGGGCGAGCTGTAGTCCTGGGGGTCCAGTGGCCACCGGTCAGGGCGAGCTGTAGTCCTGGGGGTCCAGTGGCCAGCGGGCAGAGCGAGCTGTAGTCCTGGGGGTCCAGTGGCCACCGGTCAGGGCGAGATGTAGTCCTGGGGGTCCAGTGGCCACCGGTCAGGGCGAGCTGTAGTTCTGGGGGTCCAGTGGCCACCGGTCAGGGCGAGCTGTAGTCCTGGGGGTCCAGTGGCCACCGGTCAGGGCGAGCTGTAGTCCTGGGGGTCCAGTGGCCAGCGGGCCGAGCGAGCTGTAGTCCTGGGGGTCCAGTGGCCACCGGTCAGGGCGAGATGTAGTCCTGGGGGTCCAGTGGCCACCGGTCAGGGCGAGATGTAGTCCTGGGGGTCCAGTGGCCACCGGTCAGGGCGAGCTGTAGTCCTGGGGGTCCAGTGGCCAGCGGGCAGAGCGAGCTGTAGTCCTGGGGGTCCAGTGGCCACCGGTCAGGGCGAGATGTAGTCCTGGGGGTCCAGTGGCCACCGGTCAGGGCGAGCTGTAGTTCTGGGGGTCCAGTGGCCACCGGTCAGGGCGAGCTGTAGTCCTGGGGGTCCAGTGGCCACCGGTCAGGGCGAGTTGTAGTCCTGGGGGCCCAGTGGCCATCAGTCAGGGCGAGCTGTAGTCCTGGGGGTCCAGTGGCCAGCCCGCAGAGCGAGCTGTAGTCCTGGGGGTCCAGTGGCCACCGGTCAGGGCGAGATGTAGTCCTGGGGGTCCAGTGGCCACCGGTCAGGGCGAGCTGTAGTCCTGGGGGTCCAGTGGCCACCGGTCAGGGCAAGCTGTAGTCCTGGGGGTCCAGTGGCCACCGGTCAGGGCGAGCTGTAGTCCTGGGGGTCCAGTGGCCACCGATCAGGGCGAGCTGTAGTCCTGGGGGTCCAGTGGTCATCAGTCAGGGCGAGCTGTAGTCCTGGGGGTCCAGTGGCCACCGGTCAGGGCGAGCTGTAGTCCTGGGGGTCCAGTGGCCACCAGTCAGGGCGAGTTGTAGTCCTGGGGGTCCAGTGGCCACCGGTCAGGGCGAGCTGTAGTCCTGGGGGTCCAGTGGCCACCGGTCAGGGCGAGCTGTAGTCCTGGGGGTCCAGTGGCCATCGGTCAGGGCGAGCTGTAGTCCTGGGGGTCCAGTGGCCACCGGTCAGGGCGAGCTGTAGTCCTGGGGGTCCAGTGGCCATCAGTCAGGGCGAGCTGTAGTTCTGAGGGTCCAGTGGCCATCAGTCAGGGCGAGCTTTAGTCGTGGGCGTCCAGTGGCCACCGGTCAGGGCGAGCTGTAGTCCTGGGGGTCCAGTGGCCACCGGTCTGGGCGAGCTGTAGTCCTGGGCGTCCAGTGGCCATCAGTCAGGGCGAGCTGTAGTTCTGGGGGTCCAGTGGCCACCGGTCAGGGCGAGCTGTAGTCCTGGGGGTCCAGTGGCCATCAGTCAGGGCGAGCTGTGGTCCTGGGGGTGCAGTGGCCATCAGTCAGGGCGAGCTGTAGTCCTGGGGGTCCAGTGGCCACCGGTCAGGGCGAGCTGTAGTCCTGGGGGTCCAGTGGCCACCGGTCAGGGCGAGCTGTAGTCCTGGGGGTCCAGTGGCCACCGGTCCTTGGCGAGCTGTAGTCCTGGGGGTCCAGTGGCCACCGGGCAGGGCGAGCTGTAGTCCTGGGGGTCCAGTGGCCATCAGTCAGGGCGAGCTGTAGTCCTGGGGGTCCAGTGGCCACCGGTCAGGGCGAGCTGTAGTCCTGGGGGTCCAGTGGCCACCGGTCAGGGCGAGCTGTAGTCCTGGGAGTCCAGTGATCATCAGTCAGGGCGAGCTGTAGTCCCGGGGGTCCAGTGGCCATCAGTCAGGGCGGGCTGTAGTCCTGGGGGTCCAGTGGCCACCGGTCAGGGCGAGCTGTAGTCCTGGGGGTCCAATGGCCATCAGTCAGGGCGAGCTGTAGTCCTGGGGCTCCAGTGGCCATCAGTCAGGGCGAGCTGTAGTCCTGGGGGTCCAGTGGCCACCGGTCAGGGCGAGCTGTAGTCCTGGGGTTCCAGTGGCCACCGGTCAGGGCGAGCTGTAGTCCTGGGGGTCCAGTGGCCACCGGTCAGGGCCAGCCGTAGTCCTGGGGGTCCAGTGGCCACCGGTCAGGGCGAGCTGTAGTCCTGGGGGTCCAGTGACCATCGGTCAGGGCAAGCTGTAGTCCTGGGGGTCCAGTGGCCACCGGTCAGGGCGAGCTGTAGTCCTGGGGGTCCAGTGGCCATCAGTCAGGGCGAGCTGTAGTCCTGGGGGTCCAGTGGCCACCGGTCAGGGCGAGCTGTAGTCCTGGGGGTCCAGTGGCCATCAGTCAGGGCAAGCTGTGGTCCTGGGGGTCCAGTGGCCACCGGTCAGGGCGAGCTGTAGTCCTGGGGGTCCAGTGGCCATCAGTCAGGGCGAGCTGTAGTCCTGGGGGTCCAGTGGCCACCGGTCAGGGCGAGCTGTAGTCCTGGGGGTCCAGTGGCCATCAGTCAGGGCGAGCTGTAGTCCTGGGGGTCCAGTGGCCACCGGTCAGGGCGAGCTGTAGTCCTGGGGGTCCAGTGGCCACCGGTCAGGGCGAGCTGTAGTCCTGGGGGTCCAGTGGCCATCAGTCAGGGCGAGCTGTAGTCCTGGGGGTCCAGTGGCCATCAGTCAGGGCGAGCTGTAGTCCTGGGGGTCCAGTGGCCACCGGTCAGGGCGAGCTGTAGTCCTGGGGGACCAGTGGCCATCAGTCAGGGCGAGCTGTAGTCCTGGGGGTCCAGTGACCACCGGTCAGGGCGAGCTGTAGTTCTGAGGGTCCAGTGGCCATCAGTCAGGGCGAGCTTTAGTCGTGGGCGTCCAGTGGCCACCGGTCAGGGCGAGCTGTAGTCCTGGGGGTCCAGTGGCCACCGGTCTGGGCGAGCTGTAGTCCTGGGCGTCCAGTGGCCATCAGTCAGGGCGAGCTGTAGTTCTGGGGGTCCAGTGGCCACCGGTCAGGGCGAGCTGTAGTCCTGGGGGTCCAGTGGCCACCGGTCAGGGCGAGATGTAGTCCTGGGGGTCCAGTGGCCACCGGTCAGGGCGAGTTTTAGTCCTCGGGGCCTAGTGGCCATCAGTCAGGGCGAGCTGTAGTCCTGGGGGTCCAGTTGCCATCAGTCAGGGCGAGCTGTAGTCCTGGGGGTCCAGTGGCCACCGGTCAGGGCGAGCTGTAGCCCTGGGGGTCCAGTGGCTACCGGTCAGGGCGAGCTGTAGTCCTGGGGGTCCAGTGGCCACCGGTCAGGGCGAGCTGTAGTCCTGGGGATCCAGTGGCCACCGGTCAGGGCGAGTTGTAGTCCTGGGGGCCCAGTGGCCATCAGTCGGGCGAGCTGTAGTCCTGGGGGTCCAGTGGCCACCGGTCAGGGAGAGCTGTAGTCCTGGGGGTCCAGTGGCCACCGGTCAGGGCGAGCTGTAGTCCTGGGGGTCCAGCGGCCACCGGTCAGGGCGAGCTGTAGTCCTGGGGGTCCAGTGGCCATCAGTCAGGGGGAGCTGTAGTCCTGGGGGTCCAGTGGCCACCGGTCAGGGCGAGCTGTAGTCCTGGGGGTCCAGTGGCCATCAGTCAGGGCGAGCTGTAGTCCTAGGGGTCCAGTGGCCACCGGTCAGGGCGAGTTGTAGTCCTGGGGGCCCAGTGGCCACCGGTCAGGGCGAGCTGTAGTCCTGGGGGTCCAGTGGCCATCAGTCAGGGCGAGCTGTAGTCCTGGGGGTTCAGTGGCCATCAGTCAGGGCGAGCTGTAGTCATGGGGGTCCAGTGGCCACCGGTCAGGGCGAGCTGTAGTCCTGGGAGTCCAGTGGCCACCGGTCAGGGCGAGCTGTAGTTCTGGGGGTCCAGTGGCCATCGGTCAGGGCGAGCTGTAGTCCTGGGGGTCCAGTGGCCATCAGTCAGGGCGAGCTGTAGTCCTGGGGGTCCAGTGACCACCGGTCAGAGCGAGCTGTAGTCCTGGGGGTCCAGTGGCCACCGGTCAGGGCGAGCTGTAGTCCTGGGGGCCCAGTGGCCATCAGTCAGGGCGAGCTGTAGTCCTGGGGATCCAGTGGCCACCGGTCAGGGCGAGCTGTAGTCCTGGGGGCCTAGTGGCCATCAGTCAGGGCGAGCGGTAGTCCTGGGGGTCCAGTGGCCACCGGTCAGGGCGAGTTGTAGTCCTTGGGGCCTAGTGGCCATCAGTCAGGGCGAGCTGTAGTCCTAGGGGTCCAGTGGCCACCGGTCAGGGCGAGCTGTAGTCCTGGGGGTCCAGTGGCCATCAGTCAGGGCGCGCTGTAGTCCTGGGGGTCCAGTGGCCACCGGTCAGGGCGAGCTGTAGTCCTGGGGGTCCAGTGGCTACCGGTCAGGGCGAGCTGTAGTCCTGGGGGTCCAGTGGCCACCGGTCAGGGCGAGCTGTAGTCCTGGGGGTCCAGTGGCCACCGGTCAGGGCGAGTTGTAGTCCTGGGGGCCCAGTGGCCATCAGTCAGGGCGAGCTCTAGTCCTGGGGGTCCAGTGGCCAGCGGGCAGAGCGAGCTGTAGTCCTGGGGGTCCAGTGGCCACCGGTCAGGGCGAGATGTAGTCCTGGGGGTCCAGTGGCCACCGGTCAGGGCGAGCTGTAGTCCTGGGGGTCCAGTGGCCACCGGTCAGGGCGAGCTGTAGTCCTGGGGGTCCAGTGGCCAGCGGGCAGAGCGAGCTGTAGTCCTGGGGGTCCAGTGGCCACCGGTCAGGGCGAGATGTAGTCCTGGGGGTCCAGTGGCCACCGGTCAGGGCGAGCTGTAGTTCTGGGGGTCCAGTGGCCACCGGTCAGGGCGAGCTGTAGTCCTGGGGGTCCAGTGGCCACCGGTCAGGGCGAGCTGTAGTCCTGGGGGTCCAGTGGCCAGCGGGCCGAGCGAGCTGTAGTCCTGGGGGTCCAGTGGCCACCGGTCAGGGCGAGATGTAGTCCTGGGGGTCCAGTGGCCACCGGTCAGGGCGAGATGTAGTCCTGGGGGTCCAGTGGCCACCGGTCAGGGCGAGCTGTAGTCCTGGGGGTCCAGTGGCCAGCGGGCAGAGCGAGCTGTAGTCCTGGGGGTCCAGTGGCCACCGGTCAGGGCGAGATGTAGTCCTGGGGGTCCAGTGGCCACCGGTCAGGGCGAGCTGTAGTTCTGGGGGTCCAGTGGCCACCGGTCAGGGCGAGCTGTAGTCCTGGGGGTCCAGTGGCCACCGGTCAGGGCGAGTTGTAGTCCTGGGGGCCCAGTGGCCATCAGTCAGGGCGAGCTGTAGTCCTGGGGGTCCAGTGGCCAGCCCGCAGAGCGAGCTGTAGTCCTGGGGGTCCAGTGGCCACCGGTCAGGGCGAGATGTAGTCCTGGGGGTCCAGTGGCCACCGGTCAGGGCGAGCTGTAGTCCTGGGGGTCCAGTGGCCACCGGTCAGGGCAAGCTGTAGTCCTGGGGGTCCAGTGGCCACCGGTCAGGGCGAGCTGTAGTCCTGGGGGTCCAGTGGCCACCGATCAGGGCGAGCTGTAGTCCTGGGGGTCCAGTGGTCATCAGTCAGGGCGAGCTGTAGTCCTGGGGGTCCAGTGGCCACCGGTCAGGGCGAGCTGTAGTCCTGGGGGTCCAGTGGCCACCAGTCAGGGCGAGTTGTAGTCCTGGGGGTCCAGTGGCCACCGGTCAGGGCGAGCTGTAGTCCTGGGGGTCCAGTGGCCACCGGTCAGGGCGAGCTGTAGTCCTGGGGGTCCAGTGGCCATCGGTCAGGGCGAGCTGTAGTCCTGGGGGTCCAGTGGCCACCGGTCAGGGCGAGCTGTAGTCCTGGGGGTCCAGTGGCCATCAGTCAGGGCGAGCTGTAGTTCTGAGGGTCCAGTGGCCATCAGTCAGGGCGAGCTTTAGTCGTGGGCGTCCAGTGGCCACCGGTCAGGGCGAGCTGTAGTCCTGGGGGTCCAGTGGCCACCGGTCTGGGCGAGCTGTAGTCCTGGGCGTCCAGTGGCCATCAGTCAGGGCGAGCTGTAGTTCTGGGGGTCCAGTGGCCACCGGTCAGGGCGAGCTGTAGTCCTGGGGGTCCAGTGGCCATCAGTCAGGGCGAGCTGTGGTCCTGGGGGTGCAGTGGCCATCAGTCAGGGCGAGCTGTAGTCCTGGGGGTCCAGTGGCCACCGGTCAGGGCGAGCTGTAGTCCTGGGGGTCCAGTGGCCACCGGTCAGGGCGAGCTGTAGTCCTGGGGGTCCAGTGGCCACCGGTCCTTGGCGAGCTGTAGTCCTGGGGGTCCAGTGGCCACCGGGCAGGGCGAGCTGTAGTCCTGGGGGTCCAGTGGCCATCAGTCAGGGCGAGCTGTAGTCCTGGGGGTCCAGTGGCCACCGGTCAGGGCGAGCTGTAGTCCTGGGGGTCCAGTGGCCACCGGTCAGGGCGAGCTGTAGTCCTGGGAGTCCAGTGATCATCAGTCAGGGCGAGCTGTAGTCCCGGGGGTCCAGTGGCCATCAGTCAGGGCGGGCTGTAGTCCTGGGGGTCCAGTGGCCACCGGTCAGGGCGAGCTGTAGTCCTGGGGGTCCAATGGCCATCAGTCAGGGCGAGCTGTAGTCCTGGGGCTCCAGTGGCCATCAGTCAGGGCGAGCTGTAGTCCTGGGGGTCCAGTGGCCACCGGTCAGGGCGAGCTGTAGTCCTGGGGTTCCAGTGGCCACCGGTCAGGGCGAGCTGTAGTCCTGGGGGTCCAGTGGCCACCGGTCAGGGCCAGCCGTAGTCCTGGGGGTCCAGTGGCCACCGGTCAGGGCGAGCTGTAGTCCTGGGGGTCCAGTGACCATCGGTCAGGGCAAGCTGTAGTCCTGGGGGTCCAGTGGCCACCGGTCAGGGCGAGCTGTAGTCCTGGGGGTCCAGTGGCCATCAGTCAGGGCGAGCTGTAGTCCTGGGGGTCCAGTGGCCACCGGTCAGGGCGAGCTGTAGTCCTGGGGGTCCAGTGGCCATCAGTCAGGGCAAGCTGTGGTCCTGGGGGTCCAGTGGCCACCGGTCAGGGCGAGCTGTAGTCCTGGGGGTCTAGTGGCCATCAGTCAGGGCGAGCTGTAGTCCTGGGGGTCCAGTGGCCACCGGTCAGGGCGAGCTGTAGTCCTGGGGGTCCAGTGGCCATCAGTCAGGGCGAGCTGTAGTCCTGGGGGTCCAGTGGCCACCGGTCAGGGCGAGCTGTAGTCCTGGGGGTCCAGTGGCCACCGGTCAGGGCGAGCTGTAGTCCTGGGGGTCCAGTGGCCATCAGTCAGGGCGAGCTGTAGTCCTGGGGGTCCAGTGGCCATCAGTCAGGGCGAGCTGTAGTCCTGGGGGTCCAGTGGCCATCAGTCAGGGCGAGCTGTAGTCCTGGGGGTCCAGTGGCCACCGGTCAGGGCGAGCTGTAGTCCTGGGGGTCCAGTGGCCACCGGTCAGGGCGAGCTGTAGTCCTGGGGGTCCAGTGGCCATCAGTCAGGGCGAGCTGTAGTCCTGGGGGTCCAGTGGCCACCGGTCAGGGCGAGATGTAGTCCTGGGGGTCCAGTGGCCACCGGTCAGGGCGAGATGTAGTCCTGGGGGTCCAGTGGCCACCGGTCAGGGCGAGCTGTAGTCCTGGGGGTCCAGTGGCCAGCGGGCAGAGCGAGCTGTAGTCCTGGGGGTCCAGTGGCCACCGGTCAGGGCGAGCTGTAGTCCTGGGGGTCCAGTGGCCACCGGTCAGGGCGAGCTGTAGTCCTGGGGGTCCAGTGGCCAGCGGGCAGAGCGAGCTGTAGTCCTGGGGGTCCA
This sequence comes from Arenicola marina, assembly GCA_964019135.1. Lineage (NCBI taxonomy): Eukaryota > Metazoa > Annelida > Polychaeta > Arenicolidae > Arenicola > Arenicola marina. The sequence goes on along the minus strand of OZ025253.1, from coordinate 818,526 downwards.
GTGGCCACCGGTCAGGGCGAGATGTAGTCCTGGGGGTCCAGTGGCCACCGGTCAGGGCGAGCTGTAGTTCTGGGGGTCCAGTGGCCACCGGTCAGGGCGAGCTGTAGTCCTGGGGGTCCAGTGGCCACCGGTCAGGGCGAGCTGTAGTCCTGGGGGTCCAGTGGCCAGCGGGCCGAGCGAGCTGTAGTCCTGGGGGTCCAGTGGCCACCGGTCAGGGCGAGATGTAGTCCTGGGGGTCCAGTGGCCACCGGTCAGGGCGAGATGTAGTCCTGGGGGTCCAGTGGCCACCGGTCAGGGCGAGCTGTAGTCCTGGGGGTCCAGTGGCCAGCGGGCAGAGCGAGCTGTAGTCCTGGGGGTCCAGTGGCCACCGGTCAGGGCGAGATGTAGTCCTGGGGGTCCAGTGGCCACCGGTCAGGGCGAGCTGTAGTTCTGGGGGTCCAGTGGCCACCGGTCAGGGCGAGCTGTAGTCCTGGGGGTCCAGTGGCCACCGGTCAGGGCGAGTTGTAGTCCTGGGGGCCCAGTGGCCATCAGTCAGGGCGAGCTGTAGTCCTGGGGGTCCAGTGGCCAGCCCGCAGAGCGAGCTGTAGTCCTGGGGGTCCAGTGGCCACCGGTCAGGGCGAGATGTAGTCCTGGGGGTCCAGTGGCCACCGGTCAGGGCGAGCTGTAGTCCTGGGGGTCCAGTGGCCACCGGTCAGGGCAAGCTGTAGTCCTGGGGGTCCAGTGGCCACCGGTCAGGGCGAGCTGTAGTCCTGGGGGTCCAGTGGCCACCGATCAGGGCGAGCTGTAGTCCTGGGGGTCCAGTGGTCATCAGTCAGGGCGAGCTGTAGTCCTGGGGGTCCAGTGGCCACCGGTCAGGGCGAGCTGTAGTCCTGGGGGTCCAGTGGCCACCAGTCAGGGCGAGTTGTAGTCCTGGGGGTCCAGTGGCCACCGGTCAGGGCGAGCTGTAGTCCTGGGGGTCCAGTGGCCACCGGTCAGGGCGAGCTGTAGTCCTGGGGGTCCAGTGGCCATCGGTCAGGGCGAGCTGTAGTCCTGGGGGTCCAGTGGCCACCGGTCAGGGCGAGCTGTAGTCCTGGGGGTCCAGTGGCCATCAGTCAGGGCGAGCTGTAGTTCTGAGGGTCCAGTGGCCATCAGTCAGGGCGAGCTTTAGTCGTGGGCGTCCAGTGGCCACCGGTCAGGGCGAGCTGTAGTCCTGGGGGTCCAGTGGCCACCGGTCTGGGCGAGCTGTAGTCCTGGGCGTCCAGTGGCCATCAGTCAGGGCGAGCTGTAGTTCTGGGGGTCCAGTGGCCACCGGTCAGGGCGAGCTGTAGTCCTGGGGGTCCAGTGGCCATCAGTCAGGGCGAGCTGTGGTCCTGGGGGTGCAGTGGCCATCAGTCAGGGCGAGCTGTAGTCCTGGGGGTCCAGTGGCCACCGGTCAGGGCGAGCTGTAGTCCTGGGGGTCCAGTGGCCACCGGTCAGGGCGAGCTGTAGTCCTGGGGGTCCAGTGGCCACCGGTCCTTGGCGAGCTGTAGTCCTGGGGGTCCAGTGGCCACCGGGCAGGGCGAGCTGTAGTCCTGGGGGTCCAGTGGCCATCAGTCAGGGCGAGCTGTAGTCCTGGGGGTCCAGTGGCCACCGGTCAGGGCGAGCTGTAGTCCTGGGGGTCCAGTGGCCACCGGTCAGGGCGAGCTGTAGTCCTGGGAGTCCAGTGATCATCAGTCAGGGCGAGCTGTAGTCCCGGGGGTCCAGTGGCCATCAGTCAGGGCGGGCTGTAGTCCTGGGGGTCCAGTGGCCACCGGTCAGGGCGAGCTGTAGTCCTGGGGGTCCAATGGCCATCAGTCAGGGCGAGCTGTAGTCCTGGGGCTCCAGTGGCCATCAGTCAGGGCGAGCTGTAGTCCTGGGGGTCCAGTGGCCACCGGTCAGGGCGAGCTGTAGTCCTGGGGTTCCAGTGGCCACCGGTCAGGGCGAGCTGTAGTCCTGGGGGTCCAGTGGCCACCGGTCAGGGCCAGCCGTAGTCCTGGGGGTCCAGTGGCCACCGGTCAGGGCGAGCTGTAGTCCTGGGGGTCCAGTGACCATCGGTCAGGGCAAGCTGTAGTCCTGGGGGTCCAGTGGCCACCGGTCAGGGCGAGCTGTAGTCCTGGGGGTCCAGTGGCCATCAGTCAGGGCGAGCTGTAGTCCTGGGGGTCCAGTGGCCACCGGTCAGGGCGAGCTGTAGTCCTGGGGGTCCAGTGGCCATCAGTCAGGGCAAGCTGTGGTCCTGGGGGTCCAGTGGCCACCGGTCAGGGCGAGCTGTAGTCCTGGGGGTCCAGTGGCCATCAGTCAGGGCGAGCTGTAGTCCTGGGGGTCCAGTGGCCACCGGTCAGGGCGAGCTGTAGTCCTGGGGGTCCAGTGGCCATCAGTCAGGGCGAGCTGTAGTCCTGGGGGTCCAGTGGCCACCGGTCAGGGCGAGCTGTAGTCCTGGGGGTCCAGTGGCCACCGGTCAGGGCGAGCTGTAGTCCTGGGGGTCCAGTGGCCATCAGTCAGGGCGAGCTGTAGTCCTGGGGGTCCAGTGGCCATCAGTCAGGGCGAGCTGTAGTCCTGGGGGTCCAGTGGCCACCGGTCAGGGCGAGCTGTAGTCCTGGGGGACCAGTGGCCATCAGTCAGGGCGAGCTGTAGTCCTGGGGGTCCAGTGACCACCGGTCAGGGCGAGCTGTAGTTCTGAGGGTCCAGTGGCCATCAGTCAGGGCGAGCTTTAGTCGTGGGCGTCCAGTGGCCACCGGTCAGGGCGAGCTGTAGTCCTGGGGGTCCAGTGGCCACCGGTCTGGGCGAGCTGTAGTCCTGGGCGTCCAGTGGCCATCAGTCAGGGCGAGCTGTAGTTCTGGGGGTCCAGTGGCCACCGGTCAGGGCGAGCTGTAGTCCTGGGGGTCCAGTGGCCATCAGTCAGGGCGAGCTGTGGTCCTGGGGGTGCAGTGGCCATCAGTCAGGGCGAGCTGTAGTCCTGGGGGTCCAGTGGCCACCGGTCAGGGCGAGCTGTGGTCCTGGGGGTCCAGTGGCCACCGGTCAGGGCGAGCTGTAGTCCTGGGGGTCCAGTGGCCACCGGTCCTTGGCGAGCTGTAGTCCTGGGGGTCCAGTGGCCACCGGTCAGGGCGAGCTGTAGTCCTGGGGGTCCAGTGGCCATCAGTCAGGGCGAGCTGTAGTCCTGGGGGTCCAGTGGCCACCGGTCAGGGCGAGCTGTAGTCCTGGGGGTCCAGTGGCCACCGGTCAGGGCGAGCTGTAGTCCTGGGAGTCCAGTGATCATCAGTCAGGGCGAGCTGTAGTCCCGGGGCTCCAGTGGCCATCAGTCAGGGCGGGCTGTAGTCCTGGGGGTCCAGTGGCCACCGGTCAGGGCGAGCTGTAGTCCTGGGGCTCCAGTGGCCATCAGTCAGGGCGAGCTGTAGTCCTGGGGGTCCAGTGGCCACCGGTCAGGGCGAGCTGTAGTCCTGGGGGTCCAGTGGCCATCAGTCAGGGCGAGCTGTAGTCCTGGGGGTTCAGTGGCCATCAGTTAGGACGAGCTGTAGTCCTGGGGTTCCAGTGGCCACCGGTCAGGGCGAGCTGTAGTCCTGGGGGTCCAGTGGCCACCGGTCAGGGCCAGCCGTAGTCCTGGGGGTCCAGTGGCCACCGGTCAGGGCGAGCTGTAGTCCTGGGGGTCCAGTGACCATCGGTCAGGGCAAGCTGTAGTCCTGGGGGTCCAGTGGCCACCGGTCAGGGCAAGCTGTAGTCCTGGGGGTCCAGTGGCCACCGGTCAGGGCGAGCTGTAGTCCTGGGGGTCCAGTGGCCACCGGTCAGGGCGAGCTGTAGTCCTGGGGCTCCAGTGGCCACCGGTCCTTGGCGAGCTGTAGTCCTGGGGGTCCAGTGGCCACCGGTCAGGGCGAGCTGTAGTCCTGGGGGTCCAGTGGCCACCGGTCAGGGCGAGCTGTAGTCCTGGGGGTCCAGTGGCCACCGGTCAGGGCGAGCTGTAGTCCTGGGAGTCCAGTGATCATCAGTCAGGGCGAGCTGTAGTCCTGGGGGTCCAGTGGCCACCGGTCAGGGCAAGCTGTAGTCCTGGGGGTCCAGTGGCCACCGGTCAGGGCGAGCTGTAGTCCTGGGGGTCCAGTGGCCACCGGTCAGGGCGAGCTGTAGTCCTGGGGCTCCAGTGGCCACCGGTCCTTGGCGAGCTGTAGTCCTGGGGGTCCAGTGGCCACCGGTCAGGGCGAGCTGTAGTCCTGGGGGTCCAGTGGCCACCGGTCAGGGCGAGCTGTAGTCCTGGGGGTCCAGTGGCCACCGGTCAGGGCGAGCTGTAGTCCTGGGAGTCCAGTGATCATCAGTCAGGGCGAGCCGTAGTCCTGGGGGTCCAGTGGCCACCGATCAGGGCGAGCTGTAGTCCCGGGGGTCCAGTGGCCATCAGTCAGGGCGGGCTGTAGTCCTGGGGGTCCAGTGGCCACCGGTCAGGGCGAGCTGTAGTCCTGGGGGTCCAATGGCCATCAGTCAGGGCGAGCTGTAGTCCTGGGGCTCCAGTGGCCATCAGTCAGGGCGAGCTGTAGTCCTGGGGGTCCAGTGGCCACCGGTCAGGGCGAGCTGTAGTCCTGGGGGTCCAGTGGCCATCAGTCAGGGCGAGCTGTAGTCCTGGGGGTTCAGTGGCCATCAGTTAGGGCGAGCTGTAGTCCTGGGGTTCCAGTGGCCACCGGTCAGGGCGAGCTGTAGTCCTGGGGGTCCAGTGGCCACCGGTCAGGGCCAGCCGTAGTCCTGGGGGTCCAGTGGCCACCGGTCAGGGCGAGCTGTAGTCCTGGGGGTCCAGTGACCATCGGTCAGGGCAAGCTGTAGTCCTGGGGGTCCCGTGGCCACCGGTCAGGGCAAGCTGTAGTCCTGGGGGTCCAGTGGCCACCGGTCAGGGCGAGCTGTAGTCCTGGGGGTCCAGTGGCCACCGGTCAGGGCGAGCTGTAGTCCTGGGGGTCCAGTGGCCGTCAGTCAGGGCGAGCTGTAGTCCTGGGGGTCCAGTGGCCACCGGTCAGGGCGAGCTGTAGTCCTGGGGGTCCAGTGGCCATCAGTCAGGGCGAGCTGTAGTCCTGGGGGTCCAGTGGCCACCGGTCAGGGCGAGCTGTAGTCCTGGGGGTCCAGTGGCCATCAGTCAGGGCGAGCTGTAGTCCTGGGGGTCCATTGGCCACCGGTCAGGGCGAGCTGTAGTCCTGGGGGTCCAGTGGCCATCAGTCAGGGCGAGCTGTAGTCCTGGGGGTCCAGTGGCCACCGGTCAGGGCGAGCTGTAGTCCTGGGGGTCCAGTGGCCACCGGTCAGGGCGAGCTGTAGTCCTGGGGGTCCAGTGGCCATCAGTCAGGGCGAGCTGTAGTCCTGGGGGTCCAGTGGCCATCAGTCAGGGCGAGCTGTAGTCCTGGGGGTCCAGTGGCCACCGGTCAGGGCGAGCTGTAGTCCTGGGGGACCAGTGGCCATCAGTCAGGGCGAGCTGTAGTCCTGGGGGTCCAGTGACCACCGGTCAGGGCGAGCTGTAGTCCTGGGGTTCCAGTGGCCATCAGTCAGGGCGAGCTGTAGTCCTGGGGGTCCAGTGGCCACCGGTCAGGGCGAGCTGTAGTCCTGGGGGTCCAGTGGCCACCGGTCAGGGCGAGCTGTAGTCCTCGGGGTCCAGTGGCCATCAGTCAGGGCGAGCTGTAGTCCTGGGGGTCCAGTGGCCACCGGTCAGGGCGAGCTGTAGTCCTGGGGGTCCAGTGGCCACCGGTCAGGGCGAGCTGTAGTCCTGGGGGTCCAGTGGCCACCGGTCAGGGCGAGCTGTAGTCCTGGGGGTCCAGTGGCCACCGGTCAGGGCGAGCTGTAGTCCTGGGGGTCCAGTGGCCACCGGTCAGGGCGAGCTGTAGTCCTGGGGGTCCAGTGGCCATCAGTCAGGGCGAGCTGTAGTCCTGGGGGTCCAGTGGCCACCGGTCAGGGCGAGCTGTAGTCCTGGGGATCCAGTGGCCACCGGTCAGGGCGAGCTGTAGTCCTGGGGGTCCAGTGGCCATCAGTCAGGGCGAGCTGTAGTCCTGGGGGTCCAGTGGCCACCGGTCATCATTGGGCTAAAAAAGACAAGAATTTAGCAAGTTTTCTTTTGTCAGAGTGCTTCATTTTCTGTCAAAGCAACCATGAAGGAATTTGAGGGCCACATGTAAATATAAAGGGCGGGAAGGGAAGAGAGAGATATATGGTGGCGGTGGGGGGGGGGGGTATTTTTATCCCAAATGATATGTTACGGCTACCTAAGAGATTGTTATCAATACAAATAGGGAAACATGGACTGTTCCATGTGTCTTCCCTGTCCTGTGTCCTCCCTGTGCTGTGTCCTCCATCTCCTGTGTCTTCCCTGTCATGTGTCCTCACTGCCCTATGTCCTCCTTGTCCTGTGTCCTTAATATCCTGTATCCCCCTGTCCTGTGTCCCCCCTGTCCTGTGTCCTCCTTGTCCTGGGTCCTCCCTGTCCTGTGTCCTCCCTGTCCTGTGTCCTCCCTGTCCTGTGTCCTCCTTGTCCTGGGTCCTCCCTGTCCTGTGTCCTCCCTGTCCTGTGTCTTTCCTGTCCTGTGTCCTCACTGTCCTATGTCCTCCTTGTCCTGTGTCCTCAATATCCTGTATCCCCCTGTCCTGTGTCCCCCTTGTCCTGTGTCCTGTGTCCTGTGTCCTCCATGTCCTGTGTCCTCCCTGTCCCGTGTCCTCCCTGTCCTGTGTCCTCCCTGTCCTGTGTCCTCCCTGTCCTGTGTCCTCCCTGTCCTGTGTCCTCCCTGTCCTGGGTCCTTCCTGTCCTGTGTCCTCCCTGTCCTGTGCCCCCTCTGTCCTGTGTCCTCCCTGTCCTGTGTCCTCTGTTCTGTGTCCTTCCTGTCCTGTGTCCTCCATTCTGGTTTCTCCCTGTCCTGTGCCCTCCCTGTCCTGTCTCCTCCCTGTCCTGTGTCCTCCCTGTCCTGTGTCCTTTCTGTCCTGTGTCCTCCATTCTGGTTCCTCCCTGTCCTGTGCCCTCCCTGTCCTGTGTCCTCCCTGTCCTGTGTCCTCCCTGTCCTGTGTCCTCCCTGTCCTGTGTCCGCCTGTCCTGTGTCCTCCCTGTCCTGTGTCCTCCCTGTCCTGTGCACTCTCTGTCCTGTGTCCCCCCCTGTCCTGTGTCCTCCCTGTCATGTGTCCCCCCTGTCCTGTGTTCTCCCTGTCATGTGTCCTCCTTGTCCTGTGTCCTCCCTGTCCTGTGTCCCCCCTGCCCTGTGTCCTCCCTGTCCTGTGTCCTCCCTGTCCTGTGTCCTCCCTGTCCTGTGTCCCCCCTGTCCTGTGTCCTCCCTGTCCTGTGTCCTCTGTCCTGTGCCCTCTCTGTCCTGTGTCCTCCCTGTTCTGTGCCCTCCCTGTCCTGTGACCTCCCTGTCCTGTGTCCTCCCTGTCCTGTGTCCTCCCTGTCCTGTGTCCTCCCTGTCCTATGTCCTCCCTGTCCTATGTCCTCCTTGTCCTATGTTCTCCCTGCCCTGTGCCCTCCCTGTCCTGTCCTCCCTGTCCTGTGTCCTCTGTCCTGTGTCCTCCCTGTCCTGTGTCCTCTGTCCAGTGCCCTCCATGTCCTGTGCCCTCTCTGTCCTGTGTCCTCCCTGTCCTGTGTCCCCCCTGTCCTGTGTCCTCCCTGTCCTGTGTCCTCTGCCCTCTCTGTCCTGTGTCCTCCCTGTCCTGTGCCCTCCCTGTCCTGTGTCCTCCCTGTCCTATGTCCTCCTTGTCCTATGTCCTCCTTGTCCTATGTCCTCCTTGTCCTATGTCCTCCCTGTCCTGTGCCCTCCCTGTCCTGTCCTCCCTGTCCTGTGTCCTCGCTGTCCTGTGTCCTCCGTTCTGTGTCCTTCCTGTCCTGTTTCCTCCATTCTGGTTCCTCTCTGTCCTGTGTCCTCCCTGTCCTGTGTCCCCCCTGTCCTGTGTCCTCCCTGTCCTGTGTCCTCCCTGTCCTGTGTCCTCCCTGTCCTATGTCCTCCTTGTCCTATGTCCTCTCTGTCCTGTGCCCTCTCTGTCCTGTGTCCTCCTTGTCCTGTGTCCTCCGTTCTGTGTCCTTCCTGTCCTGTGTCCTCCGTTCTGGTTCCTCCCTGTCTTGTGCACTCCCTGTCCTGTGTCCTCCCTGTCCTGTGTCCCCCCTGTCCTGTGTCCTCCCTGTCCTGTGTCATCCCTGTACTGTGCCCTCCCTGTCCTATGTCCTCCCTGTCTTGTGTCCTCCCTGTCGTATGCCCTCCTTGTCCTATGTCCTCCCTGTCCTGCGCACTCCCTGTCCTGTCCTCCCTGTCCTGTGTCCTCTGTCCTGTGTCCTCCCTGTCCTGTGCCCTCTCTGTCCTGTGTCCTCCCTGTCCTGTGTCCTCCGTTCTGTGTCCTTCCTGTCCTGTGTCCTCCATTCTGGTTCCTCCCTGTCCTGTGCACCCCCTGTCCTGTGTCCTCCCTGTCATTTGTCCTCCTTGTCCTGTGTCCTCCCTGTCCTGTCTCCTCCCTGTCCTGTGTCCTCCCTGTCCTGTGTCCTTCCTGTCCAGTGTCCTCCCTGTCCTGTGTCTACCTTGTCCTGTGTCCTCTCTGTCCTGTGCCCTCCCTCTCATGTGTCCTCCTTGTCCTGTGTCCTCCCTGTCCTGTGTCACCCCTGTCCTGTGTCCTCCCTGTCCTGTGTCCTCCCTGTCCTGTGTCCTCCCTGTCCTGTGTCCCCCCTGTCCTGTGTCCTCCCTGTCCTGTGTCCTCTGTCCTGTGCCCTCTCTGTCCTGTGTCCTCCCTGTTCTGTGCCCTCCCTGTCCTGTGTCCTCCCTGTCCTGTGTCCTCCCTGTCTTGTGTCCTCCCTGTCCTGTGTCCTCCCTGTCCTGTGCCCTCCCTGTCCTTTGTCCTCCCTGTCCTGTGTCCTCCCTGTCCTATGTCCTCCTTGTCCTATGTTCTCCCTGCCCTGTGCCCTCCCTGTCCTGTCCTCCCTGTCCTGTGTCCTCTGTCCTGTGTCCTCCCTGTCCTGTGTCCTCTGTCCAGTGCCCTCCAAGTCCTGTGCCCTCTCTGTCCTGTGTCCTCCCTGTCCTGTGTCCCCCCTGTCCTGTGTCCTCCCTGTCCTGTGTCCTCTGTCCTGTGCCCTCTCTGTCCTGTGTCCTCTCTGTCCTGTGCCCTCCCTGTCCTGTGCCCTCCCTGTCCTGTGTCCTCCCTATCCTGTGTCCTCCCTGTCCTGTGTCCCCCCTGTCCTGTGTCCTCCCTGTCCTGTGTCCTCTCTGTCCTGTGCCTTCTCTGTCCTGTGTCCCCCCTGTCCTGTGTCCTCTGTCCTGTGTCCTCCCTGTCCTGTGTCCTCCCTGTCCTGTGTCCTCCCTGTCCTGTGTCCTCCCTGTCCTGTGTCCTCCCTGTCCTGTGTCCTTCCTGTCCTGTGTCCTCACTGTCCTATGTCCTCCTTGCCCTGTGTCCTCAATATCCTGTATCCCCCTGTCCTGTGTCCCCCCTGTCCTGTGTCCTGTGTCATGTGTCCTTTGTCCTCCATGTCCTGTGTCCTCCCTGTCCCGTTTCCTCCCTGTCCTGTGTCCTCCCTGTCCTGTGTCCTCCCTGTCCTGTGTCCTCCCTGTCCTGGGTCCTTCCTGTCCTGTGTCCTCCCTGTCCTGTGCCCCCTCTGTCCTGTGTCCTCCCTGTCCTGTGTCCTCTGTTCTGTGTCCTTCCTGTCCTGTGTCCTCCATTCTGGTTCCTCCCTGTCCTGTGCCCTCCCTGTCCTGTCTCCTCCCTGTCCTGTGTCCTCTGTCCTGTGCCCTCTCTGTCCTGTGTCCTCCCTGTTCTGTGCCCTCCCTGTCCTGTGACCTCCCTGTCCTGTGTCCTCCCTGTCCTGTGTCCTCCCTGTCCTGTGTCCTCCCTGTCCTGTGCCCTCCCTGTCCTATGTCCTCCCTGTCCTGTGTCCTCCCTGTCCTATGTCCTCCTTGTCCTATGTTCTCCCTGCCCTGTGCCCTCCCTGTCCTGTCCTCCCTGTCCTGTGTCCTCTGTCCTGTGTCCTCCCTGTCCTGTGTCCTCTGTCCAGTGCCCTCCATGTCCTGTGCCCTCTCTGTCCTGTGTCCTCCCTGTCCTGTGTCCCCCCTGTCCTGTGTCCTCCCTGTCCTGTGTCCTCTGCCCTCTCTGTCCTGTGTCCTCCCTGTCCTGTGCCCTCCCTGTCCTGTGCCCTCCCTGTCCTGTGTCCTCCCTGTCCTGTGTCCTCCCTGTCCTGTGCCCTCCCTGTCCTATGTCCTCCCTGTCCTGTGTCCTCCCTGTCCTATGTCCTCCTTGTCCTATGTCCTCCCTGTCCTGTGCCCTCCCTGTCCTGTCCTCCCTGTCCTGTGTCCTCGCTGTCCTGTGTCCTCCGTTCTGTGTCCTTCCTGTCCTGTTTCCTCCATTCTGGTTCCTCTCTGTCCTGTGTCCTCCCTGTCCTGTGTCCCCCCTGTCCTGTGTCCTCCCTGTCCTGTGTCCTCCCTGTCCTGTGTCCTCCCTGTCCTATGTCCTCCTTGTCCTATGTCCTCTCTGTCCTGTGCCCTCTCTGTCCTGTGTCCTCCTTGTCCTGTGTCCTCCGTTCTGTGTCCTTCCTGTCCTGTGTCCTCCGTTCTGGTTCCTCCCTGTCTTGTGCACTCCCTGTCCTGTGTCCTCCCTGTCCTGTGTCCTCCTTGTCCTGTGCCCTCTCTGTCCTGTGTCCTCCCTGTCCTGTGTCCCCCCTGTCCTGTGTCCTCCCTGTCCTGTGTCCTCCCTGTCCTGTGTCCTCCCTGTCCTGTGTCCCCCCTGTCCTGTGTCCTCCCTGTCCTGTGTCCTCCCTGTCCTGTGCCCTCCCTGTCCTATGTCCTCCCTGTCCTGTGTCCTCCCTGTCGTATGCCCTCCTTGTCCTATGTCCTCCCTGTCCTGCGCACTCCCTGTCCTGTCCTCCCTGTCCTGTGTCCTCTGTCCTGTGTCCTCCCTGTCCTGTGCCCTCTCTGTCCTGTGTCCTCCCTGTCCTGTGTCCTCCGTTCTGTGTCCTTCCTGTCCTGTGTCCTCCATTCTGGTTCCTCCCTGTCCTGTGCCCCCCCTGTCCTGTGTCCTCCCTGTCATTTGTCCTCCTTGTCCTGTGTCCTCCCTATCCTGTCTCCTCCCTGTCCTGTGTCCTCCCTGTCCTGTGTCCTTCCTGTCCTGTGTCCTCCCTGTCCTGTGTCTACCTTGTCCTGTGTCCTCTCTGTCCTGTGCTCTCCCTCTCATGTGTCCTCCTTGTCCTGTGTCCTCCCTGTCCTGTGTCACCCCTGTCCTGTGTCCTCCCTGTCCTGTGTCCTCCCTGTCCTGTGTCCTCCCTGTCCTGTGTCCCCCCTGTCCTGTGTCCTCCCTGTCCTGTGTCCTCTGTCCTGTGCCCTCTCTGTCCTGTGTCCTCCCTGTTCTGTGCCCTCCCTGTCCTGTGTCCTCCCTGTCCTGTGTCCTCCCTGTCCTATGTCCTCCTTGTCCTATGTCCTCTCTGTCCTGTGCCCTCTCTGTCCTGTGTCCTCCTTGTCCTGTGTCCTCCGTTCTGTGTATTTCCTGTCCTGTGTCCTCCGTTCTGGTTCCTCCCTGTCTTGTGCACTCCCTGTCCTGTGTCCTCCCTGTCCTGTGTCCTCCTTGTCCTGTGCCCTCTCTGTCCTGTGTCCTCCCTGTCCTGTGTCCCCCCTGTCCTGTGTCCTCCCTGTCCTGTGTCCTCCCTGTCCTGTGTCCTCCCTGTCCTGTGTCCCCCCTGTCCTGTGTCCTCCCTGTCCTGTGTCCTCCCTGTCCTGTGCCCTCCCTGTCCTATGTCCTCCCTGTCCTGTGTCCTCCCTGTCGTATGCCCTCCTTGTCCTATGTCCTCCCTGTCCTGCGCACTCCCTGTCCTGTCCTCCCTGTCCTGTGTCCTCTGTCCTGTGTCCTCCCTGTCCTGTGCCCTCTCTGTCCTGTGTCCTCCCTGTCCTGTGTCCTCCGTTCTGTGTCCTTCCTGTCCTGTGTCCTCCATTCTGGTTCCTCTCTGTCCTGTGTCCTCCCTGTCCTGTGTCCTCCCTGTCCTGTGTTCTCCCTGTCCTGTGTCCTCCCTGTCCTGTGTCCTCCCTGTCCTGTGTCCTCTCTGTCCTGTGCCCTCTCTGTCCTGTGTCCTCTGTCCTGTGTCCTCCCTGTCCTGTGTCCTCTCTGTCCTGTGTCCTCCCTGTCCTGTGTCCCCCCTGTCCTGTGTCCTCCCTGTCCTGTGTCCTCCCTGTCCTGTGTCCCCCCCTGTCCTGTGTCCTCCCTGTCCTGTGTCCTCTCTGTCCTGTGCCCTCTCTGTCCTGTGTCCTCTGTCCTGTGTCCTCCCTGTCCTGTGTCCTCCCTGTCCTGTGTCCCCCCCTGTCCTGTGTCCTCCCTGTCCTGTGTCCTCTCTGTCCTGTGCCCTCTCTGTCCTGTGTCCTCGGATGCGTGACGTCACTTGCCAATGTCATAATGCACCCCTCATGGGGCGGTACACTCTCCTACACAATAATACAATGGGGACCCCGAGAACAAGCCTTTTTCGCATTCGCCAGGTGGCGCCACTGCACTAGCGGTCCCACCAGCGCACACATAATCTGCACTGTTCGAAAGGACCCCACATTTTGAAGTGGTCAGGCCAACTCATTTACAGACGAAGCGGGGCGGGGGGAGGGGGGTGGGGGTGTGGGGGGGGGGGGGTAGTAGCGGTTCTTAGTCGATGGGCTGACCCCTGTTTGTTTTATTATCATCATAAAATATTTGATAAACTATTACCATATATTGCCCATATAACGTCTGCCACGTCACGGTGTGGGGGTCACGGTGTGGGGGTCACGGTGTGGGGGTCACGATGCGGGGGTCACGGTGCGGGGGTCACGGTGTGGGGGCCACGGTGTGGGGGTCACGGTGTGGGGGTAACGGTGCGGGGGTCACGGTGCGGGGGTCACGGTGTGGGGGTCACGATGTGGGGGTCACGGTGCGGGGGTCACGGTGCGGGGGTCACGGTGTGGGGATCACGACCGGTCTGAATACAAATACTGTCTTAAGAGAAAGTTAAGGACATTCCAACAACTGCATTTAGCAGGTTGGCCAGAAACACGTGTCAAAATGAGACGGATCACAATGTAATCGCATTGGTCGATGACTCACTAAACAAAGTACAACTGGGTGTAAGATTCACATCACACATTTATTTGTTTTACCCGCACTCTAATTGGCGCTCTTTTTTGCTCCGTCACACAATTAATATTCAATTTTGCGCACATTTCGGGACAATATTTCTGCAGTATGTACAATCTTGTCAATGTACTTTTTACCTGCGAACTATTTTTAACATGTTCCCGAGACATCTTGTCTCCTCAGTGGTTCTTGTACTGGTCGAACAATATTATTAGTGTAATATACGGTGTATGTGAACAAGAAGAAAGTGCATTATTAGTACATAACAAAGTTAAATTAACGGTGAAATGCCTGGAATCTTAGATGAAGGAATTTGGAGGACTGGAAAGCTGCTTGAATGATAAACTTATGTGTAATGTAGTAAAAGATGATAGTAATGATGGTGAACTAGAAATAATACAACGTTCCCCCTACTATGATGATTCGCTATTAATAGATTTAATGAAAAAGTGGCACGGGGAATTTTCTATACTAAGCCTTAACACAGCATCACTGACAGCCAAATTTGATGAGTTAAACCTATTTATTAAAAAACTCCCCAGCGAAGGTGTATCATTTAGTGCCATATGCATTCAGGAAAGCTGGCTTAATGAGAACGCAGAGGTCACATTGCTACAGTTACAAGATTATCATCTAATATCACAAGGCAAACGATGTAGTGAACATGGTGGATTGGCTATATATTTAAAAAACAACTACAACTACAAGGTACTTTCTTTTCCACAACATTCAGATATTTGGGAGGGACTGTTTATTGAAATTACTGGTACATGTAATAATAAGAAATTAATACTGGGTAACTTATACAGACCTCCGTGTGATATTAATTTAAACTACCGCACTTTTACAAATGAAATAGAAGAAGTGCTAAATATACTTGAAAGTCGCCAGTCTGAAGCGATAATTGCTGGAGATTTCAATATAGACTTACTCAAAATTAATGATAAACCAGAAATAAGTCATTATTTTGATACTATCTCTTCACATGGTTTCTTCCCCAAAATAACATTTCCTACCAGATTCTCTCAATGTAGAGGAAGCCTGATTGATAATTTCATCTGCAAATTAACACCCAATATGAGTAAAGCAGAAGCAGGAATATTAATCAAGCAAATTTCCGACCATCTACCGTACTTCCTATGCATGAAAAGTAGGATCCAAGAAAAATCACCGAAGAAAGTCAAAATAACAAAATATGCACCAAACTATATCGACAGCATAAAACATGAGTTAAATTCATTGAATATTATGGAAATGTTGAGTAACGACTTAAACGAAGATCCAAATACAAACTATGATACTCTAGTTGAATCAGTAAGAAAAATTAAAGATAATTATATCCAGGTGAAACATGTAAAGTTCAATAGGCACAAACACAAAAAATGCGCCTGGATTACTCAAGGCATTATTAAATCTCAAATGTTCAGAGACAAACTATGTAAAAAATTAAAACAAACAGCAGTTAGTTCACCTGAATATAAAGTACTAAAGACAAATCTATGTACATACAACCGCATCCTAAAAAAAAATATTAGCTTAGCTAAAAAACAGCATAACGAAGTACTATTCGAAAAATACAAAGCAGACCTAAGAAACACATGGGCAACCATAAAGTCTATCCTCAACAAGTCTGCTTTTAAAAAGGGCATACCTCAACAACTTATCTCTAATCCATCTCTAATGAACTTCAAATAGCAAACCAATTTAATGAGTACTTTACAAATATTGGTATTAAACTTGCTAGAGAAATCCAAACACCTCAGACTAAATCCTTTACAGCCTATCTCAATAATCCTTGTCAGTCGATTATGGAACTCAAGTTAATTAACAAAGGAGATGTCGATAAGATAATAGACAAACTCAAACCGAAGCATAGTAGTGGAGTGGACGACATATCTGTTACAATGCTCAAATCGATTAAAAATGAAGTAAGTGATGCAATTGCGTTAATAGTAAACCAATCCTTAACTACGGGCATCTTCCCGGATAAGCTAAAAATTGCAAAAGTTATACTAATATTTAAAACAGGTGATGCTCAATCAATAGATAACTATCGCCCTATATCACTACTCCCAGCTATCTCAAAAGTATTTGAAAGGGTTATGTTTGAGCAAATATTTAATCATTTTGACTCAAATAAGTTATTAAGCAGTAGCCAATACGGATTTAGGGTTTGAAAATCATTCTGCTGAGCTAGCTTTAATTGAATTAGTAGATAGAACAATTGAAAACATGGACAAAGGAGACATCCCAACCAATATTTACTTAGATCTTTCCAAAGCTTTTGATACGCTTGATCATAGAATATTAATACATAAACTTATGCATTATGGCATAGTTGGGAATGTAATCGTAATCGTAATCGATTACTTTCATATTTCCTGTAATCGTAATCGTAATCGTAATCATGGAATTCCCAAGTAATCGTAATCGTAATCGATTACATTTACAATGTAATCACCCCATGCCTGGTTGGGACAGCTGGGAAACTTGTGGAAAGTTATCTGTTTAACCGTAAACAATTTGTACAGTTAGACAATGCAAACACTTTATTATTAAATATAACCACTGGGGTTCCCCAAGGATCTATCCTTGGGCCGCTTTTGTTTATAATATATATTAATGACATTACAAGAGCTAGCGAGATATTTAAAACCATAATATATGCAGACGACACGACATTGTCAAGCACACTAAGCGTGTTACATAGTAATTCCGTAGAAAACAATGGAAATAGTGTAATAAATAACGAATTAGAACAAATTAGTGAATGGTTAAAATTAAACAAATTATCGTTAAACATTCAAAAGTCGAAGTTCATGATTTTCCATGTACCTCAAAAAAAAGTTTGTGTACCCGAAATAATTATAAATGATACCAGGCTAGAGTGTGTAAAAACCTTCGAAGTATTGGGCATCACAATAGACTGTTCCCTCTCCTGGAATGATCACCTACATATTTTGTCCCATAATGTATCCAAAAAGATAGGCATTCTGAACAAATTAAAATATACTGTACCAAAGAAAATTAATGCCATGCTATATAACTCCCTCGTCCTATCTAGCTTAAATTACGGAATATTGATCTGGGGTTACAGAGGGGATCAATTACTTAAATTGCAAAAGAAGGCTATGAGAATACTTAATCTCAGCGCTTACAATGCACACACTGAACCGTTATTCAAAGAATTCAGATCACTAAGGATAGATGACATTCATAAATTACAACAGTTAAAATTTTATTACAAGCTGGTAAACAATAAACTACCAAACTATTTTTCGTCAATGTCCTTAAGCCCACACTCTGCCATACATAACTACAACACCAGAAATAAAAGTGCCTTCTGCTTTAATCCAATTAAGCACGAGTTTGCAAGGAAATGCCTTAGGAACAGTCTACCAAATCTTCTCAATTCTACTCCAGAAATAGTCAAAAGCAAGGTCACGACACATAGTTTGCTCGGTTTTAGTCGCTACGTAAAACAATACTATATTGACCACTATTGTGATGTATGTACCATCCTAAATTGTTACATTTGTGAAGTGACATAACATATCTGGATATGATCAAGAACCAAACCTCTCCCTCCCCCCCCCGCACCTTTCAATAATGTATATGACCGCTCTCCCCTATTTCTCCTAAACAACACCCTTTGTAAATATTTTACTGAAAAGAAAGAAGTATAAGAATAAGTATTAAGGTGGCACCCATGACAGCGACCGATTTGGTCTTAATGGGTGTCCCCCGATCATTTTCGAATCTTATGTTAAGTTTATTTTGTGATGTGTATGTATGTATGAATTTGATCAAATAAATGATTTCAATTCAATTCAATCCAATTCACATGCCTCAGTCTTTAGTATTAAAAGAAGCTGCAGCTTATCCAAATAACCAAAAGAGTACCAGGGCCGTAGGTTGATTATGTTTGAATCGGTTTATTTTTCTCTTAAATCAAAAGGAAGTAATATTAAAGAAATTACCCGCATCAGAAGCAGAGCTTATTGACTGCAGAGTTCACACATATACACAATGGTATCACATCTCGGCTAGACTGATACAAAGTCATGGCAGGAAAAGAGCAAAACGAAAAAGATGGAACCGAAAAAAGGCTTATTGCATGGTACAGTAAGCAGCACTTAGTGATTGACAAATATTTTTCATCTTTCTCTTTAATACACTAGGACTACTATGGGATTGGCGTTAAAATGTATTCTATTGTACCGTTCATTGTACAATATACTAACCCTATATATATATGTTACAGTCTTACGTAAATATAATTTTATCTATTGCCGCTGTGATTTTATCCATATAGTATGAAAGTAGACTTTTTTAAGTGTTGAGTTCTAAATCCGAACTGGTTGTCATGTAACAACCAGTGTCTGAGGCCTGACCATGGTAACGGTCCTGTCTGAGGCCTGACCATGGTAACGGTCCTGTCTGAGGCCTGACCATTGTAACGGCAATATGCAATGTTGGTTAGCTGTAAGACCTAGGATACGCCTATATGCCTAGCAACAACGAACTTCTGAAGCTTGTTAGAGGGCTCTCATCACGGCTATTTGTTTGATACAGACCATCACTAGGGCCCAACGAGGTAGCGTCCCTGTTCGGTTGATACAGACCATCACTAGGGCCCAACGAGGTAGCGTCCCTGTTCGGTTGATACAGACCATCACTAGGGCCCAACGAGGTAACGTCCATGTCCGGTTGATACAGACCATCACTAGGGCCCAACGAGGTAACGTCCATGTCCGGTTGATACAGACCATCACTAGGGTGACGAGGTAGCGTCCATGTCCGGTTGATACAGACCATCACTAGGGCCCGACGAAGTAGCGTCCATGTCCGGTTGATACAGACCATCACTAGGGTGACGAGCTAGCGTCCATGTTCGGTTGATACAGACCATCACTAGGGCCCGGCGAGCTAGCGTCCATGTCCGGTTGATCCAGACCATCACTAGGGCCCGACGAGGTACCGTCCATGTCCGGTTGATACAGACCATCACTAGGGCCCGACGAGCTAGCGTCCATGTCCGGTTAATACAGACCATCACTAAGGCCCGACGAGCTAGCGTTCATGTCCGGTTGATACAGACCATCACTAGGGCCCGACGAGCTAGCGTCCATGTCCGGTTGATACAGCCCGTCACTAGGGCCCGACGAGGTAGCGTCTATGTCCGGTTGATACAGACCATCACTAGGGCCCGACGAGCTAGCGTCCCTGTTCGGTTGAAACAGACCATCACTAGGGCCCGACGAGCTAGCGTCCATGTCCGGTTGATACAGACCATCACTAGGGCCCGACGAGGTAGCGTCCATGTCCGGTTGATACAGACCATCACTAGGGTGACGAGCTAGCGTCCATGTCCGGTTGATACAGACCATCACTAGGGCCCGACGAGCTAGCGTCCATGTCCGGTTGATACAGACCATCACTAGGGCCCGACGAGGTAGCGTCCACGTCCGGTTGATACAGACCATCACTAGAGCCCTACGAGCTAGCGTCCATGTCCGGTTGATACAGACCATCACTAGGGCCCGACGAGGTAGCGTCCACGTCCGGTTGATACAGACCATCACTAGAGCCCTACGAGCTAGCGTCCATGTCCGGTTGATACAGACCATCACTAGGGCCCGACGAGCTAGCGTCCATGTCCGGTTGATACAGACCATCACTAGGGCCCGACGAGGTAGCGTCCATGTCCGGTTGATACAGACCATCACTAGGGCCCGACGAGCTAGCGTCCATGTACGGTTGATACAGACCATCACTAGGGTGACGAGGTAGCGTCCATGTCCGGTTGATACAGACCATCACTAGGGCCCGACGAAGTAGCGTCCATGTCCGGTTGATACAGACCATCACTAGGGTGACGAGCTAGCGTCCATGTTCGGTTGATACAGACCATCACTAGGGCCCGGCGAGCTAGCGTCCATGTCCGGTTGATCCAGACCATCACTAGGGCCCGACGAGGTACCGTCCATGTCCGGTTGATACAGACCATCACTAGGGCCCGACGAGCTAGCGTCCATGTCCGGTTAATACAGACCATCACTAGGGCCCGACGAGCTAGCGTCCATGTCCGGTTGATACAGACCATCACTAGGGCCCGACGAGCTAGCGTCCATGTCCGGTTGATACAGCCCGTCACTAGGGCCCGACGAGGTAGCGTCTATATCCGGTTGATACAGACCATCACTAGGGCCCGACGAGCTAGCGTCTCTGTTCGGTTGAAACAGACCATCACTAGGGCCCGACGAGCTAGCGTCCATGTCCGGTTGATACAGACCATCACTAGGGCCCGACGAGGTAGCGTCCATGTCCGGTTGATACAGACCATCACTAGGGTGACGAGCTAGCGTCCATGTCCGGTTGATACAGACCATCACTAGGGCCCGACGAGCTAGCGTCCATGTCCGGTTGATACAGACCATCACTAGGGCCCGACGAGGTAGCGTCCACGTCCGGTTGATACAGACCATCACTAGAGCCCTACGAGCTAGCGTCCATGTCCGGTTGATACAGACCATCACTAGGGCCCGACGAGGTAGCGTCCACGTCCGGTTGATACAGACCATCACTAGAGCCCTACGAGCTAGCGTCCATGTCCGGTTGATACAGACCATCACTAGGGCCCGACGAGCTAGCGTCCATGTCCGGTTGATAAAGACCATCACTAGGGCCCGACGAGGTAGCGTCCATGTCCGGTTGATACAGACCATCACTAGGGCCCGACGAGGTAGCGTCCATGTCCGGTTGATACAGACCATCACTAGGGCCCGACGAGCTAGCGTCCATGTTCGGTTGATACAGACCATCACTAGGGTGACGAGCTAGCGTCCATGTCCGGTTGATACAGACCATCACTAGGGCCCGACGAGCTAGCGTCCATGTCCGGTTGATACAGACCATCACTAGGGCCCGACGAGCTAGCGTCCATGTCCGGTTGATACAGACCATCACTAGGGCCCGACGAGCTAGCGTCCATGTTCGGTTGATACAGACCATCACTAGGGCCCGACGAGGTAGCGTCCATGTCCGGTTGATACAGACCATCACTAGGGCCCGACGAGCTAGCGTCCATGTCCGGTTGATACAGACCATCACTAGGGCTCGAAGAGGTACCGTCCATGTCCGGTTAATACAGACCAGCACTAGGGCCCGACGAGGTAGCGTCCATGTCCGGTTGATACAGACCATCACTAGGGCCCGACGAGCTAGCGTCCATGTTCGGTTGATACAGACCATCACTAGGGCCCGACGAGCTAGCGTCCATGTCCGGTTGATACAGACCATCACTAGGGCCCGGCGAGCTAGCGTCCATGTTCGGTTGATACAGACCATCACTAGGGCCCGACGAGGTAGCGTCCATGTTCGGTTGATACAGACCATCACTAGGGCCCGACGAGGTAGCGTCCATGTCCGGTTGATACAGACCATCACTAGGGCTCGAAGAGGTAGCGTCCATGTCCGGTTGATACAGACCATCACTAGGGCCCGACGAGGTAGCGTCCATGTTCGGTTGATACAGACCATCACTAGGGCCCGACGAGGTAGCGTCCATGTCCGGTTGATACAGACCATCACTAGGGCCCGACGAGGTAGCGTCCATGTTCGGTTGATACAGACCATCACTAGGGCCCGACGAGGTAGCGTCCATGTCCGGTTGATACAGACCATCACTAGGGCCCGACGAGCTAGCGTCCATGTTCGGTTGATACAGACCATCACTAGGGCCCGACGAGGTAGCGTCCATGTCCGGTTGATACAGACCATCACTAGGGCCCGACGAGCTAGCGTCCATGTCCGGTTGATACAGACCATCACTAGGGCTCGAAGAGGTACCGTCCATGTCCGGTTAATACAGACCAGCACTAAGGCCCGACGAGCTAGCGTCCATGTCCGGTTGATACAGACCATCACTAGGGCCCGACGAGCTAGCGTCCATGTCCGGTTGATACAGCCCGTCACTAGGGCCCGACGAGCTAGCGTCCATGTTCGGTTGATACAGACCATCACTAGGGCCCGGCGAGCTAGCGTCCATGTCCGGTTGATCCAGACCATCACTAGGGCCCGACGAGGTAGCGTCCATGTCCGGTTGATACAGACCATCACTAGGGCCCGACGAGCTAGCGTCCATGTTCGGTTGATACAGACCATCACTAGGGTGACGAGCTAGCGTCCATGTCCGGTTGATACAGACCATCACTAGGGCCCGACGAGCTAGCGTCCATGTCCGGTTGATACAGACCGTCACTAGGGCCCGACGAGCTAGCGTCCATGTCCGGTTGATCCAGACCATCACTAGGGCCCGACGAGGTAGCGTCCATGTCCGGTTGATACAGACCATCACTAGGGCCCGGCGAGCTAGCGTCCATGTCCGGTTGATCCAGACCATCACTAGGGCTCGAAGAGGTAGCGTCCATGTCCGGTTGATACAGACCATCACTAGGGCCCGACGAGCTAGCGTCCATGTTCGGTTGATACAGACCATCACTTGGGTGACGAGCTAGCGTCCATGTTCGGTTGATACAGACCATCACTAGGGCTCGAAGAGGTACCGTCCATGTCCGGTTGATACAGACCATCACTAGGGCCCGACGAGCTAGCGTCCATGTCCGGTTGATAAAGACCATCACTAGGGCTCGAAGAGGTAGCGTCCATGTCCGGTTGATACAGACCATCACTAGGGCCCTACGAGCTAGCGTCCATGTCCGGTTGATAAAGACCATCACTAGGGCTCGAAGAGCTAGCGTCCATGTCCGGTTGATACAGACCATCACTAGGGCCCGACGAGCTAGCGTCCATGTCCGGTTGATACAGACCATCACTAGGGCCCGACGAGCTAGCGTCCATGTCCGGTTGATACAGACCATCACTAGGGCCCGACGAGGTACCGTCCATGTCCGGTTGATACAGACCATCACTAGGGCCCGACGAGCTAGCGTCCATGTCCGGTTGATACAGACCATCACTAGGGCCCGACGAGCTAGCGTCCATGTCCGGTTGATACAGACCATCACTAGGGCCCGACGAGCTAGCGTCCATGTCCGGTTGATACAGACCATCACTAGGGCCCGACGAGCTAGCGTCCATGTCCGGTTGATACAGACCATCACTAGGGCCCGGCGAGGTACCGTCCATGTCCGGTTGATACAGACCATCACTAGGGCCCGGCGAGCTAGCGTCCATGTCCGGTTGATACAGACCATCACTAGGGCCCGGCGAGCTAGCGTCCATGTCCGGTTGATACAGACCATCACTAGGGCCCGACGAGCTAGCGTCCATGTCCGGTTGATACAGACCATCACTAGGGCCCGACGAGCTAGCGTCCATGTTCGGTTGATACAGACCATCACTAGGGCCCGGCGAGCTAGCGTCCATGTCCGGTTGATACAGACCATCACTAGGGCCCGACGAGGTACCGTCCATGTCCGGTTGATCCAGACCATCACTAGGGCCCGACGAGGTAGCGTCCATGTTCGGTTGATACAGACCATCACTAGGGCCCGACGAGCTAGCGTCCATGTCCGGTTGATACAGACCATCACTAGGGCCCGACGAGGTACCGTCCATGTCCGGTTGATCCAGACCATCACTAGGGCCCGACGAGGTAGCGTCCATGTTCGGTTGATACAGACCATCACTAGGGCCCGACGAGCTAGCGTCCATGTCCGGTTGATACAGACCATCACTAGGGCCCGACGAGGTAGCGTCCATGTCCGGTTGATCCAGACCATCACTAGGGCCCGACGAGGTAGCGTCCATGTTCGGTTGATACAGACCATCACTAGGGCCCGACGAGCTAGCGTCCATGTCCGGTTGATACAGACCATCACTTGGGTGACGAGCTAGCGTCCATGTTCGGTTGATACAGACCATCACTAGAGCCCGACGAGGTAGCGTCCATGTTCGGTTGATACAGACCATCACTAGGGCCCGACGAGCTAGCGTCCATGTCCGGTTGATACAGACCATCACTAGGGCCCGACGAGGTACCGTCCATGTCCGGTTGATCCAGACCATCACTAGGGCCCGACGAGGTAGCGTCCATGTTCGGTTGATACAGACCATCACTAGGGCCCGACGAGGTAGCGTCCATGTCCGGTTGATACAGACCATCACTAAGGCCCGCCGAGCTAGCGTCCATGTCCGGTTGATACAGACCATCACTAGGGCCCGACGAGCTAGCGTCCATGTCCGGTTGATACAGACCATCACTAGGGCTCGAAGAGGTACCGTCCATGTCCGGTTGATACAGACCATCACTAGGGCCCGACGAGGTAGCGTCCCTGTTCGGTTGATACAGACCATCACTAGGGCCCGACGAGGTACCGTCCATGTCCGGTTGATACAGACCATCACTAGGGTGACGAGCTAGCGTCCATGTTCGGTTGATACAGACCATCACTAGGGCCCGACGAGGTACCGTCCATGTCCGGTTGATACAGACCATCACTAGGGCCCGACGAGCTAGCGTCCATGTCCGGTTGATCCAGACCATCACTAGGGCCCGACGAGGTAGCGTCCATGTCCGGTTGATACAGACCATCATTAGGGCCCGACGAGGTAGCGTCCATGTCCGGTTGATCCAGACCATCACTAGGGCCCGACGAGCTAGCGTCCATGTCCGGTTGATACAGACCATCACTAGGGCCCGGCGAGCTAGCGTCCATGTCCGGTTGATACAGACCATCACTAGGGCCCGACGAGCTAGCGTCCATGTCCGGTTGATACAGACCATCACTAGGGCTCGAAGAGGTACCGTCCATGTCCGGTTGATACAGACCATCACTAGGGCCCGACGAGGTACCGTCCATGTCCGGTTGATACAGACCATCACTAGGGCCCGACGAGCTAGCGTCCATGTCCGGTTGATCCAGACCATCACTAGGGCCCGACGAGGTAGCGTCCATGTCCGGTTGATACAGACCATCACTAGGGCCCGACGAGCTAGCGTCCATGTCCGGTTGATACAGACCATCACTAGGGCCCGACGAGGTACCGTCCATGTCCGGTTGATACAGACCATCACTAGGGCCCGACGAGGTAGCGTCCATGTCCGGTTGATACAGACCATCACTAGGGCTCGAAGAGGTACCGTCCATGTCCGGTTGATACAGACCATCACTAGGGCCCGACGAGCTAGCGTCCATGTCCGGTTGATCCAGACCATCACTAGGGCCCGACGAGGTAGCGTCCATGTCCGGTTGATACAGACCATCACTAGGGCCCGACGAGCTAGCGTCCATGTCCGGTTGATACAGACCATCACTAGGGCCCGACGAGCTAGCGTCCATGTCCGGTTGATACAGACCATCACTAGGGCTCGAAGAGGTACCGTCCATGTCCGGTTGATACAGACCATCACTAGGGCCCGACGAGCTAGCGTCCATGTCCGGTTGATACAGACCAGCACTAGGGCCCGACGAGGTAGCGTCCATGTCCGGTTGATACAGACCATCACTAGGGCCCGACGAGCTAGCGTCCATGTCCGGTTGATACAGACCATCACTAGGGCCCGACGAGCTAGCGTCCCTGTTCGGTTGATACAGACCATCACTAGAGCCCTACGAGCTAGCGTCCATGTCCGGTTGATACAGACCATCACTAGGGCCCGACGAGCTAGCGTCCATGTCCGGTTGATACAGACCATCACTAGGGCCCGACGAGGTAGCGTCCATGTCCGGTTGATACAGACCATCACTAGGGCCCGACGAGCTAGCGTCCATGTCCGGTTGATACAGACCATCACTAGGGCCCGACGAGCTAGCGTCCATGTCCGGTTAACACAGACCATCACTAAGGCCCGACGAGCTAGCGTCCATGTCCGGTTGATACAGACCATCACTAGGGCCCGACGAGCTAGCGTCCATGTCCGGTTGATACAGACCATCACTAGGGCCCTACGAGCTAGCGTCCCTGTTCGGTTGATACAGACCGTCACTAGGGCCCGACGAGCTAGCGTCCATGTCCGGTTGATACAGACCATCACTAAGGCCCGACGAGGTACCGTCCATGTCCGGTTAATACAGACCATCACTAGGGCCCGACGAGCTAGCGTCCATGTCCGGTTGATACAGACCATCACTAGGGCCCGACGAGCTAGCGTCCATGTCCGGTTGATACAGCCCGTCACTAGGGCCCGACGAGCTAGCGTCCATGTTCGGTTGATACAGATCATCACTAGGGCCCGGCGAGCTAGCGTCCATGTCCGGTTGATCCAGACCATCACTAGGGCCCGACGAGGTACCGTCCATGTCCGGTTGATACAGACCATCACTAGGGCCCGACGAGCTAGCGTCCATGTCCGGTTAATACAGACCATCACTAAGGCTCGACGAGCTAGCGTCCATGTCCGGTTGATACAGACCATCACTAGGGCCCGACGAGCTAGCGTCCATGTCCGGTTGATACAGCCCGTCACTAGGGCCCGACGAGCTAGCGTCCATGTCCGGTTAATACAGACCATCACTAGGGCCCGACGAGCTAGCGTCCATGTCCGGTTGATACAGACCATCACTAGGGCCCGACGAGCTAGCGTCCATGTCCGGTTGATACAGCCCGTCACTAGGGCCCGACGAGGTAGCGTCTATGTCCGGTTGATACAGACCATCACTAGGGTGACGAGCTAGCGTCCATGTCCGGTTGATACAGACCATCACTAGGGCCCGACGAGCTAGCGTCCATGTCCGGTTGATACAGCCCGTCACTAGGGCCCGACGAGCTAGCGTCCATGTTCGGTTGATACAGATCATCACTAGGGCCCGGCGAGCTAGCGTCCATGTCCGGTTGATCCAGACCATCACTAGGGCCCGACGAGGTACCGTCCATGTCCGGTTGATACAGACCATCACTAGGGCCCGACGAGCTAGCGTCCATGTCCGGTTAATACAGACCATCACTAAGGCTCGACGAGCTAGCGTCCATGTCCGGTTGATACAGACCATCACTAGGGCCCGACGAGCTAGCGTCCATGTCCGGTTGATACAGCCCGTCACTAGGGCCCGACGAGCTAGCGTCCATGTCCGGTTAATACAGACCATCACTAGGGCCCGACGAGCTAGCGTCCATGTCCGGTTGATACAGACCATCACTAGGGCCCGACGAGCTAGCGTCCATGTCCGGTTGATACAGCCCGTCACTAGGGCCCGACGAGGTAGCGTCTATGTCCGGTTGATACAGACCATCACTAGGGCCCGACGAGCTAGCGTCCCTGTTCGGTTGAAACAGACCATCACTAGGGCCCGACGAGCTAGCGTCCATGTCCGGTTGATACAGACCATCACTAGGGCCCGACGAGGTAGCGTCCATGTCCGGTTGATACAGACCATCACTAGGGTGACGAGCTAGCGTCCATGTCCGGTTGATACAGACCATCACTAGGGCCCGACGAGCTAGCGTCCATGTCCGGTTGATACAGACCATCACTAGGGCCCGACGAGGTAGCGTCCACGTCCGGTTGATACAGACCATCACTAGAGCCCTACGAGCTAGCGTCCATGTCCGGTTGATACAGACCATCACTAGGGCCCGACGAGGTAGCGTCCACGTCCGGTTGATACAGACCATCACTAGAGCCCTACGAGCTAGCGTCCATGTCCGGTTGATACAGACCATCACTAGGGCCCGACGAGCTAGCGTCCATGTCCGGTTGATACAGACCATCACTATGGCCCGACGAGGTAGCGTCCATGTCCGGTTGATACAGACCATCACTAGGGCCCGACGAGCTAGCGTCCATGTCCGGTTGATACAGACCATCACTTGGGTGACGAGCTAGCGTCCATGTCCGGTTGATACAGACCATCACTAGGGCCCGGCGAGCTAGCGTCCATGTCCGGTTGATACAGACCATCACTAGGGCCCGAAGAGGTACCGTCCATGTCCGGTTGATACAGACCATCACTAGGGCCCGGCGAGCTAGCGTCCATGTACGGTTGATACAGACCATCACTAAGGCCCGCCGAGCTAGCGTCCATGTCCGGTTGATACAGACCATCACTAGGGCCCGACGAGGTAGCGTCCATGTCCGGTTGATACAGACCATCACTAGGGCCCGACGAGCTAGCGTCCCTGTTCGGTTGATACAGACCGTCACTAGGGCCCGACGAGCTAGCGTCCATGTCCGGTTGATACAGACCGTTTCTAAGGCCCGACGATGTAGCGTCCATGTCCGGTTGATACAGACCATCACTAGGGCCCTACGAGCTAGCGTCCCTGTTCGGTTGATACAGACCATCACTAGGGCCCGACGAGCTAGCGTCCATGTCCGGTTGATACAGACCATCACTAGGGCCCGACGAGGTAGCGTCCATGTCCGGTTGATACAGACCATCACTAGGGCCCTACGAGCTACCGTCACTAGGGCCCGACGAGCTAGCGTCCATGTTCGGTTGATACAGACCATCACTAGGGCCCGACGAGCTAGCGTCCATGTCCGGTTGATACAGACCATCACTAGGGCCCGACGAGGTAGCGTCCATGTCCGGTTGATACAGACCATCACTAGGGCCCGACGAGCTAGCGTCCATGTCCGGTTGATACAGACCATCACTAGGGCCCGACGAGCTAGCGTCCATGTCCGGTTGATACAGACCATCACTAGGGCCCGACGAGGTAGCGTCCATGTCCGGTTGATACAGACCGTCACTAGGGCCCGACGAGCTAGCGTCCCTGTTCGGTTGATACAGACCATCACTACTGTACGACGAGGTAGCGTCCATGTCCGGTTGATACAGACCATCACTAGGGCCCGACGAGCTAGCGTCCATGTCCGGCTTAGAAGTCTTCAAGCGGCCGGGGCAGGGCGATGCGTCGCGGGTTTCCTGGTCCCCCCCCCCTTGTAGGCTAACTGCTTTATCATTATTACCCGATGTAATTTATTGTATGGACATATCATACAGGCCTATATCTTGTGACTTAATTAGTTCGCGAGTCCATCCTTGGAATAGTGTTGGTTGTAAAATGCTGGACTTCGTCCGTCTTGAGTTCTTGTCTTGAGTTCCATAGATGTAACGCCGTCCGCTCCGACATGGGTCCACTCGCGGAGCGGTTATAGATGTAACGCGGTCCGCTCCGGCATGGGTCCAGTCGGTGAGCGGTTATAGATGTGACGCCGTCCTCTCCGACATGGGTCCAGTCGGGGAGCGGTTATAGATGTGACGCCGTCCTCTCCGACATGGGTCCAGTCGCGGAGCGGTTATAGATGTGACGCCGTCCTCTCCGACATGGGTCCAGTCGCGGAGTGGTTATAGATGTAACGCCGTCCTCTCCGACATGGGTCCAGTCGGGGAGCGGTTATAGATGTAACGCCCTCCTCTCCGACATGGGTCCAGTCGCGGAGCGGTTATAGATGTAACGCCGTCCTCTCCGACATGGGTCCAGTCGTGGAGCGGTTATAGATGTAACGCGGTCCTCTCCGACATGGGTTCAGTCGCGGAGCGGTTATAGATGTAACGCCGTCCTCTCCGACATGGGTCCAGTCGCGGAGCGGTTATAGATGTAACGCCGTCCTCTCCGACATGGGTCCAGTCGCGGAGCGGTTATAGATGTAACGCCGTCCTCTCCGACATGGGTCCAGTCGCGGAGCGGTTATAGATGTTACGCCGTCCTCTCCGACATGGGTCCAGTCGCGGAGTGGTTATAGATGTAACGCGGTCCTCTCCGACATGGGTCCAGTCGCGGAGCGGTTATAGATGTACCGCCGTCCTCTCCGACATGGGTCCGGTCGCGGAGCGGTTATAGATGTACCGCCGTCCTCTCCGACATGGGTCCAGTCGGGGAGTGGTTATAGATGTGACGCCGTCCTCTCCGACATGGGTCCAGTCGCGGAGCGGTTATGGATGTAACGCCGTCCTCTCCCACATGGGTCCAGTCGCGGAGCGGTTATAGATGCACCGCCGTCCTCTCCGACATGGGTCCAGTCGGGGAGCGGTTATAGATGTACCGCCGTCCTCTCCGACATGGGTCCAGTCGGGGAGCGGTTATAGATGTAACGCCGTCTTCTCCCACATGGGTCCAGTCGCGGAGCGGTTATAGATGCACCGCCGTCCTCTCCGACATGGGTCCAGTCGGGGAGCGGTTATAGATGTAACGCCGTCCTCTCCGACATGGGTCCAGTCGCGGAGCGGTTATAGATGTAACGCCGTCCTCTCCCACATGGGTCCAGTCGCGGAGCGGTTATAGCTGTGAC
Source organism: Arenicola marina (assembly GCA_964019135.1). Lineage (NCBI taxonomy): Eukaryota > Metazoa > Annelida > Polychaeta > Arenicolidae > Arenicola > Arenicola marina. Next base: position 789,290 of record OZ025253.1, on the reverse strand, counting down.
GCCGTCCTCTCCGACATAGGTCCAGTCGCGGAGCGGTTATAGATGTAACGCCGTCCTCTCCGACATGGGTCCAGTCGCGGAGCGGTTATAGATGTGACGCCGTCCTTTCCGACATGGGTTCAGTCGCGGAGCGGTTATAGATGTGACGCCGTCCTCTCCGACATGGGTCCAGTCGCGGAGCGGTTATAGATGTAACGCCGTCCTCTCCCACATGGGTCCAGTCGCGGAGCGGTTATAGATGTAACGCCGTCCTCTCCCACATGGGTCCAGTCGCGGCGCGGTTATAGATGCATCGCCGTCCTCTCCGACATGGGTCCAGTCGGGGAGCGGTTATAGATGTAACGCCGTCCTCTCCGGCATGGGTCCAGTCGCGGAGCGGTTATAGATGTAACGCCGTCCTCTCCCACATGGGTCCAGTCGCGGAGCGGTTATAGATGCACCGCCGTCCTCTCCCACATGGGTCCAGTCGCGGAGCGGTTATAGATGTAACGCCGTCCTCTCCGACATGGGTCCAGTCGCGGAGCGGTTATAGATGTAACGCCGTCCTCTCCGACATGGGTCCAGTCGCGGAGCGGTTATAGATGCACCGCCGTCCTCTCCGACATGGGTCCAGTCGGGGAGCGGTTATAGATGTACCGCCGTCCTCTCCGACATGGGTCCAGTCGCGGAGCGGTTATAGATGTAACGCCGTCCTCTCCGACATGGGTCCAGTCGGGGAGCGGTTATGGATGTACCGCCGTCCTCTCCGACATGGGTCCAGTCGCGGAGTGGTTATAGATGTAACGCCGTCCTCTCCGACATGGGTCCAGTCGCGGAGCGGTTATAGATGTAACGCCGTCCTCTCCCACATGGGTCCAGTCGCGGAGCGGTTATAGATGTAACGCCGTCCTCTCCCACATGGGTCCAGTCGCGGAGCGGTTATAGATGCACCGCCGTCCTCTCCGACATGGGTCCAGTCGGGGAGCGGTTATAGATGTGACGCCGTCCTCTCCGACATGGGTCCAGTCGCGGAGCGGTTATAGATGTAACGCCGTCCTCTCCGACATGGGTCCAGTCGCGGAGCGGTTATAGATGTAACGCCGTCCTCTCCGACATGGGTCCAGTCGCGGAGCGGTTATAGATGCACCGCCGTCCTCTCCGACATGGGTCCAGTCGGGGAGCGGTTATAGATGTGACGCCGTCCTCTCCGACATGGGTCAAGTCGCGGAGCGGTTATAGATGTGACGCCGTCCTCTCCGACATGGGTCCTGTCGCGGAGCGGTTATAGATGTAACGCCGTCCTCTCCGACATGGGTCCAGTCGCGGAGAGGTTATAGATGTGACGCCGTCCTCTCCGACATGGGTCCAGTCGCGGAGCGGTTATAGATGTAACGCCGTCCTCTCCCACATGGGTCCAGTCGCGGAGCGGTTATAGATGTAACGCCGTCCTCTCCGACATGGGTCCAGTCGCGACGCGGTTATAGATGCACCGCCGTCCTCTCCGACATGGGTCCAGTCGGGGAGCGGTTATAGATGTACCGCCGTCCTCTCCGACATGGGTCCAGTCGGAGCGGTTATAGATGTAACGCCGTCCTCTCCCACATGGGTCCAGTCGCGGAGCGGTTATAGATGTAACGCCGTCCTCTCCGACATGGGTCCAGTCGCGGAGCGGTTATAGATGTAACGCCGTCCTCTCCCACATGGGTCCAGTCGCGGAGCGGGTATAGATGCACCGCCGTCCTCTCCGACATGGGTCCAGTCGGGGAGCGGTTATAGATGTAACGCCGTCCTCTCCGACATGGGTCCAGTCGCGGAGCGGTTATAAATGTGACGCCGTCCTCTCCGACATGGGTCCAGTCGCGGAGCGGTTATAGATGTGACGCCGTCCTCTCCGACATGGGTCCAGTCGCGGAGCGGTTATAGATGTAACGCCGTCCTCTCCCACATGGGTCAAGTCGGGGAGCGGTTATAGATGTACCGCCGTCCTCTCCGACATGGGTCCAGTCGGGGAGCGGTTACAGATGTACCGCCGTCCTCTCCGACATGGGTCCAGTCGCGGAGCGGTTATAGATGCACCGCCGTCCTCTCCGACATGGGTCCAGTCGCGGAGCGGTTATAGATGTAAGGCCGTCCTCTCCGACATGGGTCCAGTCGCGGAGCGGTTATAGATGTAACGCCGTCCTCTCCCACATGGGTCAAGTCGGGGAGCGGTTATAGATGTAACGCCGTCCTCTCCGACATGGGTCCAGTCGCGGAGCGGTTATAGATGCACCGCCGTCCTCTCCGACATGGGTCCAGTCGCGGAGCGGTTATAGATGTAAGGCCGTCCTCTCCGACATGGGTCCAGTCGCGGAGCGGTTATAGATGTAACGCCGTCCTCTCCCACATGGGTCCAGTCGCGGAGCGGTTATAGATGCACCCCCGTCCTCTCCGACATGGGTCCAGTCGGGGAGCGGTTATAGATGTGACGCCGTCCTCTCCGACATGGGTCCAGTCGCGGAGCGGTTATAGATGTGACGCCGTCCTCTCCCACATGGGTCCAGTCGCGGAGCGGTTATAGATGTGACGCCGTCCTCTCCGACATGGGTCCAGTCGCGGAGCGGTTATAGATGTAACGCCGTCCTCTCCGACATGGGTCCAGTCGCAGAGCGGTTATAGATGTGACGCCGTCCTCTCCGACATGGGTCCAGTCGCGGAGCGGTTATAGATGTGACGCCGTCCTCTCCGACATGGGTCCAGTCGCGGAGCGGTTATAGATGTAACGCCGTCCACTCCGACATGGGTCCAGTCGCGGAGCGGTTATAGATGTAACGCCGTCCTCTCCGACATGGGTCCAGTCGCGGAGCGGTTATAGATGTAACGCCGTCCTCTCCCACATGGGTCCAGTCGCGGAGCGGTTATAGATGTTACGCCGTCCTCTCCGACATGGGCCCAGTCGCGGAGCGGTTATAGATGCACCGCCGTCCTCTCCGACATGGGTCCAGTCGGGGAGCGGTTATAGATGTACCGCCGTCCTCTCCGACATGGGTCCAGTCGCGGAGCGGTTATAGATGTAACGCCGTCCTCTCCCACATGGGTCCAGTCGCGGAGCGGTTATAGATGCACCGCCGTCCTCTCCGACATGGGTCCAGTCGGGGAGCGGTTATAGATGTAACGCCGTCCTCTCCGACATGGGTCCAGTCGCGGAGCGGTTATAGATGTAACGCCGTCCTCTCCCACATGGGTCCAGTCGCGGAGCGGTTATAGATGTACCGCCGTCCTCTCCGACAAGGGTCCAGTCGGGGAGCGGTTTTAGATGTAACGCCGTCCTCTCCCACATGGGTCCAGTCGGGGAGCGGTTATAGATGTACCGCCGTCCTCTCCGACAAGGGTCCAGTCGGGGAGCGGTTATAGATGTAACGCCGTCCTCTCCCACATGGGTCCAGTCGGGGAGCGGTTATAGATGTACCGCCGTCCTCTCCCACATGGGTCCAGTCGCGGAGCGGTTATAGATGTACCGCCGTCCTCTCCCACATGGGTCCAGTCGGGGAGCGGTTATAGATGTACCGCCGTCCTCTCCCACATGGGTCCAGACGCGGAGCGGTTATAGATGTAACGCCGTCCTCTCCGACATGGGTCCAGTCGCGGAGCGGTTATAGATGTACCGCCGTCCTCTCCGACATGGGTCCAGTCGCGGAGCGGTTATAGATGTAACGCCGTCCTCTCCGACATGGGTCCAGTCGCGGAGCGGTTATAGATGTAACGCGGTCCTCTCCGACATGGGTCCAGTTGCGGAGCGGTTATAGATGTACCGCCGTCCTCTCGGACATGGGTCCAGTCGCGGAGCGGTTATAGATGTAACGCCGTCCTCTCGGACATGGGTCCAGTCGCGGAGCGGTTATTGATGCACCGCCGTCCTCTCGGACATGGGTCCAGTCGGGGAGCGGTTATAGATGTAACGCCGTCCTCTCCGACATGGGTCCAGTCGCGGAGCGGTTATAGATGCACCGCCGTCCTCTCCGACATGGGTCCAGTCGGGGAGCGGTTATAGATGTAACGCCGTCCTCTCCGACATGGGTCCAGTCGCGGAGCGGTTATAGATGTGACGCCGTCCTCTCCGACATGGGTCCAGTCGCGGAGCGGTTATAGATGCACCGCCGTCCTCTCCGACATGGGTCCAGTCGCGGAGCGGTTATAGATGTAAGGCCGTCCTCTCCGACATGGGTCCAGTCGCGGAGCGGTTATAGATGTACCGCCGTCCTCTCCGACATGGGTCCAGTCGCGGAGCGGTTATTGATGCACCGCCGTCCTCTCCGACATGGGTCCAGTCGCGGAGCGGTTATAGATGTAACGCCGTCCTCTCCGACATGGGTCCAGTCGCGGAGCGGTTATAGATGTGACGCCGTCCTCTCCGACATGGGTCCAGTCGCGGAGCGGTTATAGATGCACCGCCGTCCTCTCGGACATGGGTCCAGTCGGGGAGCGGTTATAGATGTGACGCCGTCCTCTCCGACATGGGTCCAGTCGCGGAGCGGTTATTGATGCACCGCCGTCCTCTCGGACATGGGTCCAGTCGGGGAGCGGTTATAGATGTAACGCCGTCCTCTCCGACATGGGTCCAGTCGCGGAGCGGTTATAGATGCACCGCCGTCCTCTCCGACATGGGTCCAGTCGGGGAGCGGTTATAGATGTAACGCCGTCCTCTCCGACATGGGTCCAGTCGCGGAGCGGTTATAGATGTGACGCCGTCCTCTCCGACATGGGTCCAGTCGCGGAGCGGTTATAGATGCACCGCCGTCCTCTCCGACATGGGTCCAGTCGCGGAGCGGTTATAGATGTAAGGCCGTCCTCTCCGACATGGGTCCAGTCGCGGAGCGGTTATAGATGTAACGCCGTCCTCTCCCACATGGGTCCAGTCGCGGAGCGGTTATAGATGCACCCCCGTCCTCTCCGACATGGGTCCAGTCGGGGAGCGGTTATAGATGTGACGCCGTCCTCTCCGACATGGGTCCAGTCGCGGAGCGGTTATAGATGTGACGCCGTCCTCTCCCACATGGGTCCAGTCGCGGAGCGGTTATAGATGTAACGCCGTCCTCTCCGACATGGGTCCAGTCGGGGAGCGGTTATAGATGTAACGCCGTCCTCTCCGACATGGGTCCAGTCGCGGAGCGGTTATAGATGTAACGCCGTCCTCTCCCACATGGGTCCAGTCGCGGAGCGGTTATTGATGCACCGCCGTCCTCTCCGACATGGGTCCAGTCGGGGAGTGGTTATAGATGTAACGCCGTCCTCTCCCACATGGGTCCAGTCGCGGAGCGGTTATAGATGCACCGCCGTCCTCTCCGACATGGGTCCAGTCGGGGAGCGGTTATAGATGTGACGCCGTCCTCTCCGACATGGGTCCAGTCGCGGAGCGGTTATAGATGTAACGCCGTCCTCTCCCACATGGGTCTAGTCGCGGAGCGGTTTTAGATGTGACGCCGTCCTCTCCGACATGGGTCCAGTCGCGGAGCGGTTATAGATGTAACGCCGTCCTCTCCGACATGGGTCCAGTCGCGGAGCGGTTATAGATGTAACGCCGTCCTCTCCGACATGGGTCCAGTCGGGGAGTGGTTATAGATGTAACGCCGTCCTCTCCCACATGGGTCCAGTCGCGGAGCGGTTATAGATGCACCGCCGTCCTCTCCGACATGGGTCCAGTCGGGGAGCGGTTATAGATGTGACGCCGTCCTCTCCGACATGGGTCCAGTCGCGGAGCGGTTATAGATGTAACGCCGTCCTCTCCCACATGGGTCTAGTCGCGGAGCGGTTTTAGATGTGACGCCGTCCTCTCCGACATGGGTCCAGTCGCGGAGCGGTTATAGATGTAACGCCGTCCTCTCCGACATGGGTCCAGTCGCGGAGCGGTTATAGATGTAACGCCGTCCTCTCCGACATGGGTCCAGTCGGGGAGTGGTTATAGATGTAACGCCGTCCTCTCCGACATGGGTCCAGTCGGGGAGCGGTTATAGATGTAAGGCCGTCCTCTCCGACATGGGTCCAGTCGCGGAGCGGTTATAGATGTAACGCCGTCCTCTCCGACATGGGTCCAGTCGCGGAGCGGTTATAGATGTAACGCCGTCCTCTCCGACATGGGTCCAGTCGGGGAGTGGTTATAGATGTAACGCCGTCCTCTCCGACATGGGTCCAGTCGCGGAGCGGTTATAGATGTAACGCCGTCCTCTCCGACATGGGTCCAGTCGCGGAGCGGTTATAGATGTAACGCCGTCCTCTCCGACATGGGTCCAGTCGCGGAGCGGTTATAGATGTGACGCCGTCCTCTCCGACATGGGTCCAGTCGGGGAGCGGTTATAGATGTAAGGCCGTCCTCTCCCACATGGGTCCAGTCGCGGAGCGGTTATAGATGCACCGCCGTCCTCTCCGACATGGGTCCAGTCGGGGAGTGGTTATAGATGTAACGCCGTCCTCTCCGACATGGGTCCAGTCGCGGAGCGGTTATAGATGTAACGCCGTCCTCTCCGACATGGGTCCAGTCGCGGAGCGGTTATAGATGTAACGCCGTCCTCTCCCACATGGGTCCAGTCGCGGAGCGGTTATAGATGTAACGCCGTCCTCTCCCACATGGGTCCAGTCGCGGAGCGGTTATAGATGCACCGCCGTCCTCTCCGACATGGGTCCAGTCGGGGAGCGGTGATAGATGTAACGCCGTCCTCTCCGACATGGGTCCAGTCGCGGAGCGGTCATAGATGTGACGCCGTCCTCTCCGACATGGGTCCAGTCGCGGAGCGGTTATAGATGTACCGCCGTCCTCTCCGACATGGGTCCAGTCGCGGAGCGGTTTTAGATGTAACGCCGTCCTCTCCCACATGGGTCCAGTCGGGGAGCGGTTATAGATGTAACGCCGTCCTCTCCGACATGGGTCCAGTCGCGGAGCGGTTATAGATGTGACGTCGTCCTCTCCGACATGGGTCCAGTCGCGGAGCGGTTATAGATGTAACGCCGTCCTCTCCGACATGGGTCCAGTCGCGGAGCGGTTATAGATGTACCGCCGTCCTCTCCGACATGGGTCCGGTCGCGGAGCGGTTATAGATGTACCGCCGTCCTCTCCGACATGGGTCCAGTCGGGGCGTGGTTATAGATGTGACGCCGTCCTCTCCGACATGGGTCCAGTCGCGGAGCGGTTATGGATGTAACGCCGTCCTCTCCCACATGGGTCCAGTCGCGGAGCGGTTATAGATGCACCGCCGTCCTCTCCGACATGGGTCCAGTCGGGGAGCGGTTATAGATGTACCGCCGTCCTCTCCGACATGGGTCCAGTCGGGGAGCGGTTATAGATGTAACGCCGTCCTCTCCCACATGGGTCCAGTCGCGGAGCGGTTATAGATGCACCGCCGTCCTCTCCGACATGGGTCCAGTCGGGGAGCGGTTATAGATGTAACGCCGTCCTCTCCGACATGGGTCCAGTCGCGGAGCGGTTATAGATGTAACGCCGTCCTCTCCCACATGGGTCCAGTCGCGGAGCGGTTATAGCTGTGACGCCGTCCTCTCCGACATGGGTCCAGTCGCGGAGCGGTTATAGATGTAACGCCGTCCTCTCCCACATGGGTCCAGTCGCGGAGCGGTTATAGATGTGACGCCGTCCTTTCCGACATGGGTTCAGTCGCGGAGCGGTTATAGATGTGACGCCGTCCTCTCCGACATGGGTCCAGTCGCGGAGCGGTTATAGATGTAACGCCGTCCTCTCCCACATGGGTCCAGTCGCGGAGCGGTTATAGATGTAACGCCGTCCTCTCCCACATGGGTCCAGTCGCGGCGCGGTTATAGATGCATCGCCGTCCTCTCCGACATGGGTCCAGTCGGGGAGCGGTTATAGATGTAACGCCGTCCTCTCCGGCATGGGTCCAGTCGCGGAGCGGTTATAGATGTAACGCCGTCCTCTCCCACATGGGTCCAGTCGCGGAGCGGTTATAGATGCACCGCCGTCCTCTCCCACATGGGTCCAGTCGCGGAGCGGTTATAGATGTAACGCCGTCCTCTCCGACATGGGTCCAGTCGCGGAGCGGTTATAGATGTAACGCCGTCCTCTCCGACATGGGTCCAGTCGCGGAGCGGTTATAGATGCACCGCCGTCCTCTCCGACATGGGTCCAGTCGGGGAGCGGTTATAGATGTACCGCCGTCCTCTGCGACATGGGTCCAGTCGCGGAGCGGTTATAGATGTAACGCCGTCCTCTCCGACATGGGTCCAGTCGGGGAGCGGTTATGGATGTACCGCCGTCCTCTCCGACATGGGTCCAGTCGCGGAGTGGTTATAGATGTAACGCCGTCCTCTCCGACATGGGTCCAGTCGCGGAGCGGTTATAGATGTAACGCCGTCCTCTCCCACATGGGTCCAGTCGCGGAGCGGTTATAGATGTAACGCCGTCCTCTCCCACATGGGTCCAGTCGCGGAGCGGTTATAGATGCACCGCCGTCCTCTCCGACATGGGTCCAGTCGGGGAGCGGTTATAGATGTGACGCCGTCCTCTCCGACATGGGTCCAGTCGCGGAGCGGTTATAGATGTAACGCCGTCCTCTCCCACATGGGTCCAGTCGCGGAGCGGTTATAGATGTAACGCCGTCCTCTCCGACATGGGTCCAGTCGCGGAGCGGTTATAGATGCACCGCCGTCCTCTCCGACATGGGTCCAGTCGGGGAGCGGTTATAGATGTGACGCCGGCCTCTCCGACATGGGTCAAGTCGCGGAGCGGTTATAGATGTGACGCCGTCCTCTCCGACATGGGTCCTGTCGCGGAGCGGTTATAGATGTAACGCCGTCCTCTCCGATATGGGTCCAGTCGCGGAGAGGTTATAGATGTGACGCCGTCCTCTCCGACATGGGTCCAGTCGCGGAGCGGTTATAGATGTAACGCCGTCCTCTCCCACATGGGTCCAGTCGCGGAGCGGTTATAGATGTAACGCCGTCCTCTCCGACATGGGTCCAGTCGCGACGCGGTTATAGATGCCCCGCCGTCCTCTCCGACATGGGTCCAGTCGGGGAGCGGTTATAGATGTACCGCCGTCCTCTCCGACATGGGTCCAGTCGGAGCGGTTATAGATGTAACGCCGTCCTCTCCCACATGGGTCCAGTCGCGGAGCGGTTATAGATGCACCGCCGTCCTCTCCCACATGGGTCCAGTCGCGGAGCGGTTATAGATGTAACGCCGTCCTCTCCGACATGGGTCCAGTCGCGGAGCGGTTATAGATGTAACGCCGTCCTCTCCCACATGGGTCCAGTCGCGGAGCGGGTATAGATGCACCGCCGTCCTCTCCGACATGGGTCCAGTCGGGGAGCGGTTATAGATGTAACGCCGTCCTCTCCGACATGGGTCCAGTCGCGGAGCGGTTATAAATGTGACGCCGTCCTCTCCGACATGGGTCCAGTCGCGGAGCGGTTATAGATGTGACGCCGTCCTCTCCGACATGGGTCCAGTCGCGGAGCGGTCATAGATGTAACGCCGTCCTCTCCCACATGGGTCAAGTCGGGGAGCGGTTATAGATGTACCGCCGTCCTCTCCGACATGGGTCCAGTCGGGGAGCGGTTACAGATGTACCGCCGTCCTCTCCGACATGGGTCCAGTCGCGGAGCGGTTATAGATGTGACGCCGTCCTCTCCGACATGGGTCCAGTCGCGGAGCGGTTATAGATGTAACGCCGTCCTCTCCCACATGGGTCCAGTCGCGGAGCGGTTATAGAGGTGACGCCGTCCTCTCCGACATGGGTCCAGTCGCGGAGCGGTTATAGATGTAACGCCGTCCTCTCCGACATGGGTCCAGTCGCAGAGCGGTTATAGATGTGACGCCGTCCTCTCCGACATGGGTCCAGTCGCGGAGCGGTTATAGATGTGACGCCGTCCTCTCCGACATGGGTCCAGTCGCCGAGCGGTTATAGATGTAACGCCGTCCTCTCCCACATGGGTCCAGTCGCGGAGCGGTTATAGATGTAACGCCGTCCTCTCCGACATGGGTCCAGTCGCGGAGCGGTTATAGATGTAACGCCGTCCTCTCCCACATGGGTCCAGTCGCGGAGCGGTTATAGATGTTACGCCGTCCTCTCCGACATGGGCCCAGTCGCGGAGCGGTTATAGATGCACCGCCGTCCTCTCCGACATGGGTCCAGTCGGGGAGCGGTTATAGATGTACCGCCGTCCTCTCCGACATGGGTCCAGTCGCGGAGCGGTTATAGATGTAACGCCGTCCTCTCCCACATGGGTCCAGTCGCGGAGCGGTTATAGATGCACCGCCGTCCTCTCCGACATGGGTCCAGTCGGGGAGCGGTTATAGATGTAACGCCGTCCTCTCCGACATGGGTCCAGTCGCGGAGCGGTTATAGATGTAACGCCGTCCTCTCCCACATGGGTCCAGTCGCGGAGCGGTTATAGATGTACCGCCGTCCTCTCCGACAAGGGTCCAGTCGGGGAGCGGTTTTAGATGTAACGCCGTCCTCTCCCACATGGGTCCAGTCGGGGAGCGGTTATAGATGTTCCGCCGTCCTCTCCGACAAGGGTCCAGTCGCGGAGCGGTTATAGATGTTCCGCCGTCCTCTCCGACAAGGGTCCAGTCGGGGAGCGGTTTTAGATGTAACGCCGTCCTCTCCCACATGGGTCCAGTCGGGGAGCGGTTATAGATGTTCCGCCGTCCTCTCCGACATGGGTCCAGTCGGGGAGCGGTTATAGATGTAACGCCGTCCTCTCCCACATGGGTCCAGTCGGGGAGCGGTTATAGATGTAACGCCGTCCTCTCCGACATGGGTCCAGTCGGGGAGTGGTTATAGATGTAACGCCGTCCTCTCCCACATGGGTCCAGTCGCGGAGCGGTTATAGATGCACCGCCGTCCTCTCCGACATGGGTCCAGTCGGGGAGCGGTTATAGATGTGACGCCGTCCTCTCCGACATGGGTCCAGTCGCGGAGCGGTTATAGATGTAACGCCGTCCTCCCCGACATGGGTCCAGTCGGGGAGCGGTTATAGATGTAACGCCGTCCTCTCCGACATGGGTCCAGTCGGGGAGTGGTTATAGATGTAACGCCGTCCTCTCCCACATGGGTCCAGTCGCGGAGCGGTTATAGATGCACCGCCGTCCTCTCCGACATGGGTCCAGTCGGGTAGCGGTTATAGATGTGACGCCGTCCTCTCCGACATGGGTCCAGTCGCGGAGCGGTTATAGATGTAACGCCGTCCTCCCCCACATGGGTCTAGTCGCGGAGCGGTTATAGATGTGACGCCGTCCTCTCCGACATGGGTCCAGTCGCGGAGCGGTTATAGATGTAACGCCGTCCTCTCCGACATGGGTCCAGTCGCGGAGCGGTTATAGATGTGACGCCGTCCTCTCCGACATGGGTCCAGTCGCGGAGCGGTTATAGATGTGACGCCGTCCTCTCCCACATGGGTCCAGTCGCGGAGCGTTTATAGATGTAACGCCGTCCTCTCCCACATGGGTCCAGTCGCGGAGCGGTTATAGATGTGACGCCGTCCTCTCCCACATGGGTCCAGTCGCGGAGCGGTTATAGATGCACCGCCGTCCTCTCCGACATGGGTCCAGTCGGGGAGCGGTGATAGATGTAACGCCGTCCTCTCCGACATGGGTCCAGTCGCGGAGCGGTTATAGATGTGACGCCGTCCTCTCCGACATGGGTCCAGTCGCGGCGCGGTTATAGATGTAACGCCGTCCTCTCCGACATGGGTCCAGTCGCGGAGCGATTATAGATGTACCGCCGTCCTCTCGGACATGGGTCCAGTCGCGGAGCGGTTATGGATGTAACGCCGTCCTCTCCGACATGGGTCCAGTCGCGGAGCGGTTTTAGATGTAACGCCGTCCTCTCCCACATGGGTCCAGTCGGGGAGCGGTTATAGATGTAACGCCGTCCTCTCCGACATGGGTCCAGTCGCGGAGCGGTTATAGATGTGACGTCGTCCTCTCCGACATGGGTCCAGTCGCGGAGCGGTTATAGATGTAACGCCGTCCTCTCCGACATGGGTCCAGTCGCGGAGCGGTTATAGATGTAACGCCGTCCTCTCCGACATGGGTCCAGTCGCGGAGCGGTTATAGATGTAACGCCGTCCTCTCCGACATGGGTCCAGTCGCGAAGCGGTTATAGATGTGACGCCGTCCTCTCCGACATGGGTCCAGTCGCGGAGCGGTTATAGATGTGACGCCGTCCTCTCCGACATGGGTCCAGTCGCGGAGCGGTTATAGATGTGACGCCGTCCTCTCCGACATGGGTCCAGTCGCGGAGTGGTTATAGATGTAACGCCGTCCTCTCCGACATGGGTCCAGTCGCGGAGCGGTTATAGATGTGACGCCGTCCTCTCCGACATGGGTCCAGTCGCGGAGCGGTTATAGATGTAACGCCGTCCTCTCCGACATGGGTCCAGTCGCGGAGCGGTTATAGATGTGACGCCGTCCTCTCCGACATGGGTCCAGTCGCGGAGCGGTTATAGATGTAACGCCGTCCTCTCCGACATGGGTCCAGTCGCGGAGCGGTTATAGATGTGACGCCGTCCTCTCCGACATGGGTCCAGTCGCGGAGCGGTTATAGATGTAACGCCGTCCTCTCCGACATGGGTCCAGTCGCGGAGCGGTTATAGATGTGACGCCGTCCTCTCCGACATGGGTCCAGTCGCCCAGCGGTTATAGATGTGACGCCGTCCTCTCCGACATGGGGCCAGTCGCGGAGCGTTTATAGATGTAACCCCGTCCTCTCCGACATGGGTCCAGTCGCGGAGCGGTTATAGATGTAACGCGGTCCGCTCCGACATGGGTCCAGTCGCGGAGCGGTTATAGATGTACCGCCGTCCTCTCCGACATGGGTCCAGTCGCGGAGCGGTTATAGATGTAACGCCGTCCTCTCCCACATGGGTCCAGTCGCGGAGCGGTTATAGATGCACCGCCGTCCTCTCCGACATGGGTCCAGTCGCGGAGCGGTTATAGATGTAACGCCGACCTCTCCCACATGGGTCCAGTCGCGGAGCGGTTATAGATTTAACCCCGTCCTCTCCGACATGGGTCCAGTCGCGGAGCGGTTATAGATGTAACGCCGTCCTCTCCCACATGGGTCCAGTCGCGGAGCGGTTATAGATGCACCGCCGTCCTCTCCCACATGGGTCCATTCGGGGAGCGGTTATAGATGTAACGCCGTCCTCTCCGACATGGGTCCAGTCGCGGAGCGGTTATAGATGTGACGCCGTCCTCTCCGACATGGGTCCAGTCGCGGAGCGGTTGTAGATGTGACGCCGTCCTCTCCGACATGGGTCCAGTCGCGGAGCGGTTATAGATGTAACGCCGACCTCTCCCACATGGGTCCAGTCGCGGAGCGGTTATAGATGTAACGCCGTCCTCTCCCACATGGGTCCAGTCGCGGAGCGGTTATAGATGTAACGCCGTCCTCTCGGACATGGGTCCAGTCGCGGAGCGGTTATAGATGTGACGCCGTCCTCTCCGACATGGGTCCAGTCGCGGAGCGGTTATAGATGTAACGCGGTCCTCTCCCACATGGGTCCAGTCGGGGAGCGGTTATAGATGTAACGCCGTCCTCTCCGACATGGGTCCAGTCGGGGAGCGGTTATAGATGTAACGCCGTCCTCTCCGACATTGGTCCAGTCGGGGAGCGGTTATAGATGTAACGCCGTCCTCTCCCACATGGGTCCAGTCGCGGAGCGGTTATAGATGTAACGCCGTCCTCTCCGACATGGGTCCAGTCGCGGAGCGGTTATAGATGTAAGGCCGTCCTCTCCGACATGGGTCCAGTCGGGGAGCGGTTATAGATGTAACGCCGTCCTCTCCGACATGGGTCCAGTCGCGGAGCGGTTATAGATGTACCGCCGTCCTTTCCGACATGGGTCCAGTCGCGGAGCGGTTATAGATGTAACGCTGTCCTCTCCGACATGGGTCCAGTCGCGGAGCGGTTATAGATGTAACGCCGTCCTCTCCGACATGGGTCCAGTCGCGGAGCGGTTATAGATGTAACGCCGTCCTCTCGGACATGGGTCCAGTCGCGGAGCGGTTATAGATGTAACGCCGTCCTCTCGGACATGGGTCCAGTCGCGGAGCGGTTATAGATGTAACGCCGTCCTCTCGGACATGGGTCCAATCCCGGAGCGGTTATAGATGTAACGCCGTCCTCTCCCACATGGGTCCAGTCGGGGAGCGGTTATAGATGTAACGCCGTCCTCTCCGACATGGGTCCAGTCGCGGAGCGGTTATAGATGTAACGCCGTCCTCTCCGACATAGGTCCAGTCGCGGAGCGGTTATAGATGTAACGCCGTCCTCTCCGACATGGGGCCAGTCGCGGAACGGTTATAGATGTAACGCGGTCCTCTCCGACATGGGTCCAGTCGCGGAGCGGTTATAGATGTAACGCGGTCCTCTCCGACATGGTTCCAGTCGCGGAGCGGTTATAGATGTAACGCCGTACTTTCCGACATGGGTCCAGTCGCGGAGCGGCTTTAGATGTAACGCCGTCCTCTCCGACATGGGTCCAGTCGCGGAGCGGTTATAGATGTAACGCCGTCCTCTCCGACATGGGTCCAGTCGCGGAGCGGTTATAACGCCGTCCTCGCCGACATGGGTCCAGTCGCGGAGAGGTCCAGTCGGGGAGCGGTTATAGATGTAAGGCCGTCCTCTCCGACATGGGTCCAGTCGCGGAGCGGTTATAGATGTAACGCCGTCCTCTCCGACATGGGTCCAGTCGCGGAGCGGTTATAGATGTAACGCCGTCCTCTCCGACATGGGTCCAGTCGCGGAGCGGTTATAGATGTAACGCCGTCCTCTGGGACATGGGTCCAGTCGCGGAGCGGTTGTAGATGTAACGCCGTCCTCTCCCACATGGGTCCAGTCGGGAACGGTTATAGATGTAAGGCCGTCCTCTCCGACATGGGTCCAGTCGCGGAGCGGTTATAGATGTAACGCCGTCCTCTCCGACATGGGTCCAGTCGCGGAGCGGTTTTAGATGTAACGCGGTCCTCTCCGACATGGGTCCAGTCGCGGAGCGGTGATAGATGTAACGCCGTCCTCTCCCACATGGGTCCAGTCGCGGAGCGGTTATAGATGTAACGCCGTCCTCTCCGACATGGGTCCAGTCGCGGAGCGGTTATAGATATAACGCCGTCCTCTCGGACATGGGTCCAGTCACGGAGCGGTTATAGATGTAACGCGGTCCTCGCCGACATGGGTCCAGTCGGGGAGCGGTTATAGATGTAACGCCGTCCTCTCCGACATGGGTCCAGTCGCGGAGCGGTTATAGATGTACCGCCGTCCTCTCCGACATGGGTCCAGTCGCGGAGCGGTTATAGATGTACCGCCGTCCTCTCCGACATGGGTCCAGTCGCGGAGCGGTTATAACGCCGTCCTCGCCGACATGGGTCCAGTCGCGGAGCGGTCCAGTCGGGGAGCGGTTATAGATGTAAGGCCGTCCTCTCCGACATGGGTCCAGTCGCGGAGCGGTTATAGATGTAACGCCGTCCTCTCCGACATGGGTCCAGTCGCGGAGCGGTTATAGATGTAACGCCGTCCTCTCCGACATGGGTCCAGTCGCGGAGCGGTTATAGATGTAACGCCGTCCTCTCCCACATGGGTCCAGTCGCGGAGCGGTTATAGATGTAACGCCGTCCTCTCCCACATGGGTCCAGTCGGGGAGCGGTTATAGATGTACCGCCGTCCTCTCCGACATGGGTCCAGTCGCGGAGCGGTTATAGATGTAACGCCGTCCTCTCCGACATGGGTCCAGTCGCGGAGCGGTTATAGATGTAACGCGGTCCTCGCCGACATGGGTCCAGTCGGGGAGCGGTTATAGATGTAACGCCGTCCTCTCCGACATGGGTCCAGTCGCGGAGCGGTTATAGATGTAACGCCGTCCTCTCCGACATGGGTCCAGTCGCGGAGCGGTTATAAATGTAACGCCGTCCTCTCCGACATGGGTCCAGTCGCGGAGCGGTTATAGATGTAACGCCGTCCTCTCCGACATGGGTCCAGTCGCGGAGCGGTTATAGATGTAACGCCGTCCTCTCCGACATGGGTCCAGTCGCGGAGCGGTTATAACGCCGTCCTCTCCGACATGGGTCCAGTCGCGGAGCGGTTATAGATGTAACGCCGTCCTCTCCAACATGGGTCCAGTCGCGGAGCGGTTATAGATGTAACGCCGTCCTCTCCGACATGGGTCCAGTCGCGGAGCGGTTATAGATGTAACGCCGTCCTCTCCGACATGGGTCCAGTCGCGGAGCGGTTATAGATGTAACGCCGTCCTCTCCGACATGGGTCCAGTCGCGGAGCGGTTATAGATGTAACGCCGTCCTCTCCAACATGGGTCCAGTCGCGGAGCGGTTATAGATGTAACGCGGTCCTCTCCGACATGGGTCCAGTCGGGGAGCGGTTATAGATGTACCGCCGTCCTCTCCGACATAGGTCCAGTCGCGGAGCGGTTATAGATGTAACGCCGTCCTCTCCGACATGGGTCCAGTCGCGGAGCGGTTATAGATGTAACGCCGTCCTCTCTGACATGGGTCCAGTCGCGGAGCGGTTATAGATGTAACGCCGTCCTCTCCGACATGGGTCCAGTCGCGGAGCGGTTATAGATGTAACGCCGTCCTCTCCGACATGGGTCCAGTCGCGGAGCGGTTATAACGCCGTCCCCTCCGACATGGGTCCAGTCGCGGAGCGGTCCAGTCGGGGAGCGGTGATAGATGTAACGCCGTCCTCTCCGACATGGGTCCAGTCGCGGAGCGGTTATAGATGTAACGCCGTCCTCTCCGACATAGGTCCAGTCGCGGAGCGGTTATAGATGTGACGCCGTCCTCTCCGACATGGGTCCAGTCGCGGAGCGGTTATAGATGTAACGCCGTCCTCTCCGACATGGGTCCAGTCGCGGAGCGGTTATAGATGTAACGCCGTCCTCTCGGACATGGGTCCAGTCGCGGAGCGGTTATAGATGTAACGCCGTCCTCTCCCACATGGGTCCAGTCGGGAACGGTTATAGATGTAAGGCCGTCCTCTCCGACATGGGTCCAGTCGCGGAGCGGTTATAGATGTAACGCCGTCCTCTCCGACATGGGTCCAGTCGCGGAGCGGTTATAGATGTAACGCGGTCCTCTCCGACATGGGTCCAGTCGCGGAGCGGTTATAGATGTAACGCCGTCCTCTCCGACATGGGTCAAGTCGGGGAGCGGTTATAGATGTAACGCCGTCCTCTCCCACATGGGTCCAGTCGCGGAGCGGTTATAGATGTAACGCCGTCCTCTCCGACATGGGTCCAGTCGCGGAGCGGTTACAGATATAACGCCGTCCTCTCGGACATGGGTCCAGTCACGGAGCGGTTATAGATGTAACGCGGTCCTCGCCGACATGGGTCCAGTCGGGGAGCGGTTATAGATGTAAGGCGTCCTCTCCGACATGGGTCCAGTCGCGGAGCGGTTATAGATGTACCGCCGTCCTCTCCGACATGGGTCCAGTCGCGGAGCGGTTATAGATGTACCGCCGTCCTCTCCGACATGGGTCCAGTCGCGGAGCGGTTATAACGCCGTCCTCGCCGACATGGGTCCAGTCGCGGAGCGGTTATAGATGTAACGCCGTCCTCTCTGACATGGGTCCAGTCGCGGAGCGGTTATAGATGTAACGCCGTCCTCTCCGACATGGGTCCAGTCGCGGAGCGGTTATAGATGTAACGCCGTCCTCTCCGACATGGGTCCAGTCGCGGAGCGGTTATAGATATAACGCCGTCCTCTCGGACATGGGTCCAGTCACGGAGCGGTTATAGATGTAACGCGGTCCTCGCCGACATGGGTCCAGTCGGGGAGCGGTTATAGATGTAAGGCGTCCTCTCCGACATGGGTCCAGTCGCGGAGCGGTTATAGATGTACCGCCGTCCTCTCCGACATGGGTCCAGTCGCGGAGCGGTTATAGATGTACCGCCGTCCTCTCCGACATGGGTCCAGTCGCGGAGCGGTTATAACGCCGTCCTCGCCGACATGGGTCCAGTCGCGGAGCGGTTATAGATGTAACGCCGTCCTCTCTGACATGGGTCCAGTCGTGGAGCGGTTATAGATGTAACGCCGTCCTCTCCGACATGGGTCCAGTCGCGGAGCGGTTATAGATGTAACGCCGTCCTCTCCGACATGGGTCCAGTCGCGGAGCGGTTATAACGCCGTCCCCTCCGACATGGGTCCAGTCGCGGAGCGGTCCAGTCGGGGAGCGGTGATAGATGTAACGCCGTCCTCTCCGACATGGGTCCAGTCGCGGAGCGGTTATAGGTGTAACGCCGTCCTCTCCGACATAGGTCCAGTCGCGGAGCGGTTATAGATGTAACGCCGTCCTCTCCCACATGGGTCCAGTCGCGGAGGGGTTATAGATGTAACGCGGTCCGCTCCGACATGGGTCCAGTCGGGGAGCGGTTATAGATGTAACGCCGTCCTCTCCGACATGGGTCCAGTCGGGGAGCGGTTATAGATGTAACGCGGTCCTCTCCGACATGGGTCCAGTCGCGGAGCGGTTATAGATGTAACGCCGTCCTCTCCGACATGGGTCCAGTCGCGGAGCGGTTATAGGTGTAACGCCGTCCTCTCCGACATTGTCCAGTCGCGGAGCGGTTATAGATGTAACGCCGTCCTCTCCGACATGGGTCCAGTCGCGGAGCGGTTATAGATGTAACGCCGTCCTCTCCGACATGGGTCCAGTCGGGGAGCGGTTATAGATGTACCGCCGTCGTCTCCGACATGGGTCCAGTCGCGGAACGGTTATAGATGTAAGGCCGTCCTCTCCGACATGGGTCCAGTCGCGGAGCGGTTATAGATGTAACGCCGTCCTCTCCGACATGGGTCCAGCCGCAGAGCAGTTATAGATGTACCGCCGTCCTCTCCGACATAGGGCCAGTCGCGGAGCGGTTATAGATGTAACGCCGTCCTCTCCGACATGGGTCCAGTCGCGGAGCGGTTATAGATGTAACGCCGTCCTCTCCGACATGGGTCCAGTCGCGGAGCGGTTATAGATGTACCGCCGTCCTCTCCGACATGGGTCCAGTCGCGGAGCGGTTATAGATGTAACGCCGTCCTCTCCGACATGGGTCCAGTCGCGGAGCGGTTATAGATGTAACGCGGTCCTCGCCGACATGGGTCCAGTCGGGGAGCGGTTATAGATGTAACGCCGTCCTCTCCGACATAGGTCCAGTCGCGGAGCGGTTATAGATGTACCGCCGTCCTCTCCGACATGGGTCCAGTCGCGGAGCGGTTATAGATGTACCGCCGTCCTCTCCGACATGGGTCCAGTCGGGCAGCGGTTATAGATGTAACGCCGTCCTCTCCGACATGGGTCCAGTCGCGGAGCGGTTATAGATGTAACGCCGTCCTCTCCGACATAGGTCCAGTCGGGGAGCGGTTATAGATGTAACGCCGTCCTCTCCGACATGGGTCCAGTCGCGGAGCGGTTATAGATGTAACGCGGTCCTCTCCGACATGGGTCCAGTCGGGGAGCAGTTATAGATGTAACGCCGTCCTCTCCGACATGGGTCCAGTCGCGGAGCGGTTATAGATGAAACGCCGTACTTTCCGACATGGGTCCAGTCGCGGAGCGGTTATAGATGTAACGCCGTCCTCTCCGACATGGGTCCAGTCGCGGAGCGGTTATAGATGTAACGCCGTTCTCTCCGACATAAGTCCAGTCGCGAAGCGGTTATAGATGTAACGCCGTCCTCTCCGACATGGGTCCAGTCGCGGAGCGGTTATAGATGTAACGCGGTCCTCTCCGACATGGGTCCAGTCGCGGAGCGGTTATAGATGTAACGCCGTCCTCTCCGACATGGGTCCAGTCGCGGAGCGGTTATAGATGTAACGCCGTCCTCTCCGACATAGGTCCAGTCGCGGAGCGGTTATAGATGTAACGCGGTCCTCGCCGACATGGGTCCAGTCGGGGAGCGGTTATAGATGTAACGCCCTCCTCTCCGACATGAATCCAGTCGCGGACCGGTTATAGATGTAAGGCCGTCCTCTCCGACATAGGTCCAGTCGCGGAGCGGTTATAACGCCGTCCTCTCCGACATGGGTCCAGTCGCGGAGCGGTTATAGATGTAACGCCGTCCTTTCCGACATGGGTCCACTCGCGGAGCGGTTATAGATGTAACGCGGTCCTCTCCGACATGGTTCCAGTAGCGGAGCGGTTATAGATGTGACGCCGTCCTTTCCGACATGGGTCCAGTCGCGGAGCGGTTATAGATGTAACGCCGTCCTCTCCGACATGGGTCAAGTCGGGGAGCGGTTATAGATGTAACGCCGTCCTCTCCCACATGGGTCCAGTCGCGAAGCGGTTATAGATGTAACGCCGTCCTCTCCGACATGGATCCAGTCGGGGAGCGGTTATAGATATAACGCCGTCCTCTCGGACATGGGTCCAGTCACGGAGCGGTTATAGATGTAACGCCGTCCTCTCCGACATGGGTCCAGTCGGGGAGCGGTTATAGATGTAACGCCGTCCCCTCCGACATGGGTCCAGTCGGGGAGCGGTTGTATGTGTAACGCCGTCCTCTCCGACATGGGTCCAGTCGCGGAGCGGTTATAGATGTAACGCCGTCCTCTCCGATATGGGTCCAGTCGCGGAGCGGTTATAGATGTAACGCCGTCCTCTCCGACATAGGTCCAGTCGCGGAGCGGTTATAGATGTAACGCCGTCCTCTCCGACATGGGTCCAGTCGCGGAGCGGTTATAGATGTAACGCCGTCCTCTCCCACATGGGTCCAGTCGCGGAGCGGTTATAGATGTAACGCCGTCCTCTCCGACATGGGTCCAGTCGCGGAGCGGTTATAGATGTAACGCCGTCCTCTCCGACATGGGTCCAGTCGCGGAGCGGTTATAGATGTAACGCCGTCCTCTCCGACATGGGTCCAGTCGCGGAGCGGTTATAACGCCGTCCTCTCCGACATGGGTCCAGTCGCGGAGCGGTTATAGATGTAACGCCGTCCTCTCCAACATGGGTTCAGTCGCGGAGCGGTTATAGATGTAACGCCGTCCTCTCCGACATGGGTCCAGTCGCGGAGCGGTTATAGATGTAACGCCGTCCTCTCCGACATGGGTCCAGTCGCGGAGCGGTTATAACGCCGTCCCCTCCGACATGGGTCCAGTCGCGGAGCGGTCCAGTCGGGGAGCGGTTATAGATGTAAGGCCGTCCTCTCCGACATGGGTCCAGTCGCGGAGCGGTGATAGATGTAACGCCGTCCTCTCCGACATGGGTCCAGTCGCGGAGCGGTTATAGATGTAACGCCGTCCTCTCCGACATAGGTCCAGTCGCGGAGCGGTTATAGATGTAACGCCGTCCTCTCCCACACGGGTCCAGTCGCGGAGTGGTTATAGATGTAACGCGATCCGCTCCGACATGGGTCCAGTCGGGGAGCGGTTATAGATGTAACGCGGTCCTCTCCGACATGGGTCCAGTCGCGGAGCGGTTATAGATGTAACGCCGTCCTCTCCGACATGGGTCCAGTCGCGGCGCGGTTATAGGTGTAACGCCGTCCTCTCCGACATTGCCCAGTCGTGGAGCGGTTATAGATGTAAGGCCGTCCTCTCCGACATGGGTCCAGTCGCGGAGCGGTTATAGATGTAACGCCGTCCTCTCCGACATGGGTCCAGTCGCGGAGCGGTTATAGATGTAACGCCGTCCTCTCCGACATAGGTCCAGTCGCGGAGCGGTTATAGATGTAACGCCGTCCTCTCCGACATGGGTCCAGTCGCGGAGCGGTTATAGATGTAACGCTGTCCTCTCCGACATGGGTCCAGTCGCGGAGCGGTTATAGATGTGACGCCGTCCTCTCCGGCATGGGTCCAGTCGCGGAGCGGTTATAGATGTAACGCCGTCCTCTCCGACATGGGTCCAGTCGCGGAGCGGTTATAGATGTAACGCCGTCTTTTCCGACATGGGTCCAGTCGCGGAGCGGTTATAGATGTAACGCCGTCCTCTCCGACATGGGTCCAGTCGCGGAGCGGTTATAACGCCGTCCTCTCCGACATGGGTCCAGTCGCGGAGCGGTTATGGATGTAACGCCGTCCTCTCCAACATGGGTCCAGTCGCGGAGCGGTTATAGATGTAACGCCGTCCTCTCCGACATGGGTCCAGTCGCGGAGCGGTTATAGATGTAACGCCGTCCTCTCCGACATGGGTCCAGTCGCGGAGCGGTTATAACGCCGTCCCCTCCGACATGGGTCCAGTCGCGGAGCGGTCCAGTCGGGGAGCGGTTATAGATGTAAGGCCGTCCTCTCCGACATGGGTCCAGTCGCGGAGCGGTGATAGATGTAACGCCGTCCTCTCCGACATGGGTCCAGTCGCGGAGCGGTTATAGATGTAACGCCGTCCTCGCCGACATGGGTCCAGTCGCGGAGCGGTCCAGTCGGGGAGCGGTTATAGATGTAACGCCGTCCTCTCCGACATGGGTCCAGTCGCGGAGCGGTTATAGATGTAACGCCGTCCTCTCCGACATGGGTCCAGTCGCGGAGCGGTTATAGATGTAACGCCGTCCTCTCCGACATGGGTCCAGTCGCGGAGCGGTTATAGATGTAACGCCGTCCTCTCCGACATGGGTCCAGTCGCGGAGCGGTTATAGATGTAACGCCGTCCTCTCCGACATGGGTCCAGTCGCGGAGCGGTTATAACCCCGTCCTCTCCGACATGGGTCCAGTCGCGGAGCGGTTATAGATGTAACGCCGTCCTCTCCAACATGGGTCCAGTCGCGGAGCGGTTATAGATGTAACGCCGTCCTCTCCGACATGGGTCCAGTCGCGGAGCGGTTATAGATGTAACGCCGTCCTCTCCGACATGGGTCCAGTCGCGGAGCGGTTATAGATGTAACGCCGTCCTCTCCGACATGGGTCCAGTCGCGGAGCGGTTATAGATGTAACGCCGTCCTCTCCAACATGGGTCCAGTCGCGGAGCGGTTATAGATGTAACGCGGTCCTCTCCGACATGGGTCCAGTCGGGGAGCGGTTATAGATGTACCGCCGTCCTCTCCGCCATAGGTCCAGTCGCGGAGCGGTTATAGATGTAACGCCGTCCTCTCCAACATGGGTCCAGTCGCGGAGCGGTTATAGATGTAACGCCGTCCACTCTGACATGGGTCTAGTCGCGGAGCGGTTATAGATGTAACGCCGTCCTCTCCGACATGGGTCCAGTCGCGGAGCGGTTATAGATGTAACGCCGTCCTCTCCGACATGGGTCCAGTCGCGGAGCGGTTATAACGCCGTCCCCTCCGACATGGGTCCAGTCGCGGAGCGGTCCAGTCGGGGAGCGGTGATAGATGTAACGCCGTCCTCTCCGACATGGGTCCAGTCGCGGAGCGGTTATAGATGTAACGCCGTCCTCTACGACATAGGTCCAGTCGCGGAGCGGTTATAGATGTAACGCCGTCCTCTCCCACATGGGTCCAGTCGCGGAGCGGTTATAGATGTAACGCGGTCCGCTCCGACATGGGTCCAGTCGGGGAGCGGTTATAGATGTAACGCCGTCCTCTCCGACATGGGTCCAGTCGGGGAGTGGTTATAGATGTAACGCGGTCCTCTCCGACATGGGTCCAGTCGCGGAGCGGTTATAGATGTAACGCGGTCCTCTCCGGCATGGGTCCAGTCGCGGAGCGGTTATAGATGTAACGCCGTCCTCTCCGACATGGGTCCAGTCGCGGAGCGGTTATAGATGTAACGCCGTCCTCTCCGACATGGGTCCAGTCGCGGAGCGGTTATAGATGTAACGCCGTCCTCTCCGACATGGGTCCAGTCGCGGAGCGGTTATAACGCCGTCCTCTCCGACATGGGTCCAGTCGCGGAGCGGTTATAGATGTAACGCCGTCCTCTCCGACATGGGTCCAGTCGCGGAGCGGTTATAACCCCGTCCTCTCCGACATGGGTCCAGTCGCGGAGCGGTTATAGATGTAACGCCGTCCTCTCCAACATGGGTCCAGTCGCGGAGCGGTTATAGATGTAACGCCGTCCTCTCCGACATGGGTCCAGTCGCGGAGCGGTTATAGATGTAACGCCGTCCTCTCCGACATGGGTCCAGTCGCGGAGCGGTTATAGATGTAACGCCGTCCTCTCCGACATGGGTCCAGTCGCGGAGCGGTTATAACGCCGTCCCCTCCGACATGGGTCCAGTCGCGGAGCGGTCCAGTCGGGGAGCGGTGATAGATGTAACGCCGTCCTCTCCGACATGGGTCCAGTCGCGGAGCGGTTATAGATGTAACGCCGTCCTCTACGACATAGGTCCAGTCGCGGAGCGGTTATAGATGTAACGCCGTCCTCTCCCACATGGGTCCAGTCGCGGAGCGGTTATAGATGTAACGCCGTCCTCTCCGACATGGGTCCAGTCGCGGAGCGGTTATAGATGTAACGCCGTCCTCTCCGACATGGGTCCAGTCGCGGAGCGGTTATAGATGTAACGCCGTCCTCTCCGACATGGGTCCAGTCGCGGAGCGGTTATAACGCCGTCCCCTCCGACATGGGTCCAGTCGCGGAGCGGTCCAGTCGGGGAGCGGTGATAGATGTAACGCCGTCCTCTCCGACATGGGTCCAGTCGCGGAGCGGTTATAGATGTAACGCCGTCCTCTACGACATAGGTCCAGTCGCGGAGCGGTTATAGATGTAACGCCGTCCTCTCCCACATGGGTCCAGTCGCGGAGCGGTTATAGATGTAACGCGGTCCGCTCCGACATGGGTCCAGTCGGGGAGCGGTTATAGATGTAACGCCGTCCTCTCCGACATGGGTCCAGTCGGGGAGTGGTTATAGATGTAACGCGGTCCTCTCCGACATGGGTCCAGTCGCGGAGCGGTTATAGATGTAACGCGGTCCTCTCCGGCATGGGTCCAGTCGCGGAGCGGTTATAGATGTAACGCCGTCCTCTCCGACATGGGTCCAGTCGCGGAGCGGTTATAGATGTAACGCCGTCCTCTCCGACATGGGTCCAGTCGCGGAGCGGTTATAGATGTAACGCCGTCCTCTCCGACATGGGTCCAGTCGCGGAGCGGTTATAGATGTAACGCCGTCCTCTCCGACATGGGTCCAGTCGCGGAGCGGTTATAGATGTAACGCCGTCCTCTCCGACATGGGTCCAGTCGCGGAGCGGTTATAGATGTAACGCCGTCCTCTCCGACATGGGTCCAGTCGCGGAGCGGTTATAACGCCGTCCTCTCCGACATGGGTCCAGTCGCGGAGCGGTTATAGATGTAACGCCGTCCTCTCCGACATGGGTCCAGTCGCGGAGCGGTTATAACCCCGTCCTCTCCGACATGGGTCCAGTCGCGGAGCGGTTATAGATGTAACGCCGTCCTCTCCAACATGGGTCCAGTCGCGGAGCGGTTATAGATGTAACGCCGTCCTCTCCGACATGGGTCCAGTCGGGGAGTGGTTATAGATGTAACGCGGTCCTCTCCGACATGGGTCCAGTCGCGGAGCGGTTATAACCCCGTCCTCTCCGACATGGGTCCAGTCGCGGAGCGGTTATAGATGTAACGCCGTCCTCTCCAACATGGGTCCAGTCGCGGAGCGGTTATAGATGTAACGCGGTCCGCTCCGACATGGGTCCAGTCGGGGAGCGGTTATAGATGTAACGCCGTCCTCTCCGACATGGGTCCAGTCGGGGAGTGGTTATAGATGTAACGCGGTCCTCTCCGACATGGGTCCAGTCGCGGAGCGGTTATAGATGTAACGCGGTCCTCTCCGGCATGGGTCCAGTCGCGGAGCGGTTATAGATGTAACGCCGTCCTCTCCCACATGGGTCCAGTGGCGGAGCGGTTATAGATGTAACGCGGTCCGCTCCGACATGGGTCCAGTCGGGGAGCGGTTATAGATGTAACGCCGTCCTCTCCGACATGGGTCCAGTCGGGGAGCGGTTATAGATGTAAGGCCGTCCTCTCCGACATGGGTCCAGTCGCGGAGCGGTGATAGATGTAACGGCGTCCTCTCCGACATGGGTCCAGTCGCGGAGCGGTTATAGATGTAACGCCGTCCTCTCCGACATAGGTCCAGTCGCGGAGCGGTTATAGATGTAACGCCGTCCTCTCCCACACGGGTCCAGTCGCGGAGTGGTTATAGATGTAACGCGATCCGCTCCGACATGGGTCCAGTCGGGGAGCGGTTATAGATGTAACGCGGTCCTCTCCGACATGGGTCCAGTCGCGGAGCGGTTATAGATGTAACGCCGTCCTCTCCGACATGGGTCCAGTCGCGGCGCGGTTATAGGTGTAACGCCGTCCTCTCCGACATTGCCCAGTCGTGGAGCGGTTATAGATGTAAGGCCGTCCTCTCCGACATGGGTCCAGTCGCGGAGCGGTTATAGATGTAACGCCGTCCTCTCCGACATGGGTCCAGTCGCGGAGCGGTTATAGATGTAACGCCGTCCTCTCCGACATAGGTCCAGTCGCGGAGCGGTTATAGATGTAACGCCGTCCTCTCCGACATGGGTCCAGTCGCGGAGCGGTTATAGATGTAACGCTGTCCTCTCCGACATGGGTCCAGTCGCGGAGCGGTTATAGATGTGACGCCGTCCTCTCCGGCATGGGTCCAGTCGCGGAGCGGTTATAGATGTAACGCCGTCCTCTCCGACATGGGTCCAGTCGCGGAGCGGTTATAGATGTAACGCCGTCTTTTCCGACATGGGTCCAGTCGCGGAGCGGTTATAGATGTAACGCCGTCCTCTCCGACATGGGTCCAGTCGCGGAGCGGTTATAACGCCGTCCTCTCCGACATGGGTCCAGTCGCGGAGCGGTTATAGATGTAACGCCGTCCTCTCCAACATGGGTCCAGTCGCGGAGCGGTTATAGATGTAACGCCGTCCTCTCCGACATGGGTCCAGTCGCGGAGCGGTTATAGATGTAACGCCGTCCTCTCCGACATGGGTCCAGTCGCGGAGCGGTTATAACGCCGTCCCCTCCGACATGGGTCCAGTCGCGGAGCGGTCCAGTCGGGGAGCGGTTATAGATGTAAGGCCGTCCTCTCCGACATGGGTCCAGTCGCGGAGCGGTGATAGATGTAACGCCGTCCTCTCCGACATGGGTCCAGTCGCGGAGCGGTTATAGATGTAACGCCGTCCTCGCCGACATGGGTCCAGTCGCGGAGCGGTCCAGTCGGGGAGCGGTTATAGATGTAACGCCGTCCTCTCCGACATGGGTCCAGTCGCGGAGCGGTTATAGATGTAACGCCGTCCTCTCCGACATGGGTCCAGTCGCGGAGCGGTTATAGATGTAACGCCGTCCTCTCCGACATGGGTCCAGTCGCGGAGCGGTTATAGATGTAACGCCGTCCTCTCCGACATGGGTCCAGTCGCGGAGCGGTTATAACCCCGTCCTCTCCGACATGGGTCCAGTCGCGGAGCGGTTATAGATGTAACGCCGTCCTCTCCAACATGGGTCCAGTCGCGGAGCGGTTATAGATGTAACGCCGTCCTCTCCGACATGGGTCCAGTCGCGGAGCGGTTATAGATGTAACGCCGTCCTCTCCGACATGGGTCCAGTCGCGGAGCGGTTATAGATGTAACGCCGTCCTCTCCGACATGGGTCCAGTCGCGGAGCGGTTATAGATGTAACGCCGTCCTCTCCAACATGGGTCCAGTCGCGGAGCGGTTATAGATGTAACGCGGTCCTCTCCGACATGGGTCCAGTCGGGGAGCGGTTATAGATGTACCGCCGTCCTCTCCGACATAGGTCCAGTCGCGGAGCGGTTATAGATGTAACGCCGTCCTCTCCAACATGGGTCCAGTCGCGGAGCGGTTATAGATGTAACGCCGTCCACTCTGACATGGGTCTAGTCGCGGAGCGGTTATAGATGTAACGCCGTCCTCTCCGACATGGGTCCAGTCGCGGAGCGGTTATAGATGTAACGCCGTCCTCTCCGACATGGGTCCAGTCGCGGAGCGGTTATAACGCCGTCCCCTCCGACATGGGTCCAGTCGCGGAGCGGTCCAGTCGGGGAGCGGTGATAGATGTAACGCCGTCCTCTCCGACATGGGTCCAGTCGCGGAGCGGTTATAGATGTAACGCCGTCCTCTACGACATAGGTCCAGTCGCGGAGCGGTTATAGATGTAACGCCGTCCTCTCCCACATGGGTCCAGTCGCGGAGCGGTTATAGATGTAACGCGGTCCGCTCCGACATGGGTCCAGTCGGGGAGCGGTTATAGATGTAACGCCGTCCTCTCCGACATGGGTCCAGTCGGGGAGTGGTTATAGATGTAACGCGGTCCTCTCCGACATGGGTCCAGTCGCGGAGCGGTTATAGATGTAACGCGGTCCTCTCCGGCATGGGTCCAGTCGCGGAGCGGTTATAGATGTAACGCCGTCCTCTCCGACATGGGTCCAGTCGCGGAGCGGTTATAGATGTAACGCCGTCCTCTCCGACATGGGTCCAGTCGCGGAGCGGTTATAGATGTAACGCCGTCCTCTCCGACATGGGTCCAGTCGCGGAGCGGTTATAACGCCGTCCTCTCCGACATGGGTCCAGTCGCGGAGCGGTTATAGATGTAACGCCGTCCTCTCCAACATGGGTCCAGTCGCGGAGCGGTTATAGATGTAACGCCGTCCTCTCCGACATGGGTCCAGTCGCGGAGCGGTTATAGATGTAACGCCGTCCTCTCCGACATGGGTCCAGTCGCGGAGCGGTTATAGATGTAACGCCGTCCTCTCCGACATGGGTCCAGTCGCGGAGCGGTTATAGATGTAACGCCGTCCTCTCCAACATGGGTCCAGTCGCGGAGCGGTTATAGATGTAACGCGGTCCTCTCCGACATGGGTCCAGTCGGGGAGCGGTTATAGATGTACCGCCGTCCTCTCCGACATAGGTCCAGTCGCGGAGCGGTTATAGATGTAACGCCGTCCTCTCCAACATGGGTCCAGTCGCGGAGCGGTTATAGATGTAACGCCGTCCTCTCTGACATGGGTCCAGTCGCGGAGCGGTTATAGATGTAACGCCGTCCTCTCCGACATGGGTCCAGTCGCGGAGCGGTTATAGATGTAACGCCGTCCTCTCCGACATGGGTCCAGTCGCGGAGCGGTTATAACGCCGTCCCCTCCGACATGGGTCCAGTCGCGGAGCGGTCCAGTCGGGGAGCGGTGATAGATGTAACGCCGTCCTCTCCGACATGGGTCCAGTCGCGGAGCGGTTATAGATGTAACGCCGTCCTCTACGACATAGGTCCAGTCGCGGAGCGGTTATAGATGTAACGCCGTCCTCTCCCACATGGGTCCAGTCGCGGAGCGGTTATAGATGTAACGCGGTCCGCTCCGACATGGGTCCAGTCGGGGAGCGGTTATAGATGTAACGCCGTCCTCTCTGACATGGGTCCAGTCGCGGAGCGGTTATAGATGTAACGCCGTCCTCTCCGACATGGGTCCAGTCGCGGAGCGGTTATAGATGTAACGCCGTCCTCTCCGACATGGGTCCAGTCGCGGAGCGGTTATAACGCCGTCCCCTCCGACATGGGTCCAGTCGCGGAGCGGTCCAGTCGGGGAGCGGTGATAGATGTAACGCCGTCCTCTCCGACATGGGTCCAGTCGCGGAGCGGTTATAGATGTAACGCCGTCCTCTACGACATAGGTCCAGTCGCGGAGCGGTTATAGATGTAACGCCGTCCTCTCCCACATGGGTCCAGTCGCGGAGCGGTTATAGATGTAACGCGGTCCGCTCCGACATGGGTCCAGTCGGGGAGCGGTTATAGATGTAACGCCGTCCTCTCCGACATGGGTCCAGTCGGGGAGCGGTTATAGATGTAACGCGGTCCTCTCCGACATGGGTCCAGTCGCGGAGCGGTTATAGATGTAACGCGGTCCTCTCCGGCATGGGTCCAGTCGCGGAGCGGTTATAGATGTAACGCCGTCCTCTCCGACATGGGTCCAGTCGCGGAGCGGTTATAGGTGTAACGCCGTCCTCTCCGACATTGTCCAGTCGCGGAGCGGTTATAGATGTAACGCCGTCCTCTCCGACATGGGTCCAGTCGCGGAGCGGTTATAGATGTAACGCCGTCCTCTCCGACATGGGTCCAGTCGGGGAGCGGTTATAGATGTACCGCCGTCGTCTCCGACATGGGTCCAGTCGCGGAACGGTTATAGATGTAAGGCCGTCCTCTCCGACATGGGTCCAGTCGCGGAGCGGTTATAGATGTAACGCCGTCCTCTCCGACATGGGTCCAGTCGCGGAGCGGTTATAGATGTAACGCCGTCCTCTCCGACATAGGGCCAGTCGCGGAGCGGTTATAGATGTAACGCCGTCCTCTCCGACATGGGTCCAGTCGCGGAGCGGTTATAGATGTAACGCCGTCCTCTCCGACATGGGTCCAGTCGCGGAGCGGTTATAGATGTGACGCCGTCCTCTCCGGCATGGGTCCAGTCGCGGAGCGGTTATAGATGTGACGCCGTCCTCTCCGACATGGGTCCAGTCGCAGAGCGGTTATAGATGTACCGCCGTCCTCTCCGACATAGGGCCAGTCGCGGAGCGGTTATAGATGTAACGCCGTCCTCTCCGACATGGGTCCAGTCGCGGAGCGGTTATAGATGAAACGCCGTCCTCTCCGACATGGGTCCAGTCGCGGAGCGGTTATAGATGTGACGCCGTCCTCTCCGGCATGGGTCCAGTCGCGGAGCGGTTATAGATGTGACGCCGTCCTCTCCGACATGGGTCCAGTCGCGGAGCGGTTATAGATATAACGCGGTCCTCTCCGACATGGGTCCAGTCGCAGAGCGGTTATAGATGTAACGCCGTCCTCTCCGACATGGGTCCAGTCGCGGAGCGGTTATAGATATAACGCGGTCCTCTCCGACATGGGTCCAGTCGCAGAGCGATTATAGATGTAACGCCGTCCTCTCCGACATGGGTCCAGTCGCGGGACGCTTATGGATGTAACGCGGTCCTCTCCGACATAGGTCCAGTCGCGGAGCGGTTATAACGCCGTCCTCTCCGACATGGGTCCAGTCGCGGAGCGGTTATAGATGTACCGCCGTCCTCTCCGACATAGGTCCAGTCGCGGAGCGGTTATAGATGTAACGCCGTCCTCTCCGACATGGGTCCAGTCGCAGAGCGGTTATAGATGTAACGCCGTCCTCTCCGACATGGGTCCAGTCGCGGAGCGGTTATAGATATAACGCGGTCCTCTCCGACATGGGTCCAGTCGCAGAGCGGTTATAGATGTAACGCCGTCCTCTCCGACATGGGTCCAGTCGCGGGACGCTTATGGATGTAACGCGGTCCTCTCCGACATAGGGCCAGTCGCGGAGCGGTTATAGATGTAACGCCGTCCTCTCCGACATGGGTCCAGTCGCGGAGCGGTTATAGATGAAACGCCGTCCTCTCCGACATGGGTCCAGTCGCGGAGCGGTTATAGATGTGACGCCGTCCTCTCCGGCATGGGTCCAGTCGCGGAGCGGTTATAGATGTGACGCCGTCCTCTCCGACATGGGTCCAGTCGCGGAGCGGTTATAGATATAACGCGGTCCTCTCCGACATGGGTCCAGTCGCAGAGCGGTTATAGATGTAACGCCGTCCTCTCCGACATGGGTCCAGTCGCGGAGCGGTTATAGATATAACGCGGTCCTCTCCGACATGGGTCCAGTCGCAGAGCGGTTATAGATGTAACGCCGTCCTCTCCGACATGGGTCCAGTCGCGGGACGCTTATGGATGTAACGCGGTCCTCTCCGACATAGGTCCAGTCGCGGAGCGGTTATAACGCCGTCCTCTCCGACATGGGTCCATTCGGGTAGCGGTTATAGATGTAACGCGGTCCTTTCCGACATGGGTCCAGTCGCGGAGCGGTTATAGATGTAACGCCGTCCTCTCCGAAATGGGTCCAGTCGCGGAGCGGTTATAGATGTAACGCGGTCCTCTCAGACATAGGTCTAGTCGCGGAGCGGTTATAACGCCGTCCTCTCCGACATGGGTCCAGTCGCGGAGCGGTTATAGATGTAACGCCGTCTTTTCCGACATGGGTCCAGTCGCGGAGCGGTTATAGATGTAACGCCGTCCTCTACGACATGGGTCCAGTCGCGGAGCGGTTATAGATGTAACGCCGTCCTCTCCGACATGGGTCCAGTCGCGGAGCGGTTGTAGATGTAACGCCGTCCTCTCCGACATGGGTCCAGTCGAGGAGCGGTTATAACGCCGTCCTCTCCGACATGGGTCCAGTCGCGGAGCGGTCCAGTCGGGGAGCGGTTATAGATGTAAGGCCGTCCTCTCCGACATGGTCCAGTCGCGGAGCGGTTATAGATGTAACGCCGTCCTCTCCGACATAGGTCCAGTCGCGGAGCGGTTATAGATGTAACGCCGTCCTCTCCGACATGGGTCCAGTCGCGGAGCGGTTATAGAAGTAACGCCGTCCTCTCCGACATGGGTCCAGTCGCGGAGCGGTTATAGCTGTATCGCGGTCCACTCCGACATGGGTCCAGTCGGGGAGCGGTTATAGATGTAACGCCGTCCTCTCCGACATGGGTCCAGTCGCGGAGCGGTTATAGATGTAACGCCGTCCTCTCCGACATGGGTCCAGTCGCGGAGCGGTTATAGATGCACCGCCGTCCTCTCCGACATGGGTCCAGTCGCAGAGCGGTTATAGATGTAACGCCGTCCTCTCCGACATGGGTCCAGTCGCGGAGCGGTTATAGATGTAACGCCGTCCTCTCCGACATCGGTCCAGCCGCGGAGCGGTTATAGATGTAACGCCGTCCTCTCCGACATAGGTCCAGTCGCGGAGCGGTTATAGATGTAACGCCGTCCTCTCCGACATGGGTCCAGTCGCCGAGCGGTTATAGATGTAACGCCGTCCTCTCCGACATTTGTCCAGTCGCGGAGCGGTTATAGATGTAACGCCGTCCTCTCCGACATAGGTCCAGTCGCGGAGCGGTTATAGATGTAACGCCGTCCTCCCCGACATGGGTCCAGTCGCGGAGCGGTTATAGATGTAACGCCGTCCTCTCCGACATGGGTCCAGTCGCGGAGCGGTTATAGATGTAACGCCGTCCTCTCCGACATGGGTCCAGTCGCGGAGCGGTTATAACGCCGTCCTCTCCCACATGGGTCCAGTCGCGGAGCGGTTATAGATGTAACGCCGTCCTCTCCGACATGGGTCCAGTCGCGGAGCAGTTATAGATGTAACGCCGTCCTCTCCGACATGGGTCCAGTCGCGGAGCGGTTATAGATGTAACGCCGTCCTCTCCGACATGGGTCCAGACGCGGAGCGGTTATAACGCCGTCCCCTCCGACATGGGTCCAGTCGCGGAGCGGTCCAGTCGGGGAGCGGTTATAGATGTAAGGCCGTCCTCTCCGACATGGGTCCAGTCGCGGAGCGGTGATAGATGTAACGCCGTCTTCTCCGACATGGGTCCAGTCGCGGAGCGGTTATAGATGTAACGCCGTCCTCTCCGACATAGGTCCAGTCGCGGAGCGGTTATAGATGTAACGCCGTCCTCTCCCACATGGGTCCAGTCGCGGAGCGGTTATAGATGTAACGCGGTCCGCTCCGACATGGGTCCAGTCGGGGAGCGGTTATAGATGTAACGCCGTCCTCTCCGACATGGGTCCAGTCGGGGAGCGGTTATAGATGTAACGCGGTCCTCTCCGACATGGGTCCAGTCGCGGAGCGGTTATAGATGTAACGCCGTCCTCTCCGACATGGGTCCAGTCGCGGAGCGGTTATAGATGTAACGCCGTCCTCTCCGACATGGGTCCAGTCGCGGAGCGGTTATAGGTTTAACGCCGTCCTCTCCGACATTGTCCAGTCGCGGAGCGGTTATAGATGTAACGCCGTCCTCTCCGACATGGGTCCAGTCGCGGAGCGGTTATAGATGTAACGCCGTCCTCTCCGACATGGGTCCAGTCGCGGAGCGGTTATAGATGTCACGCCGTCCTCTCCGACATGGGTCCAGTCGCGGAGCGGTTATAGATGTTACGCCGTCCTCTCGGACATGGGTTCAGTCGCGGAGCGGTGATAGATGTAACGCCGTCCTCTCCGACATGGGTCCAGTCGCGGAGCGGTTATAGATGTAACGCCGTCCTCTCCGACATGGGTCCAGTCGCGGAGCGGTTATAGATGTAACGCCGTCCTCTCCGACATGGGTCCAGTCGCGGAGCGGTTATAGATGTAACGCGGTCCTCTCCGACATATGTCTAGTCGCGGAGCGGTTATAACGCCGTCCTCTCCGACATGGGTCCAGTCGCGGAGCGGTTATAGATGTAAGGCCGTCCTTTCCGACATGGGTCCAGTCGCTGAGCGGTTGTAGATGTAACGCCGTCCTCTCCGACATGGGTCCAGTCGAGGAGCGGTTATAACGCCGTCCTCTCCGGCATGGGTCCAGTCGCGGAGCGGTCCAGTCGGGGAGCGGTTATAGATGTAACGCCGTCCTCTCCGACATTTGTCCAGTCGCGGAGCGGTTATAGATGTAACGCCGTCCTCTCCGACATAGGTCCAGTCGCGGAGCTGTTATAGATGTAACGCCGTCCTCTCCGACATGGGTCCAGGCGCGGAGCGGTTATAGATGTAACGCCGTCCTTTCCGACATGGGTCCAGTCGCGGAGCGGTTATAGATGTAACGCGGTCCTCTCCGACATGGGTCCAGTCGCGGAGCGGTTGTAGATGTAACGCCGTCCTCTCCGACATGGGTCCAGTCGAGGAGCGGTTATAACGCCGTCCTCTCCGACATGGGTCCAGTCGCGGAGCGGTCCAGTCGGGGAGCGGTTATAGATGTAACGCCGTCCTCTCCGACATGGGTCCAGTCGCGGAGCGGTTATAGATGTAACGCCGTCCTCTCCGACATAGGTCCAGTCGCGGAGCGGTTATAGATGTAACGCCGTCCTCTCCGACATGGGTCCAGTCGCGGAGCGGTTATAGATGTAACGCCGTCCTCTCCGACATAGGTCCAGTCGCGGAGCGGTTATAGATGTAAGGCCGTCCTCTCCGACATAGGTCCAGTCGCGGAGCGGTTATAGATGTAACGCCGTCCTCTCCGACATGGGTCCAGTCGCGGAGCGGTTATAGATGTAACGCCGTCCTTTCCGACATGGGTCCAGTCGCGGAGCGGTTATAGATGTAACGCGGTCCTCTCCGACATGGGTCCAGTCGCGGAGCGGTTGTAGATGTAACGCCGTCCTCTCCGACATGGGTCCAGTCGAGGAGCGGTTATAACGCCGTCCTCTCCGACATGGGTCCAGTCGCGGAGCGGTCCAGTCGGGGAGCGGTTATAGATGTAAGGCCGTCCTCTCCGACATGGGTCCAGTCGCGGAGCGGTTATAGATGTAACGCCGTCCTCTCCGACATAGGTCCAGTCGCGGAGCGGTTATAGATGTAACGCCGTCCTCTCCGACATGGGTCCAGTCGCGGAGCGGTTATAGAAGTAACGCCGTCCTCTCCGACATGGGTCCAGTCGCGGAGCGGTTATAGCTGTATCGCGGTCCACTCCGACATGGGTCCAGTCGGGGAGCGGTTATAGATGTAACGCCGTCCTCTCCGACATGGGTCCAGTCGCGGAGCGGTTATAGATGTAACGCCGTCCTCTCCGACATGGGTCCAGTCGCGGAGCGGTTATAACGCCGTCCTCTCCGACATGGGTCCAGTCGCGGAGCGGATATAGATGTAACGCCGTCCTCTCCGACATGGGTCCAGTCGGGGAGCGGTTATAGATGTACCGCCGTCCTCTCCGACATGGGTCCAGTCGCGGAGCGGTTATAGATGTAAGGCCGTCCTCTCCGACATGGGTCCAGTCGGGGAGCGGTTATAGATGTAACGCCGTCCTCTCCGACATGGGTCCAGTCGGGGAGCGGTTATAGATGTACCGCCGTCCTCTTCGACATGGGTCCAGTCGCGGAGCGGTTATAGATGTAAGGCCGTTATCTCCGACATGAGTCCAGTCGCGGAGCGGTTATAGATGTAACGCCGTCCTCTCCGACATGGGTCCAGTCGCGGAGCGGTTATAACGCCGTCCTCTCCCACATGGGTCCAGTCGCGGAGCGGTTATAGATGTAACGCCGTCCTCTCCGACATGGGTCCAGACGCGGAGCGGTTATAACGCCGTCCCCTCCGACATGGGTCCAGTCGCGGAGCGGTCCAGTCGGGGAGCGGTTATAGATGTAAGGCCGTCCTCTCCGACATGGGTCCAGTCGCGGAGCGGTGATAGATGTAACGCCGTCTTCTCCGACATGGGTCCAGTCGCGGAGCGGTTATAGATGTAACGCCGTCCTCTCCGACATAGGTCCAGTCGCGGAGCGGTTATAGATGTAACGCCGTCCTCTCCCACATGGGTCCAGTCGGGGAGCGGTTATAGATGTAACGCCGTCCTCTCCGACATGGGTCCAGTCGGGGAGCGGTTATAGATGTAACGCGGTCCTCTCCGACATGGGTCCAGTCGCGGAGCGGTTATAGATGTAACGCCGTCCTCTCCGACATGGGTCCAGTCGCGGAGCGGTTATAGATGTAACGCCGTCCTCTCCGACATGGGTCCAGTCGCGGAGCGGTTATAGGTTTAACGCCGTCCTCTCCGACATTGTCCAGTCGCGGAGCGGTTATAGATGTAACGCCGTCCTCTCCGACATGGGTCCAGTCGCGGAGCGGTTATAGATGTAACGCCGTCCTCTCCGACATGGGTCCAGTCGCGGAGCGGTTATAGATGTCACGCCGTCCTCTCCGACATGGGTCCAGTCGCGGAGCGGTTATAGATGTTACGCCGTCCTCTCGGACATGGGTTCAGTCGCGGAGCGGTGATAGATGTAACGCCGTCCTCTCCGACATGGGTCCAGTCGCGGAGCGGTTATAGATGTAACGCCGTCCTCTCCGACATGGGTCCAGTCGCGGAGCGGTTATAGATGTAACGCCGTCCTCTCCGACATGGGTCCAGTCGCGGAGCGGTTATAGATGTAACGCGGTCCTCTCCGACATATGTCTAGTCGCGGAGCGGTTATAACGCCGTCCTCTCCGACATGGGTCCAGTCGCGGAGCGGTTATAGATGTAAGGCCGTCCTTTCCGACATGGGTCCAGTCGCTGAGCGGTTGTAGATGTAACGCCGTCCTCTCCGACATGGGTCCAGTCGAGGAGCGGTTATAACGCCGTCCTCTCCGGCATGGGTCCAGTCGCGGAGCGGTCCAGTCGGGGAGCGGTTATAGATGTAACGCCGTCCTCTCCGACATTTGTCCAGTCGCGGAGCGGTTATAGATGTAACGCCGTCCTCTCCGACATAGGTCCAGTCGCGGAGCTGTTATAGATGTAACGCCGTCCTCTCCGACATGGGTCCAGGCGCGGAGCGGTTATAGATGTAACGCCGTCCTTTCCGACATGGGTCCAGTCGCGGAGCGGTTATAGATGTAACGCGGTCCTCTCCGACATGGGTCCAGTCGCGGAGCGGTTGTAGATGTAACGCCGTCCTCTCCGACATGGGTCCAGTCGAGGAGCGGTTATAACGCCGTCCTCTCCGACATGGGTCCAGTCGCGGAGCGGTCCAGTCGGGGAGCGGTTATAGATGTAACGCCGTCCTCTCCGACATGGGTCCAGTCGCGGAGCGGTTATAGATGTAACGCCGTCCTCTCCGACATAGGTCCAGTCGCGGAGCGGTTATAGATGTAACGCCGTCCTCTCCGACATGGGTCCAGTCGCGGAGCGGTTATAGATGTAACGCCGTCCTCTCCGACATAGGTCCAGTCGCGGAGCGGTTATAGATGTAAGGCCGTCCTCTCCGACATAGGTCCAGTCGCGGAGCGGTTATAGATGTAACGCCGTCCTCTCCGACATGGGTCCAGTCGCGGAGCGGTTATAGATGTAACGCCGTCCTTTCCGACATGGGTCCAGTCGCGGAGCGGTTATAGATGTAACGCGGTCCTCTCCGACATGGGTCCAGTCGCGGAGCGGTTGTAGATGTAACGCCGTCCTCTCCGACATGGGTCCAGTCGAGGAGCGGTTATAACGCCGTCCTCTCCGACATGGGTCCAGTCGCGGAGCGGTCCAGTCGGGGAGCGGTTATAGATGTAAGGCCGTCCTCTCCGACATGGGTCCAGTCGCGGAGCGGTTATAGATGTAACGCCGTCCTCTCCGACATAGGTCCAGTCGCGGAGCGGTTATAGATGTAACGCCGTCCTCTCCGACATGGGTCCAGTCGCGGAGCGGTTATAGAAGTAACGCCGTCCTCTCCGACATGGGTCCAGTCGCGGAGCGGTTATAGCTGTATCGCGGTCCACTCCGACATGGGTCCAGTCGGGGAGCGGTTATAGATGTAACGCCGTCCTCTCCGACATGGGTCCAGTCGCGGAGCGGTTATAGATGTAACGCCGTCCTCTCCGACATGGGTCCAGTCGCGGAGCGGTTATAACGCCGTCCTCTCCGACATGGGTCCAGTCGCGGAGCGGATATAGATGTAACGCCGTCCTCTCCGACATGGGTCCAGTCGGGGAGCGGTTATAGATGTACCGCCGTCCTCTCCGACATGGGTCCAGTCGCGGAGCGGTTATAGATGTAAGGCCGTCCTCTCCGACATGGGTCCAGTCGGGGAGCGGTTATAGATGTAACGCCGTCCTCTCCGACATGGGTCCAGTCGGGGAGCGGTTATAGATGTACCGCCGTCCTCTTCGACATGGGTCCAGTCGCGGAGCGGTTATAGATGTAAGGCCGTTATCTCCGACATGAGTCCAGTCGCGGAGCGGTTATAGATGTTACGCCGTCCTCTCGGACATGGGTCCAGTCGCGGAGCGGTTATAGATGCACCGCCGTCCTCTCCGACATGGGTCCAGTCGCGGAGCGGTTATAGATGTAACGCCGTCCTCTCCGACATGGGTCCAGTCGCGGAGCGGTTATAGATGTAACGCCGTCCTCTCCGACATCGGTCCAGCCGCGGAGCGGTTATAGATGTAACGCCGTCCTCTCCGACATGGGTCCAGTCGCGGAGCGGTTATAGATGTAACGCCGTCCTCTCCGACATGGGTCCAGTCGCGGAGCGGTTATAGATGTACCGCCGTCCTCTCCGAGATTTGTCCAGTCGCGGAGCGGTTATAGATGTAACGCCGTCCTCTCCGACATAGGTCCAGTCGCGGAGCGGTTATAGATGTAACGCCGTCCTCTCCGACATGGGTCCAGTCGCGGAGCGGTTATAGATGTAACGCCGTCCTCTCCGACATGGGTCCAGTCGCGGAGCGGTTATAGATGTAACGCCGTCCTCTCCGACATGGGTCCAGTCGCGGAGCGGTTATAACGCCGTTCTCTCCGACATGGGTCCAGTCGCGGAGCGGTTATAGATGTAACGCCGTCCTCTCCGACATGGGTCCAGTCGCTGAGCGGTTATAGATGTA
This sequence comes from Arenicola marina, assembly GCA_964019135.1. Classification (NCBI taxonomy): domain Eukaryota; kingdom Metazoa; phylum Annelida; class Polychaeta; family Arenicolidae; genus Arenicola; species Arenicola marina. The sequence continues at coordinate 750,054 of OZ025253.1, read as the reverse complement.
ACGCCGTCCTCTCCGACATGGGTCCAGTCGCTGAGCGGTTATAGATGTAACGCCGTCCTCTCCGACATGGGTCCAGTCGCGGAGCGGTTATAACGCCGTCCCCTCCGACATGGGTCCAGTCGCGGAGCGGTCCAGTCGGGGAGCGGTTATAGATGTAAGGCCGTCCTCTCCGACATGGGTCCAGTCGCGGAGCGGTGATAGATGTAACGCCGTCCTCTCCGACATGGGTCCAGTCGCGGAGCGGTTATAGATGTAACGCCGTCCTCTCCGACATAGGTCCAGTCGCGGAGCGGTTATAGATGTAACGCCGTCCTCTCCCACATGGGTCCAGTCGCGGAGCGGTTATAGATGTAACGCGGTCCGCTCCGACATGGGTCCAGTCGGGGAGCGGTTATAGATGTAACGCCGTCCTCTCCGACATGGGTCCAGTCGGGGAGCGGTTATAGATGTAACGCGGTCCTCTCCGACATGGGTCCAGTCGCGGAGCGGTTATAGATGTAACGCCGTCCTCTCCGACATGGGTCCAGTCGCGGAGCGGTTATAGATGTAACGCCGTCCTCTCCGACATGGGTCCAGTCGCGGAGCGGTTATAGGTGTAACGCCGTCCTCTCCGACATTGTCCAGTCGCGGAGCGGTTATAGATGTAACGCCGTCCTCTCCGACATGGGTCCAGTCGCGGAGCGGTTATAGATGTAACGCCGTCCTCTCCGACATGGGTCCAGTCGGGGAGCGTTTATAGATGTACCGCCGTCCTCTCCGACATGGGTCCAGTCGCGGAACGGTTATAGATGTAAGGCCGTCCTCTCCGACATGGGTCCAGTCGCGGAGCGGTTATAGATGTAACGCCGTCCTCTCCGACATGGGTCCAGTCGCGGAGCGGTTATAGATGTACCGCCGTCCTCTCCGACATAGGTCCAGTCGCGGAGCGGTTATAGATGTAACGCCGTCCTCTCCGACATGGGTCCAGTCGCGGAGCGGTTATAGATGTAACGCCGTCCTCTCCAACATGGGTCCAGTCGCGGAGCGGTTATAGATGTGACGCCGTCCTCTCCGGCATGGGTCCAGTCGCGGAGCGGTTATAGATGTGACGCCGTCCTCTCCGACATGGGTCCAGTCGCGGAGCGGTTATAGATGTAACGCCGTCCTCTCCGACATGGGTCCAGTAGCGGAGCGGTTATAGTTGTATCGCCGTCCTCTCCAACATGGGTCCAGTCGCGGAGCGGTTATAGATGTGACGCCGTCCTCTCCGACATGGGTCCAGTCGCTGAGCGGTTATAGATGTAACGCGGTCCTCGCCGACATGGGTCCAGTCGCGGAGCGGTTATAGATGTAACGCGGTCCGCTCCGACATGGGTCCAGTCGCGGAGCGGTTATAGATGTAACGCCGTCCTCTCCGACATTGGTCCAGTCGCGGAGCGGTTATAGATGTAACGCGGTCCGCTCCGACATGGGTCCAGTCGGGGAGCGGTTATAGATGTAACGCCGTCCTCTCCCACATGGGTCCAGTCGGGGAGCGGTTATAGATGTACCGCCGTCCTCTCCGACATGGGTCCAGTCGCGGAGCGGTTATAGATGTAACCCCGTCCTCTCCGACATGGGTCTAGTGGCGGAGCGGTTATAGATGTAACGCGGTCCGCTCCGACATGGGTCCAGTCGCGGAGCGGTTATAGATGTAACGCCGTCCTCTCCGACATGGGTCCAGTCGCGGAGCGGTTATAGATGTAACGCGGTCCCCTCCGACATGGGTCCAGTCGGGGAACGGTTATAGATGTAACGCCGTCCTCTCCAACATGGGTCCAGTCGGGGAGCGGTTATAGATGTACCGCCGTCCTCTCCGACATGGGTCCAGTCGCGGAGCGGTTATAGATGTAACGCCGTCCTCTCCGACATGGGTCCAGTCGGGGAGCGGTTATAGATGTACCGCCATCCTCTCCGACATGGGTTGTTCGCAGGACTAGAAGCGCTCTTAAGCCCGGTACACACCTAAACAATTTCCGAAACTTTGTTTTCGAAACTTTGTTTCCGTTGAAACACGCTGGTGTGTACCAGGATGTTCCCGAAACTTTGTTTCCGAGACTTTGTGCCCGAAGTTCTAGCATGTTTGAAGTTGGGAGTACTCGACTCACTGTCATGTGGCAGCGAGTGGGATTCTGTGACAACACCAGATTAATACGCACTCATACAACCTGGCAATGGACTCAGAGACGCAATGTTATGTGGTTGCCTTGCTAAGGACGATTACGAATCCACTCACATACCTATGTTTGACGATGTAGTCGCCGCCTTGGTCGCAAAATATTCAATAAAACAACAGCAGCTACGCAGGCAGCAAGTGGTCCGCGATTGTCAGCCATTTGATGCTAATGTCCATTGGCCAAAGAAGGGACATAAATAAAAATACTGATACTTTGTGTCGCATAAATCCAGTAAGGGGGGGGGGGCAAGGGGGGGGGTCGTGTTCCCAGATCACGAAGAATAATTCCTTTATACCCAGGTCACGATGAGTTAAAAGCAGAACTCGCCACATCATCACATGCAATGGAAGGACGGATACACGTACTAAAATAACGATTTGCCGATTCACGGTTATTTAATATTAAAATTGCCAGTTCACGATTAATGAAAATCCGTGATCACGGCGGTCGGTTAATACCCCATTCCCAGTTCACGAAGAATTATTTTCCTCATTCCCAGTTGACGGTGAAATGAAAAGCCCAATCCCGAGGAACGCAATTAAATACCCCTTGCCCCCCCCCCCCCTCCCCCAGTAAGTGGACTTTCCTCCAGAGAGAGAGCGAAAGGTAGAGATAAATACAACTCAAAGACAAGTTTCGGAAACTTTGTGTCGCAGAAACTTAAGGTGTGTACGGGTCGGTTTCGGAAACAAAGTTTCGGAAACAAAGTTTGGAAACTTTTTAGGTGTGTACTGGGCTTTATGCAAGGCAGAGAGCTTGTATGGATGGTAAATTCTTTGTGCAAGGTGAGGGCGCGAGCAGGATAGGCCCAGGAACTACCATAAAAAAACGAAGTCGAACCGCTTCCCGCCACCTGTCGTTGCTTTTCGGTAATTAGCCATTGGGGTGACTGTCTCCAAGACGACGCGCCATGTTATAAACAGACGCGAGTTGTCAGTCTGCTGAGTCTGCTTGTCACACTGTGTGGTCACCCTGTGCCTTTTCCGCTAATCAGCTATCGTAAAGTCATCTTTTCTCAAGTAAGTTAACACAACTTCATTGACGCAAAATGTCTGATATGGAAGACGACGAAGCGTTTGAAGCCGAAGGCGAGGAGGAGGAGGATGGAGACGAAAACGCAGGGGAAGAAGGGAAAGAAGAGAATCTTGGAGAGGAAGAACAGGAACAAGAAGAGGAGGAAGAAGAGGTAGGTAGCTAAGCACCTAAGAGTTCTTTGACCTTTCAGAGATGAAACTCCTAATTAAGCATGCTAATAGCCTAATGCTGCCCTGTAGATTGTATGTCACAAGGGTACGTCTAATTACCGAAGGGGGCCGAAAATACCGGATTTACCGAAGGGGGCTGGAGGGGGGCAGGATTTACCGAAAGGGGCTCGATGGAGGGGGTTGATGATTAAATGGAAGTGGCTTACGGGCATCTTGGATTAAAAATAAATGGCAAAGCATTCATTTAGTTATTCTTTCAATTTACCGAAGGGGGCTGGAGGGGGCCCGGAGTTATATATTATAATTCTAATTTTGAGATCTGTGTTATTAGAGGACATCAAACAACCCTCAGATCTGTGTTATCTGTGAAACCGGATGTGTTGCGATCTATCGAAACGCAACTGGGCCAACAGAAGAAAAAACCATGCGACGTTTATACAGATATGCTGGGAGATTCAGACATCTTCTCCAACCCAACTCTGACATCATCTTGTGTACGAGACATCTCAGAAACAACGCCGACGACTATTTAAAAAACAAAGTGGGACTGAATGATGAATGATTTGCCATTAATTTTTAATCCAAGATGCCCGTAAGCCACTTCCATTTAATCATCAACCCTCTCCATCGAGCCCCCTTCGGTAAATCCCAGCCCCCTCCAGCCCCCTCCAGCCCCCTTCGGTAATTAGACGTACCGTGTCACTAAAGTCAAAGTCATAAATGCCGTAGACAAACGTTTCGGCCCATATTTTCCGCGAATTTGCCTCGTTCACTCTCAAAATCCCTGACGTGAGAAAGCAACACTAGACCATTTTAATGATACCAAACTTACGTTTGTAATGCGATGGTATCCTTTTTTATGACACAAAGAATATTTCTCCATGCTGACACGCCATTGGCAGAAAACGCTCTGTCACCAAAATACTAAAATACACGTCATAAAATGATGGTTGCCATGGCGCCAAACATGCTTTGAACAATACATGCTCTATATTTATACCAGCCACGAGGATGCCATAGCAACTATAGAGCCTTTCATTGTCTGTGATTTAGTCTATTTGCATGCTAAAGTGTATCTGCTGTCAATGGCGTGTCAGCATGGAGAAATATTGTTTGTGTCTTAAAAAAAGATAACATCGCAGTACAAACTTAAGTTTAGTATCATTAAATTGGTCTAGTGTCGCTTTCTCATGTCAGTGATTTTGAGAGTGATCGAGGTATATTCGCGGAAAATATGGGCCGAAACGTGTGTCTACAGCATTTATGACTATGATTTTAGATGTTGTAAATATTAGGCTGTGGATATTTGACCGTGACCGGCTAGCTCTGATGCCGCGATGGTGTAAGGCTGTTTTGTTGAGACTTGCCGCTGATTGGCTGTTGTGCATGACGTCTGAGTGTTTTAATATTTACTGTAGATGTATGGGAAGTACCCGGAGGGCTTATTTTAAAACAGTTCAGTTGGGGTCGGGGCGGGGCCGTGAGGGCTGTTTTACTATATTAAATGTTGGGGCATTGGGTTGAGCCAATAGATAAATATATCTTTGCCGGTCGTGTCTCAGTACAACGTCTTGGCATTGAAGCCTGCCGGTAAAATAGTGTTCAAGGTCCATGACTGGCAAAATTGTAACCTCACGTCGTAAGATGTTCTTTTCCCAGGCATTGTGTTACTGTACCAATCAAGACCAACAATGAGCTACTTACGATTGTGTTATTTTTTACTACTGCCACGTGACTCTGCCCATACCTATTGTAGACCAATATAACAATAGCGCGAGTTAGCGGGGCGTTAGGCAATTTTATTGGCCCGACATCAAGCTGTAGCAGCCCGCCAATTTTCATTATCGGCCCGAGGCCGCAAGGCCGAGGGCGGATAATGGAAATGAAGGGCTGCTACAGCTTGATGAAGGGCCAATAAAATGCCTAACGCCATGCAAAACTGGCGCTATTACTATTATTACGAGTTGAATTTAACTTTAAGGTGTTGACATGCATTTCCGCATGCAACGACCAAAGTAAAGCATTTTAGGATTGACTGTCCGCAAATCGCAAGCCTTTCCACATATAGTTGGCTAGTTGCCTTTTTATACCATATTTATCGTTGCCAAGAAACATGGCACGTGCAACTAGGCAACTAGGCATGTAAGCGGGCCATTTAAAGCTGTAACTACAATTCTTTTGTGCCTGACGTCATGTTTCATTGTTCTATGCAGTGTCGCTATGGCAACGATTGTCGATTGCATGGGCAGCAGGGCTGTTCGGGTCAGAATACGGCATTTTGGCCGCCTTCAGATTTAATGCTATTGGACTAGTTAACATGACTACCAACTCGTAATAATGATCAGAGGCCAGGTTTCAGGTGGTGTAAATTGATACGGCTGCTGCCTCGCACCAAATGCAATAAGTTAAGAGCCAGCCACTGGTGTGACACCTGATAAGAGCTGCGATCGGAGAGGGAGAGGTGAATGTTAGTAGTCGCGCCTGCTTGTATAAACGATTAATTGGTTTCGTTGGCGGGACAGGATTAGGCAGGGATATAGGGGGGGGGGGGGGGGGGGGTTCGAGAGGCCAAAGTCTGGGTGCGGCTTATAATATGTAGTTTTCCGGAAATGGTTCTGGGTGCCTGCCAACCCCGTTTTGAGGCCAAAGTTGGGGTTGTGCTTCTAATGTATATGCAGCTTCAAATAGGTAGTTTACGGTAGTATCCACTTCATTTACGAGCCAGTTACTGCAAAGATAAAAATAATCAGGCAAAGCTAAATTTATTATATGAAACCCTTTAATTATCACATAAAACATGTTTACATAAGGAATCTATCTGTACAAGGATATGTAAACATGTTTACATGAGGAATCTGTCTATACAAGGATATGTAAGTTTCCTACAAGATAAACTTTCCAAAACATCTGCTCCATAAATGATGGAGTGAGATTATAAGTGCAGTTTATAAAATATGATGTGATAACATTGATGATGCCTAGGGTGAGACTTGCTGCCTAGGGTGAGACTTGCTGCCTAGGGTGAGACTTGCTGCATAGGGTGAGACTTGCTGCCTAGGGTGAGACTTGCTGCATGGGGTGAGACTTGCTGCATAGGGTGAGACTTGCTGCATGGGGTGAGACTTGCTGCATAGGGTGAGACTTGCTGCATAGGGTGAGACTTGCTGCATAGGGTGAGACTTGCTTCATGGGGTGAGACTTGCTGCATAGGGTGAGACTTGCTGCCTAGGGTGAGACTTGCTGCATAGGGTGAGACTTGCTGCATGGGGTGAGACTTGCTGCATAGGGTGAGACTTGCTGCATAGGGTGAGACTTGCTTCATGGGGTGAGACTTGCTGCATAGGGTGAGACTTGCTGCCTAGGGTGAGACTTGTTGCTTAGGGTGAGACTTGCTGTATAGGGTGAGACTTGCTGCCTAGGGTGAGACTTGCTGCCTAGGGTGAGACTTGTTGCTTAGGGTGAGACTTGCTGCATAGGGTGAGACTTGCTGCATAGGGTGAGACTTGCTGCATAGGGTGAGACTTGCTGCCTAGGGTGAGACTTGTTGCCTAGGGTGAGACTTGCTGCATAGAGTGAGACTTGCTGTATAGGGTGAGACTTGCTGCATAGGGTGAGACTTACTGCATAGGGTGAGACTTGCTGCATAGGGTGAGACTTACTGCATAGGGTGAGACTTGCTGCATAGGGTGAGACTTGCTGCTTAGGGTGAGACTTGCTGCATAGGGTGAGACTTGCTGCATAGGGTGAGACTTGCTGCATAGGGTGAGGCTTGCTGCATATGGTGAGATTTGCTACATGGGTTGACACTTGCTGCATAGGGTGAGACTTGCCTAGGGTGAGACTTGTTGCTTAGGGTGAGACTTGCTACATGGGGTGAGATTTGCTACATGGGGTGACACTTGCTACATAGGGTGAGACTTGCCTAGGGTGAGACTTGCTGCATAGGGTGAGACTTGTTGCATAGGGTGAGACTTTTTGCATGGGGTGAGATTTGCTACATGGGGTGACACTTGCTACATAGGGTGAGACTTGCCTAGGGTGAGACTTGCTGCATAGGGTGAGACTTTTTGCATAGGGTGAGACTTGCCTAGGGTGAGACTTGCTGCATAGGGTGAGACTTCTTGCATGGGGTGAGATTTGCTACATGGGGTGACACTTGCTGCATAGTGTGAGACTTGTTGCATGCGGTGAGACTTGCTGCATAGGGTGAGACTGGCTGCATATTTCTACTAGAGGGAATTGGAGGGGTGGGGTGTGGGGGCAACTTAAACATTAACTGCTTAGTGTATGCTATTATACCCCTTCTAAAAATATCATGATATATTAACAAAATATTTTGTCTTAGGTCTGATGTATATTAAATATATCCATTCTACAGAAAGATCCAGAAGTGAGTCTGTCTGAAGAACTGATGTCCGAGTGTTTGTCCCTGCTTTGCAAGACTGGAGATGGTTTGGCACATGCCTATGTACGTCTTGATGCAGTTGATAGGTATGTGATATCTGTGTGTACCAATAGATTAACTTGGTTTCATTGCATGGTCCATCTAATACTTAATTAAATAATTAAATTATGTATGGCTTGTATGTAAATTAGTGGCTATTAAAGAAGTATGTTGTTTAAGTTGCTTGCGTGTTGCTACTTAAAAATTTATATTGACCCCTCTCAGATGGGACTGGTAAACGTACTATGTTTCTGCTGTGTTCAGTGTACTAGCTGCTACCCCTCCCCCCCGGCCCCAGCTTACTTAAGGCCTGTCATTGATCCCTACTTTCCTTCTTGTTTTCATTACTTTTTTTAGGTTTCCTACTTTCCTACATTTTTTTTTTATTTTTAATTTTGTTCCTGCTTTTTTGAGGCTTTCAAGTTTCTGATTGATGCCCGATGTCCTATGACCATGGGTACTGGAATGCATGTATTTTTCCTGGAGTCCGTACCAGTTTTCTGGCACTAGTAGCTGTACTTTATCCCTACTTTTTGTGAGGCCTGTTATTTGAAAGCATTAGTTAGAACCGAAGCGTCGGGAATACATGTCTATACAGGTCCAGGTTCACACCTTCGATCTCTGTATAGTTTTATAGTTTTTTAAATTACCGCATTATACATTTTCTGATGTACCAGAGAACTTACGGACATCAGCATTCTGAACTCGTACATCCATCTGCGGTACGTGGAGCTGTCCAGGAACAACCTGCGCGACCTCTCGGCCCTCAACTCGCTGACCCACATGTTGACGCTGAGAGTGGACGCCAACAAGCTGAGCGCCGTGCCGCAGGGGGAGCTGCCCTACCTACAGACCGCCAGCTTCAACAACAACAAGATCAAGTCTCTGGAGCACATGAACCACCCCTTGTTGGAGACACTCTCAGTTAACTGTAAGTCAATTCATGTGGTCCCCCATAATAAATATGAAACTGATTTGTTGTTTAATATACCCCTGACCGTTCGAGGAACGTTCTGCAATTCATCAATATCGTATGCATTACGAATGTGTGTGTCCAGGCCACGTGACATGTGCTGAAGTCCTGACAATGTGTGTGTCTAGGCAACGTCAAATTTGCTGACGTCACGCGACCACGCATGTGTGTGATGGTTTATGCCAAGTCTAAACGGGCGCTTTAACCACAACACGGCCTTGACCCCTTGCTGCTGTCAAAACACTGCCTTGACCCCTTGCTGCTATCAGAACACGTACGGCCTTGACCCATTGCTGCTGTAAAAACACGGCCTTGACCTCTTGCTTCTATCAGAACACGGCCTTGACCCCTCGCTTCTATCAGAACACGTATGGCCTTGACCCATTGCGGCTGTCAAAACGCGGCCTTGACCCATTGCTGCTGTCAAATCACGGCATTGACCCATTGCTGCTGTCAAAACACGGCCTTGACCCCTTGTTGCTGTCAAAACACGGCCTTGACCCTTTGCTGCTGTCAACACATGGCTTTGACCCCTTGCTGCTATCAAAACACGGCCTTGATCCCTAGCTGCTATCAGAATACGTAAGGCCTTGACCCCTGTGCGTTCTGCTCTCTCCCGGCCAGTTAACGACTTGACGTTGGTATCAGGATTGAATCCGGACAAACTGAGTCGTCTTCACACATTGGAGCTGCGGGGAAACCGCCTGAAGACGACGGCCGGCATCTGTCTGCCCAACCTGAAGAACCTCTTCCTGGTGAGACCGCCGCCTGGCCACTCTGACCCAGGGTCAACGTCCGGGTGGCTGGACTCATGGGTCACTGGTCATTAGGTCATAGGTTAATGTCATAGCTTAATGTCATTGGTTAATGTCATAGCTCAATGTCATTGGTTCATGTCATTGGTTAATGTAATAACGAATCCTCCACCTGTTGTCATAAAGTGTAGCAATTTTTCTACATGTTGTCATTAAATTATAACGAATCCTCCACCTGTTATGAAGTATAACGAATCCTCCACCTGTTTTCATGAAGTATAGCGCATTCACGCCCTGTTGTCATTAACTATAACTAATGATCAACTAGCGGCCTTACCGTGGCGTATATCAATCAACACTACCACATCAGTGAGATGGATTTTTCGCGCCTTAGGGAGCCAACGAGATTTCTCGGTTGGAGGGACTTGATCACTTGGAGCACCTCGCCACCTTACACCTCCGAGACAACCAGATTGAGAATCTCGACGGCTTCTCCGATAGCATGAAGAGACTGCAGTATGTGAACTTACGGTAAGAATGCTTGTAAACAAAGGGCGTGACAGTCAAAACGTCATGTCGTGTGACTTAGTCCTGACAGTTTAAAATGTCATGTCGTCCTGTCCTGACAGTGATAGTCATGTAACGCGACTTAGTACTGACTGACAATGTTATGTAGCGTGACGTAGTCCTGACAATGTTAATGACATGCGACTTAGTCCTGACAATGTTAATGACATGCGACTTAGTCCTGACAATGTTAATGACATGCGACTTAGTCCTGACAGTGTTAATGACATGTGACTTAGTCTTGACAGTGTTAATGACATGCGACTTAGTCTTGACAGTGTTAATGACATGCGACTTAGTCCTGACAGTGTTAATGACATGCGACTTAGTCCTGACAGTGTTAATGAAATGCGACTTAGTCCTGACAGTGTTAATGACATGTGACTTAGTCTTGACAGTGTTATTGACATGCGACTTAGTCTTGACAGTGTTAATGACATGCGATTTAGTCCTGACAGTGTTAATGACATGCGATTTAGTCCTGACAATGTTAATGACATGCGACTTAGTTCTGACAGTGTTAATGACATGTGACTTAGTCTTGACAGTGTTAATGACATGCGACTTAGTCTTGACAGTGTTAATGACATGCGACTTAGTCCTGACAGTGTTAATGACATGCGACTTAGTCCTGACAGTGTTAATGACATGTGACTTAGTCCTGACAGTGTTAATGACATGCGACTTAGTCCTGACAGTGTTAATGATATGCGACTTAGTCCTGACAGTGTTAATGACATGCGACTTAGTCCTGACAGTGTTAATGACATGCGACTTAGTCCTGACAGTGTTAATGACATGTGACTTAGTCCTGACAGTGTTAATGACATGCGACTTAGTCCTGACAGTGTTAATGACATGCGAGTTAGTCTTGACAGTGTTAATGACATGCGACTTAGTCCTGACAGTGTTAATGACATGCGACTTAGTCCTGACAGTGTTAATGACATGCGACTTAGTCCTGACAGTGTTAATGACATGCGACTTAGTCTTGACAGTGTTAATGACATGTTGTGTGACAGTGATAAAGATGCGTGACTTAGTCCTGACGTAAACGAGAGGCTGTTTGCATCGTCTTAACAGGACAGACCCTAACCATAGGTAATGGAGATTGGCTTTGTTTGCAGAGGAAACAACTTGACCGACATCAAGGAAGTCAAGAAGTTGGAATGCTTGCCCCTGTTGCGAGCAGCTGTGTTTTCTGGTAGGTTGGTTGGTTGTATATTCAGGACGCTTTCACCACTTTTGATTATATCGCGTCAATGGGAGAAGAAAGGGAAAGTGGAGCCATGTCCCCGGGGGTAACCCCCTACTCTTTGCGAAGAAGGACATGGGATCTTTATCCTGCGACCACACGGACATGGCCACAGCGGGGCGCGAACCACCGATCCATGTACTGTTAGGCTCTCAGGTGGCCAGATCACTAAAAGCTCTAATCCACTGAGCTACCGGGCCGGCCCCTGTTCCACAGGCCCTTGATGTGAGTTTGTTGTTACCGGGAAGTGACCCCGGGTGTCTATGGTGTTGTTACCGGAAATGACCCCTGGTGTGTATGGTGTTGTTACCGGAAATGACCCCTGGTGTGTATGGTATTGTTACCGGAAATGACCCCTGGTGTGTGTACGGTATTGTTACCGGAAGTGACCCCTGGTGTGTGTACGGTATTGTCACCGGAAGTGACCCTTGGTGTGTGTATGGTATTGTTACCGGAAGTGACCCCTGTCCCTGGCTCCCTCAGAGAACCCGATGGCGGACGAGGACGAATACCGTCTGGAGGTGTTGATCGCCCTGAGGCGGATGGAGAGACTGGATAAGGACGAATACGGCGAGGACGAGAGGCAGGAGGCTCAGGACGTGTACGAGACCAGGCGACAAGAGGAGCTGGCCCAACAGGAGGAGGTAAGAGAGGAGCTGGCCCAACAGGAGGAGGTAAGAGAGGAGCTGGCCCAACAGGAGGAGGTAAGAGAGGAGGTATCCCAACAGGAGGAGGTAAGAGAGGAGCTGCAGGTAAGAGAGAAGCTGGCCCAACAGGAGGAGGTAAGAAGGAGCTGGCCCAACAGGAGGAGGTAAGAGAGGAGCTGGCCCAACAGGAGGAGGTAAGAGAGGAGCTGGCCCAACAGGAGGAGGTAAGGGAGGAGCTGGCCCAACAGGAGGAGGTAAGAGAGGAGGTATCCCAAAAGGAGGAGGTAAGAGAGGAGCTGCAGGTAAGAGAGAAGCTGGCCCAACAGGAGGAGGTAAGAAGGAGCTGGCCCAACAGGAGGAGGTAAGAGAGAAGCTGGCCCAACAGAAGGAGGTAAGAGAGGAGCTGGCCCAACAGGAGGAGGTAAGAGAGGAGCTGGCCCAACAGGAGGAGGTAAGAGAGGAGCTGGCCCAACAGGAGGAGGTAAGAGAGGAGCTGGCCCAACAGGAGGAGGTAAGAGAGGAGCTGGCCCAACAGGAGGAGGTAAGAGAGGAGCTGGCCCAACAGAAGGAGGTAAGAGAGGAGCTGGCCCAACAGGAGGAGGTAAGAGAGGAGCTGGCCCAACAGAAGGTGGTAAGAGAGGAGCTGGCCCAACAAGAGGAGGTAAGGGAGGCCCAGTGTAGCCTTCATCTGGTACATGCTTCATCCATTGCCATGTCATCGTCCCGGGGGGCCCAGAGTAGCCTTCATCTGGTACATGCTTCATCCATTGCCATGTCATCGTCCTGGGAGGCCCAGTGTAGCCTTCATCTGGTACATGCTTCATCCATTGCCATGTCATCGTCCCGCGAGGCCCAGTGTAGCCTTCATCTGGTACATGCTTCATTCATTGCCATGTCATCGTCCCGGGGGTCCCAGTGTAGCCTTCATCTGGTACATGCTTCATCCATTGCCATGTCATCGTCCCGGGAGGCCCAGTGTAGCCTTCATCTGGTACATGCTTCATCCATTGCCATGTCATCGTCCCGGGAGGCCCAGAGTAGCCTTCATCTGGTACATGCTTCATCCATTGCCATGTCATCGTCCCGGGAGGCCCAGTGTAGCCTTCATCTGGTACATGCTTCATCCATTGCCATGTCATCGTCCCGGGAGGCCCAGTGTAGCCTTCATCTGGTACATGCTTCATCCATTGCCATGTCATCGTCCCGGGAGGCCCAGTGTAGCCTTCATCTGGTACATGCTTCATCCATTGCCATGTCATCGTCCCGGGAGGCCCAGAGTAGCCTTCATCTGGTACATGCTTCATCCATTGCCATGTCATCGTCCCGGGAGGCCCAGTGTAGCCTTCATCTGGTACATGCTTCATCCATTGCCATGTCATCGTCCCGGGAGGCCCAGTGTAGCCTTCATCTGGTACATGCTTCATCCATTGCCATGTCATCGTCCCGGGAGGCCCAGTGTAGCCTTAATCTGGTACATGCTTCATCCATTGCCATGTCATCGTCCCGGGAGGCCCAGTGTAGCCTTCATCTGGTACATGCTTCATCCATTGCCATGTCATCGTCCCGGGGGGCCCAGTGTAGCCTTCATCTGGTACATGCTTCATCCATTGCCATGTCATCGTCCCGGGAGGCCCAGTGTAGCTTTCATCTGGTACATGCTTCATCCATTGCCATGTCATCGTCCCGGGAGGCCCAGTGTAGCCTTCATCTGGTACATGCTTCATCCATTGCCATGTCATCGTCCCGGGGGGCCCAGTGTAGCCTTCATGGTACATGCTTCATCCATTGCCATGTCATCGTCCCGGGAGGCCCAGTGTAGCCTTCATCTGGTACATGCTTCATCCATTGCCATGTCATCGTCCCGGGAGGCCCAGTGTAGCCTTCATCTGGTACATGCTTCATCCATTGCCATGTCATCGTCCCAGGAGGCCCAGTGTAGCCTTCATCTGGTACATGCTTCATCCATTGCCATGTCATCGTCCCGGGGGGCCCAGTGTGGCCTTCATCTGGTACATGCTTCATCCATTGCCATGTCATCGTCCCGGGAGGCCCAGAGTAGCCTTCATCTGGTACATGCTTCATCCATTGCCATGTCATCGTCCCGGGAGGCCTAGAGTAGCCTTCATCTGGTACATGCTTCATCCATTGCCATGTCATCGTCCCGGGAGGCCCAATGTAGCCTTCATCTGGTACATGCTTCATCCATTGCCATGTCATCGTCCCGGGGGGCCCAGTGTAGCCTTCATCTGGTACATGCTTCATCCATTGCCATGTCATCGTCCCGGGAGGCCCAGTGTAGCCTTCATGGTACATGGTTCATCCATTGCCATGTCATCGCCCCGGGAGGCCCAGTGTAGCCTTCATCTGGTACATGCTTCATCCATTGCCATGTCATCGTCCCGGGGAGCCCAGTGTAGCCTTCATCTGGTACATGCTTCATCCATTGCCATGTCATCGTCCCGGGAGGCCCAGTGTAGCCTTCATCTGGTACATGCTTCATCCATTGCCATGTCATCGTCCCGGGAGGCCCAGTGTAGCCTTCATCTGGTACATGCTTCATCCATTGCCATGTCATCGTCCCGGGAGGCCCAGTGTAGCCTTCATCTGGTACATGCTTCATCCATTGCCATGTCATCGTCCCGGGGGGCCCAGAGTAGCCTTCATCTGGTACATGCTTCATCCATTGCCATGTCATCGTCCCGGGAGGCCCAGTGTAGCCTTCATCTGGTACATGCTTCATCCATTGCCATGTCATCGTCCCGGGAGGCCCAGTGTAGCCTTCATCTGGTACATGCTTCATCCATTGCCATGTCATCGTCCCGGGGGGCCCAGTGTAGCCTTCATCTGGTACATGCTTCATCCATTGCCATGTCATCGTCCCGGGGGGCCCAGTGTAGCCTTCATGGTACATGCTTCATCCATTGCCATGTCATCGTCCCGGGAGGCCCAGTGTAGCCTTCATCTGGTACATGCTTCATCCATTGCCATGTCATCGTCCCGGGAGGCCCAGAGTAGCCTTCATCTGGTACACGCTTCATCCATTGCCATGTCATCGTCCCGGGGGTCCCAGTGTAGCCTTCATCTGGTACATGCTTCATCCATTGCCATGTCATCGTCCCGGGAGGCCCAGTGTAGCCTTCATCTGGTACATGCTTCATCCATTGCCATGTCATCGTCCCGGGAGGCCCAGAGTAGCCTTCATCTGGTACATGCTTCATCCATTGCCATGTCATCGTCCCGGGAGGCCCAATGTAGCCTTCATCTGGTACATGCTTCATCCATTGCCATGTCATCGTCCCGGGAGGCCCAATGTAGCCTTCATCTGGTACATGCTTCATCCATTGCCATGTCATCGTCCCGGGAGGCCCAGTGTAGCCTTCATCTGGTACATGCTTCATCCATTGCCATGTCATCGTCCCGGGAGGCCCAGTGTAGCCTTCATCTGGTACATGCTTCATCCATTGCCATGTCATCGTCCCGGGAGGCCCAGTGTAGCCTTCATCTGGTACATGCTTCATCCATTGCCATGTCATCGTCCCGGGGGGCCCAGTGTAGCCTTCGTCTGGTACATGCTTCATCCATTGCCATGTCATCGTCCCGGGAGGCCCAGTGTAGCCTTCATCTGGTACATGCTTCATCCATTGCCATGTCATCGTCCCGGGAGGCCCAGTGTAGCCTTCATCTGGTACATGCTTCATCCATAGCCATGTCATCGTCCCGGGAGGCCCAGTGTAGCCTTCATCTGGTACATGCTTCATCCATTGCCATGTCATCGTCCCGGGAGGCCCAGTGTAGCCTTCATCTACATGCTTCATCCATTGCCATGTCATCGTCCCGGGAGGCCCAGAGTAGCCTTCATCTGGTACATGCTTCATCCATTGCCATGTCATCGTCCCGGGAGGCCCAGTGTAGCCTTCATCTGGTACATGCTTCATCCATTGCCATGTCATCGTGCCGGGAGGCCCAATGTAGCCTTCATCTGGTACATGCTTCATCCATTGCCATGTCATCGTCCCGGGAGGCCCAATGTAGCCTTCATCTGGTACATGCTTCATCCATTGCCATGTCATCGTCCCGGGAGGCCCAGTGTAGCCTTCATCTGGTACATGCTTCATCCATTGCCATGTCATCGTCCCGGGAGGCCCAGTGTAGCCTTCATCTGGTACATGCTTCATCCATTGCCATGTCATCGTCCCGGGAGGCCCAGTGTAGCCTTCATCTGGTACATGCTTCATCCATTGCCATGTCATCGTCCCGGGAGGCCCAGAGTAGCCTTCATCTGGTACATGCTTCATCCATAGCCATGTCATCGTCCCGGGAGGCCCAGTGTAGCCTTCATCTGGTACATGCTTCATCCATTGCCATGTCATCGTCCCGGGGGGCCCAGTGTAGCCTTCATCTGGTACATGCTTCATCCATTGCCATGTCATCGTCCCGGGGGGCCCAGTGTAGCCTTCATGGTACATGCTTCATCCATTGCCATGTCATCGTCCCGGGAGGCCCAGTGTAGCCTTCATCTGGTACATGCTTCATCCATTGCCATGTCATCGTCCCGGGAGGCCCAGAGTAGCCTTCATCTGGTACACGCTTCATCCATTGCCATGTCATCGTCCCGGGGGTCCCAGTGTAGCCTTCATCTGGTACATGCTTCATCCATTGCCATGTCATCGTCCCGGGAGGCCCAGTGTAGCCTTCATCTGGTACATGCTTCATCCATTGCCATGTCATCGTCCCGGGAGGCCCAGAGTAGCCTTCATCTGGTACATGCTTCATCCATTGCCATGTCATCGTCCCGGGAGGCCCAATGTAGCCTTCATCTGGTACATGCTTCATCCATTGCCATGTCATCGTCCCGGGAGGCCCAATGTAGCCTTCATCTGGTACATGCTTCATCCATTGCCATGTCATCGTCCCGGGAGGCCCAGTGTAGCCTTCATCTGGTACATGCTTCATCCATTGCCATGTCATCGTCCCGGGAGGCCCAGTGTAGCCTTCATCTGGTACATGCTTCATCCATTGCCATGTCATCGTCCCGGGAGGCCCAGAGTACCCTTCATCTGGTACATGCTTCATCCATTGCCATGTCATCGTCCCGCGTGGCCCAGTGTAGCCTTCATCTGGTACATGCTTCATCCATTGCCATGTCATCGTCCCGGGAGGCCCAGTGTAGCCTTCATCTGGTACATGCTTCATCCATTGCCATGTCATCGTCCCGGGAGGCCCAGTGTAGCCTTCATCTGGTACATGCTTCATCCATTGCCATGCCATCGTCCCGGGAGGCCCAGTGTAGCCTTCATCTGGTACATGCTTCATCCATTGCCATGTCATCGTCCCGGGAGGCCCAGTGTAGCCTTCATCTACATGCTTCATCCATTGCCATGTCATCGTCCCGGGAGGCCCAGAGTAGCCTTCATCTGGTACATGCTTCATCCATTGCCATGTCATCGTCCCGGGAGGCCCAGTGTAGCCTTCATCTGGTACATGCTTCATCCATTGCCATGTCATCGTGCCGGGAGGCCCAATGTAGCCTTCATCTGGTACATGCTTCATCCATTGCCATGTCATCGTCCCGGGAGGCCCAATGTAGCCTTCATCTGGTACATGCTTCATCCATTGCCATGTCATCGTCCCGGGAGGCCCAGTGTAGCCTTCATCTGGTACATGCTTCATCCATTGCCATGTCATCGTCCCGGGAGGCCCAGTGTAGCCTTCATCTGGTACATGCTTCATCCATTGCCATGTCATCGTCCCGGGAGGCCCAGTGTAGCCTTCATCTGGTACATGCTTCATCCATTGCCATGTCATCGTCCCGGGAGGCCCAGAGTAGCCTTCATCTGGTACATGCTTCATCCATAGCCATGTCATCGTCCCGGGAGGCCCAGTGTAGCCTTCATCTGGTACATGCTTCATCCATTGCCATGTCATCGTCCCGGGAGGCCCAGTGTAGCCTTCATCTGGTACATGCTTCATCCATTGCCATGTCATCGTCCCGGGAGGCCCAGTGTAGCCTTCATCTGGTACATGCTTCATCCATTGCCATGTCATCGTCCCGGGAGGCCCAGTGTAGCCTTCATCTGGGACATGCTTCATCCATTGCCATGTCATCGTCCCGGGAGGCCCAGTGTAGCCTTCATCTGGTACATGCTTCATCCATTGCCATGCCATCGTCCCGGGAGGCCCAGAGTAGCCTTCATCTGGTACATGCTTCATCCATTGCCATGTCATCGTCCCGGGAGGCCCAGAGTAGCCTTCATCTGGTACATGCTTCATCCATTGCCATGTCATCGTCCCGGGAGGCCCAGTGTAGCCTTCATCTGGTACATGCTTCATCCATTGCCATGTCATCGTCCCGGGAGGCCCAGTGTAGCCTTCATCTGGTACATGCTTCATCCATAGCCATGTCATCGTCCCGGGAGGCCCAGTGTAGCCTTCATCTGGTACATGCTTCATCCATTGCCATGTCATCGTCCCGGGAGGCCCAGTGTAGCCTTCATCTGGTACATGCTTCATCCATAGCCATGTCATCGTCCCGGGAGGCCTAGTGTAGCCTTCATCTGGTACATGCTTCATCCATTGCCATGTCATCGTCCCGGGAGGCCCAGTGTAGCCTTCATCTGGTACATGCTTCATCCATTGCCATGTCATCGTCCCGGGAGGCCCAGTGTAGCCTTCATCTGGTACATGCTTCATCCATTGCCATGTCATCGTCCCGGGAGGCCCAGTGTAGCCTTCATCTGGTACATGCTTCATCCATTGCCATGTCATCGTCCCGGGAGGCCCAGTGTAGCCTTCATCTGGTACATGCTTCATCCATTGCCATGCCATCGTCCCGGGAGGCCCAGAGTAGCCTTCATCTGGTACATGCTTCATCCATTGCCATGTCATCGTCCCGGGAGGCCCAGAGTACCCTTCATCTGGTACATGCTTCATCCATTGCCATGTCATCGTCCCGCGTGGCCCAGTGTAGCCTTCATCTGGTACATGCTTCATCCATTGCCATGTCATCGTCCCGGGAGGCCCAGTGTAGCCTTCATCTGGTACATGCTTCATCCATTGCCATGTCATCGTCCCGGGAGGCCCAGTGTAGCCTTCATCTGGTACATGCTTCATCCATTGCCATGCCATCGTCCCGGGAGGCCCAGAGTAGCCTTCATCTGGTACATGCTTCATCCATTGCCATGTCATCGTCCCGGGAGGCCCAGAGTACCCTTCATCTGGTACATGCTTCATCCATTGCCATGTCATCGTCCCGCGAGGCCCAGTGTAGCCTTCATCTGGTACATGCTTCATCCATTGCCATGTCATCGTCCCGGGAGGCCCAGTGTAGCCTTCATCTGGTACATGCTTCATCCATAGCCATGTCATCGTCCCGGGAGGCCCAGTGTAGCCTTCATCTGGTACATGCTTCATCCATTGCCATGTCATCGTCCCGGGAGGCCCAGAGTAGCCTTCATCTGGTACATGCTTCATCCATTGCCATGTCATCGTCCCGGGAGGCCCAGTGAGCCTTCATCTGGTACATGCTTCATCCATTGCCATGTCATCGTCCCGGGAGGCCCAGTGTAGCCTTCATCTGGTACATGCTTCATCCACAGCCGTGTCATCGTCCCGGGAGGCCTAGTGTAGCCTTCATCTGGTACATGCTTCATCCATTGCCATGTCATCGTCCCGGGAGGCCTAGTGTAGCCTTCATCTGGTACATGCTTCATCCATAGCCATGTCATCGTCCCGGGAGGCCCAGTGTAGCCTTCATCTGGTACATGCTTCATCCATTGCCATGTCATCGTCCCGGGAGGCCCAGTGTAGCCTTCATCTGGTACATGCTTCATCCATTGCCATGTCATCGTCCCGGGAGGCCCAGTGTACCCTTCATCTGGTACATGCTTCATCCATTGCCATGTCATCGTCCCGGGAGGCCCAGTGTAGCCTTCATCTGGTACATGCTTCATCCATTGCCATGCCATCGTCCCGGGAGGCCCAGAGTAGCCTTCATCTGGTACATGCTTCATCCATTGCCATGTCATCGTCCCGGGAGGCCCAGTGTAGCCTTCATCTGGTACATGCTTCATCCATAGCCATGTCATCGTCCCGGGAGGCCCAGTGTAGCCTTCATCTGGTACATGCTTCATCCATTGCCATGTCATCGTCCCGGGAGGCCCAGTGTAGCCTTCATCTGGTACATGCTTCATCCATTGCCATGTCATCGTCCCGGGAGGCCCAGTGAGCCTTCATCTGGTACATGCTTCATCCATTGCCATGTCATCGTCCCGGGAGGCCCAGTGTAGCCTTCATCTGGTACATGCTTCATCCATAGCCGTGTCATCGTCCCGGGAGGCCTAGTGTAGCCTTCATCTGGTACATGCTTCATCCATTGCCATGTCATCGTCCCGGGAGGCCTAGTGTAGCCTTCTTCTGGTACATGCTTCATCCATAGCCATGTCATCGTCCCGGGAGGCCCAGTGTAGCCTTCATCTGGTACATGCTTCATCCATTGCCATGTCATCGTCCCGGGAGGCCCAGTGTAGCCTTCATCTGGTACATGCTTCATCCATAGCCATGTCATCGTCCCGGGAGGCCCAGTGTAGCCTTCATCTGGTACATGCTTCATCCATTGCCATGCCATCGTCCCGGGAGGCCCAGTGTAGCCTTCGTCTGGTACATGCTTCATCCATTGCCATGTCATCGTCCCGGGAGGCCCAGTGTAGCCTTCATCTGGTACATGCTTCATCCATAGCCATGTCATCGTCCCGGGAGGCCCAGTGTAGCCTTCGTCTGGTACATGCTTCATCCATTGCCATGTCATCGTCCCGGGAGGCCCAGTGTAGCCTTCATCTGGTACATGCTTCATCCATAGCCATGTCATCGTCCCGGGAGGCCCAGTGTAGCCTTCATCTGGTACATGCTTCATCCATTGCCATGTCATCGTCCCGGGAGGCCCAGTGTAGCCTTCATCTGGTACATGCTTCATCCATAGCCATGTCATCGTCCCGGGAGGCCCAGTGTAGCCTTCATCTGGTACATGCTTCATCCATTGCCATGTCATCGTCCCGGGAGGCCCAGTGTAGCCTTCATCTGGTACATGCTTCATCCATAGCCATGTCATCGTCCCGGGAGGCCCAGTGTAGCCTTCATCTGGTACATGCTTCATCCATAGCCATGTCATCGTCCCGGGAGGCCCAGTGTAGCCTTCATCTGGTACATGCTTCATCCATAGCCATGTCATCGTCCCGGGAGGCCCAGTGTAGCCTTCATCTGGTACATGCTTCATCCATTGCCATGTCATCGTCCCGGGAGGCCCAGTGTAGCCTTCATCTGGTACATGCTTCATCCATAGCCATGTCATCGTCCCGGGAGGCCCAGTGTAGCCTTCATCTGGTACATGCTTCATCCATAGCCATGTCATCGTCCCGGGAGGCCCAGTGTAGCCTTCATCTGGTACATGCTTCATCCATTGCCATGTCATCGTCCCGGGAGGCCCAGTGTAGCCTTCATCTGGTACATGCTTCATCCATTGCCATGTCATCGTCCCGGGAGGCCCAGTGTAGCCTTCATCTGGTACATGCTTCATCCATAGCCATGTCATCGTCCCGGGAGGCCCAGTGTAGCCTTCATCTGGTACATGCTTCATCCATTGCCATGTCATCGTCCCGGGAGGCCCAGTGTAGCCTTCATCTGGTACATGCTTCATCCATAGCCATGTCATCGTCCCGGGAGGCCCAGTGTAGCCTTCATCTGGTACATGCTTCATCCATAGCCATGTCATCGTCCCGGGAGGCCCAGTGTAGCCTTCATCTGGTACATGCTTCATCCATTGCCATGTCATCGTCCCGGGAGGCCCAGTGTAGCCTTCATCTGGTACATGCTTCATCCATTGCCATGTCATCGTCCCGGGAGGCCCAGTGTAGCCTTCATCTGGTACATGCTTCATCCATAGCCATGTCATCGTCCCGGGAGGCCCAGTGTAGCCTTCATCTGGTACATGCTTCATCCATTGCCATGTCATCGTCCCGGGAGGCCCAGTGTAGCCTTCATCTGGTACATGCTTCATCCATAGCCATGTCATCGTCCCGGGAGGCCCAGTGTAGCCTTCATCTGGTACATGCTTCATCCATAGCCATGTCATCGTCCCGGGAGGCCCAGTGTAGCCTTCATCTGGTACATGCTTCATCCATAGCCATGTCATCGTCCCGGGAGGCCCAGTGTAGCCTTCATCTGGTACATGCTTCATCCATAGCCATGTCATCGTCCCGGGAGGCCCAGTGTAGCCTTCATCTGGTACATGCTTCATCCATTGCCATGTCATCGTCCCGGGAGGCCCAGTGTAGCCTTCATCTGGTACATGCTTCATCCATAGCCATGTCATCGTCCCGGGAGGCCCAGTGTAGCCTTCATCTGGTACATGCTTCATCCATAGCCATGTCATCGTCCCGGGAGGCCCAGTGTAGCCTTCATCTGGTACATGCTTCATCCATAGCCATGTCATCGTCCGGGAGGCCCAGTGTAGCCTTCATCTGGTACATGCTTCATCCATAGCCATGTCATCGTCCCGGGAGGCCCAGTGTAGCCTTCATCTGGTACATGCTTCATCCATTGCCATGTCATCGTCCCGGGGGCCCAGTGTAGCCTTCATCTGGTACATGCTTCATCCATAGCCATGTCATCGTCCCGGGAGGCCCAGTGTAGCCTTCATCTGGTACATGCTTCATCCATAGCCATGTCATCGTCCCGGGAGGCCCAGTGTAGCCTTCATCTGGTACATGCTTCATCCATTGCCATGTCATCGTCCCGGGAGGCCCAGTGTAGCCTTCATCTGGTACATGCTTCATCCATTGCCATGTCATCGTCCCGGGAGGCCCAGTGTAGCCTTCATCTGGTACATGCTTCATCCATAGCCATGTCATCGTCCCGGGAGGCCCAGTGTAGCCTTCATCTGGTACATGCTTCATCCATTGCCATGTCATCGTCCCGGGAGGCCCAGTGTAGCCTTCATCTGGTACATGCTTCATCCATAGCCATGTCATCGTCCCGGGAGGCCCAGTGTAGCCTTCATCTGGTACATGCTTCATCCATAGCCATGTCATCGTCCCGGGAGGCCCAGTGTAGCCTTCATCTGGTACATGCTTCATCCATTGCCATGTCATCGTCCCGGGAGGCCCAGTGTAGCCTTCATCTGGTACATGCTTCATCCATAGCCATGTCATCGTCCCGGGAGGCCCAGTGTAGCCTTCATCTGGTACATGCTTCATCCATTGCCATGTCATCGTCCCGGGAGGCCCAGTGTAGCCTTCATCTGGTACATGCTTCATCCATTGCCATGTCATCGTCCCGGGAGGCCCAGTGTAGCCTTCATCTGGTACATGCTTCATCCATAGCCATGTCATCGTCCCGGGAGGCCCAGTGTAGCCTTCATCTGGTACATGCTTCATCCATTGCCATGTCATCGTCCCGGGAGGCCCAGTGTAGCCTTCATCTGGTACATGCTTCATCCATTGCCATGTCATCGTCCCGGGAGGCCCAGTGTAGCCTTCATCTGGTACATGCTTCATCCATAGCCATGTCATCGTCCCGGGAGGCCCAGTGTAGCCTTCATCTGGTACATGCTTCATCCATTGCCATGTCATCGTCCCGGGAGGCCCAGTGTAGCCTTCATCTGGTACATGCTTCATCCATAGCCATGTCATCGTCCCGGGAGGCCCAGTGTAGCCTTCATCTGGTACATGCTTCATCCATAGCCATGTCATCGTCCCGGGAGGCCCAGAGTAGCCTTCATCTGGTACATGCTTCATCCATAGCCATGTCATCGTCCCGGGAGGCCCAGTGTAGCCTTCATCTGGTACATGCTTCATCCATAGCCATGTCATCGTCCCGGGAGGCCCAGTGTAGCCTTCATCTGGTACATGCTTCATCCATTGCCATGTCATCGTCCCGGGGGGCCCAGTGTAGCCTTCATCTGGTACATGCTTCATCCATAGCCATGTCATCGTCCCGGGAGGCCCAGTGTAGCCTTCATCTGGTACATGCTTCATCCATAGCCATGTCATCGTCCCGGGGGGCCCAGTGTAGCCTTCATCTGGTACATGCTTCATCCATAGCCATGTCATCGTCCCGGGAGGCCCAGTGTAGCCTTCATCTGGTACATGCTTCATCCATAGCCATGTCATCGTCCCGGGAGGCCCAGTGTAGCCTTCATCTGGTACATGCTTCATCCATTGCCATGTCATCGTCCCGGGGGGCCCAGTGTAGCCTTCATCTGGTACATGCTTCATCCATAGCCATGTCATCGTCCCGGGAGGCCCAGTGTAGCCTTCATCTGGTACATGCTTCATCCATAGCCATGTCATCGTCCCGGGGGGCCCAGTGTAGCCTTCATCTGGTACATGCTTCATCCATTGCCATGTCATCGTCCCGGGGGGCCCAGTGTAGCCTTCATCTGGTACATGCTTCATCCATTGCCATGTCATCGTCCCGGGAGGCCCAGTGTAGCCTTCATCTGGTACATGCTTCATCCATTGCCATGTCATCGTCCCGGGAGGCCCAGTGTAGCCTTCATCTGGTACATGCTTCATCCATTGCCATGTCATCGTCCCGGGAGGCCCAGTGTAGCCTTCATCTGGTACATGCTTCATCCATTGCCATGTCATCGTCCCGGGAGGCCCAGTGTAGCCTTCATCTGGTACATGCTTCATCCATTGCCATGTCATCGTCCCGGGAGGCCCAGTGTAGCCTTCATCTGGTACATGCTTCATCCATAGCCATGTCATCGTCCCGGGAGGCCCAGTGTAGCCTTCATCTGGTACATGCTTCATCCATTGCCATGTCATCGTCCCGGGAGGCCCAGTGTAGCCTTCATCTGGTACATGCTTCATCCATTGCCATGTCATCGTCCCGGGAGGCCCAGTGTAGCCTTCATCTGGTACATGCTTCATCCATAGCCATGTCATCGTCCCGGGAGGCCCAGTGTAGCCTTCATCTGGTACATGCTTCATCCATAGCCATGTCATCGTCCCGGGAGGCCCAGTGTAGCCTTCATCTGGTACATGCTTCATCCATAGCCATGTCATCGTCCCGGGGGGCCCAGTGTAGCCTTCATCTGGTACATGCTTCATCCATAGCCATGTCATCGTCCCGGGAGGCCCAGTGTAGCCTTCATCTGGTACATGCTTCATCCATAGCCATGTCATCGTCCCGGGAGGCCCAGTGTAGCCTTCATCTGGTACATGCTTCATCCATTGCCATGTCATCGTCCCGGGGGGCCCAGTGTAGCCTTCATCTGGTACATGCTTCATCCATAGCCATGTCATCGTCCCGGAGGCCCAGTGTAGCCTTCATCTGGTACATGCTTCATCCATAGCCATGTCATCGTCCCGGGGGGCCCAGTGTAGCCTTCATCTGGTACATGCTTCATCCATTGCCATGTCATCGTCCCGGGGGCCCAGTGTAGCCTTCATCTGGTACATGCTTCATCCATAGCCATGTCATCGTCCCGGGAGGCCCAGTGTAGCCTTCATCTGGTACATGCTTCATCCATTGCCATGTCATCGTCCCGGGAGGCCCAGTGTAGCCTTCATCTGGTACATGCTTCATCCATTGCCATGTCATCGTCCCGGGAGGCCCAGTGTAGCCTTCATCTGGTACATGCTTCATCCATTGCCATGTCATCGTCCCGGGAGGCCCAGTGTAGCCTTCATCTGGTACATGCTTCATCCATTGCCATGTCATCGTCCCGGGAGGCCCAGTGTAGCCTTCATCTGGTACATGCTTCATCCATTGCCATGTCATCGTCCCGGGAGGCCCAGTGTAGCCTTCATCTGGTACATGCTTCATCCATTGCCATGTCATCGTCCCGGGAGGCCCAGTGTAGCCTTCATCTGGTACATGCTTCATCCATTGCCATGTCATCGTCCCGGGAGGCCCAGTGTAGCCTTCATCTGGTACATGCTTCATCCATAGCCATGTCATCGTCCCGGGAGGCCCAGTGTAGCCTTCATCTGGTACATGCTTCATCCATAGCCATGTCATCGTCCCGGGAGGCCCAGTGTAGCCTTCATCTGGTACATGCTTCATCCATAGCCATGTCATCGTCCCGGGAGGCCCAGTGTAGCCTTCATCTGGTACATGCTTCATCCATAGCCATGTCATCGTCCCGGGAGGCCCAGTGTAGCCTTCATCTGGTACATGCTTCATCCATAGCCATGTCATCGTCCCGGGAGGCCCAGTGTAGCCTTCATCTGGTACATGCTTCATCCATTGCCATGTCATCGTCCCGGGAGGCCCAGTGTAGCCTTCATCTGGTACATGCTTCATCCATAGCCATGTCATCGTCCCGGAGGCCCAGTGTAGCCTTCATCTGGTACATGCTTCATCCATAGCCATGTCATCGTCCCGGGAGGCCCAGTGTAGCCTTCATCTGGTACATGCTTCATCCATTGCCATGTCATCGTCCCGGGAGGCCCAGTGTAGCCTTCATCTGGTACATGCTTCATCCATTGCCATGTCATCGTCCCGGGAGGCCCAGTGTAGCCTTCATCTGGTACATGCTTCATCCATTGCCATGTCATCGTCCCGGGAGGCCCAGTGTAGCCTTCATCTGGTACATGCTTCATCCATTGCCATGTCATCGTCCCGGGAGGCCCAGTGTAGCCTTCATCTGGTACATGCTTCATCCATTGCCATGTCATCGTCCCGGGAGGCCCAGTGTAGCCTTCATCTGGTACATGCTTCATCCATAGCCATGTCATCGTCCCGGGAGGCCCAGTGTAGCCTTCATCTGGTACATGCTTCATCCATTGCCATGTCATCGTCCCGGGAGGCCCAGAGTAGCCTTCATCTGGTACATGCTTCATCCATTGCCATGTCATCGTCCCGGAGGCCCAGAGTAGCCTTCATCTGGTACATGCTTCATCCATTGCCATGTCATCGTCCCGGGAGGCCCAGTGTAGCCTTCATCTGGTACATGCTTCATCCATTGCCATGTCATCGTCCCGGGAGGCCCAGTGTAGCCTTCATCTGGTACATGCTTCATCCATTGCCATGTCATCGTCCCGGGTGGCCCAGTGTAGCCTTCATCTGGTACATGCTTCATCCATAGCCATGTCATCGTCCCGGGAGGCCCAGTGTAGCCTTCATCTGGTACATGCTTCATCCATAGCCATGTCATCGTCCCGGGAGGCCCAGTGTAGCCTTCATCTGGTACATGCTTCATCCATTGCCATGTCATCGTCCCGGGAGGCCCAGTGTAGCCTTCATCTGGTACATGCTTCATCCATAGCCATGTCATCGTCCCGGGAGGCCCAGTGTAGCCTTCATCTGGTACATGCTTCATCCATAGCCATGTCATCGTCCC